>VDFB02000008.1:304543093-304816116 GCA_007258455.2 Sequoia sempervirens | reverse complement strand
AATAGAGTTTTCACATCGAATTTGATATATATCAATTCAAGTCTCATTTTTTGTAATGTTGCAATGTTAATTGTGATTAAATTGTAGGATTTTAATATTATACATTGGTTATTTGTATTATTGTTAGTAATTCTATTCAAGAGCGATATACAATTGAATGTTGAAAAGGAAACAAGCTTGTGAAAAACTCAAATTTTTGAGGATTTTGATGCAAGAAGAAATAAAGACTATATAATTGGGTAGAACTCCTCTGGATTTGAATCTCCATTTATTATGCATGTGAAGTATTTACACATTTTCTTTACATTTTCCTTAATTCTATTATATTTCTTTATCATCCCTTATCATACATGCTTAATACAAGGCTGTGATTTTTTTATTATGCATATTCCATGTTCATGATTGATTGTTTATCATTATAACCTTTGCCCCTCTTAGCACTTTTTAAACTACACAATTCTTTACACTTGCCAATTAAATTTTAAATCATGTCTCTTTGAGGACTTTTGTTAAATGGATTGACCTACCTTGTGTATGCTTCCACATTTTGTATACACATATATATAAGAGTAGTTATAATTATGTAATATAATACATCGTTTCTCAATCCTTTTCTATGGTTGTGCATACCCCTTTTCAAAGCTTCCATTTTGGTATAGGCATGGGGGATGTTGGAAAATGCAGTGGAATTTGGTTTTACACCTAGAAATTGCATTTGCTTAAAATTTTCTAAAGTATTTTAAATAAATCCATTTTGGAAATCACCATGAGACAAAATTTCTTTGAGGAATTTTTTCAAATAGCTGATTGCCTTGTATATGCTACCAAATTTTCCATGCATGTCTACCAAAGCATTTTATCAAACAACATAGACAAGGCAATCAACTATTTGAAAAAATGCCTCAAGGAAATGTAGTCTCATTGAGACCACATTTCTTTGAGGAATATTTTCAAATAGATGATTTCCTTTTATATGCTACCAAATTTTCCACACATGTCTACCTAAATTTTTTGTCAAACAATCCCCCTTTCTTTCAATGATTTAATTGATGCATGGATACCTTTTTCCAAAGGTAGGATGTCAAGACAAAAGTTGTGGAATTTGTTGGGATTATGGAGCCTTGCAAAATGAGTATGAAGTATGGATGCTTTGTGTTGGTTGTTTCGGTGTTGTAATTGATGTCAACATGATGACAACTATATGGGAAGTCTACTTAGTTTACCGAAAGCTATTCTCTACCAATAATACTCTTTTCTGATGGACCAGTGTGTTGGTATTTGAGTCTGGAATTCACCACAAGAACATATATGACTCTAATCTCTTAACCATGTTATCATGACTCATTAAGAATGCTATATCCTAGATCTTGAGACATTTTTGGTTGTGAGTAGAAATTTATCTCTGATAGAGTTCAACTCTGTATTTTACTATTGTTCTTTGCTTGGTACATTTGTGTGGGAGACTGCATTTTCTTAAGGTGAATATTCTTATGCTACAGTTTTGTTGGTAGTCTCTATGATGGTAGTATGATGGGAAATTAATGTGTTCTCAAATCCAGAAGGTGTTTTCTTTGAGGATTATTTGTTGGTTTGAGATTTTGTGGATTATGTTCTAGTCTTGGCTGACTTAGTGTATGCAATACATTATGGAGACTAGTTATGCTTTATGGATGTTAGCCGACTTGGTATAATGGACTACATGGATAGAATGTTTAAATCATATATGGTGCGGACAAAGAGAGTTTTGATTATTTTTTTCATCTAATTAGGCTGACCTAATTGATGAATAAGATATACTTGTATATATAAGATGTTTTAAAGAGGAGAAGAGTTTGTGGAGTGAGAAGTGGGTGTGCGAGTGTGGAAGAAAGGTGAAAGAAGATCCGAGCCTAAATGCTTTATCAATTGAGGATCAATGTAGATTAGTTGAGAGACTATTGTGTGAGGTAGTACTTCATATTCTAAGCTTCATTGGAACTGAACCTTGTACATTGAAAGTGTATCCTATTAGTTCAATCTTTTGCAAGTGAGCCACAATATTTGTATCTTGGAAGTTATCCATATTTTATACTCAAGCAGTGAGCCTTTTAAGGACAGTGAGTCCTGATAGTGAGCCTTGTAATATTTTTGTATCTATATATAATATATTGTGAGTTAACCCTCACCATGGGTTTTTCACTTTTTGGTTTTTCCACATAAAAATCCTAGTGTTCATGTGTATGATTGCATTGATTTGTTTCTATGTTCTCCTTTGTTGATTCAGTTAGAATTGTGATAATGGTTAGATGGATTTTATTATGGTTTTATGGAATACTGATTCATCCCCCTTCTTACTATTTTAGATGTTCAACAATTGGTATCATATCTTGGTTCCTCAAAAGAAGCCTAACAATTTGAGGAAGGTCCCAAAATTTGACTATAAGAAATTTTTTCCTCCGAAAGTGGTCTCCACTGGATATTCATAAATTGAGTATATTGAAAAATTGTAAAGTAAAAGTGTTGAAGTGTGTGATCTATTGGTTAAGGTAGATGAAATTATCTCCAACCTACTATAACAATTGGATGAAAATAAAATAACTAAGGAATGTTAGGAAATTGAAATTCAAAAGAAGATGGATGAATGCATAAAGCTTGAGGAAGAAGAGAAAATATTGAGATCTAATCTAGAAAAGGCAAGAAGTTTTGAAGAAAAATTTAGGGTAAGCTCGACAATGCTTGATGAGTTGATTACTTCTCAAATACTGGCAATGGATAAAAGTGGTTTAGGATTTGAAGAAGGTCAAAGTTCTAAAGCGAAGCAATCTACTGGTAAGAAGACTCAGTGCAAAGATGGAAGAAACAAGGATCTAAGAAGGAACTCTAGAAGAAATCCTATCAAACAACCTAATGCTAAAAGGTATTTACATTTCAATGGTTTTTTTAATTCCTGCAAGAAATTTTGTCATAAGGAAAAGGATTGCAAAAGTAAAATTAATGATTCTTTATCACTCTCCAACAATTGTCTTAAGTGCAAGAAGGTTGGACATAAAGGTAGTCTATGTGAAAATAAGTTGAATAAAAGAAAGAATGGAAAGAAAAATGCTATTTTTTGTAAGTGCAACAATCTGGAACATCTTGTTATTAAACTATAAAAAGAAGAAAAAATAATTATCCAGTGAAGAAACATGATCAAATAATTGATCTGGAAGAAGAAAGAAAAGAAATGAAAATGATTTGGAAAAAGAAAGGAGAATTCAAGCATGTTGAATCAGAATCATCAGTCTTATTTGTGCCGACCTCCAGTGCAGATACTCCTGTCAATTTTTTAGTCAAGTAGTGGCTAAGGGGGAGAAATTATTAGAAAATTAAAAAAAACCCCTCATCGATACTTGTATCACATCATGATAGAAGTATATTTAATGTGGTAAAAAAATTAAGGAATTTTCTCAATTGCATGTGTGAAGAATGAAGTCTGCAAAATTTTAAAGAATGAAGCATACACAATTTTTGAGGTAATCTACCTACAAGTTCAAGCATTTATTGCAAAATTATTTGGAATGAAAGAAATAAATTCAAATAATTCAAGAGGCATATGTATTTTTAGAGAAGCGCGCAAAGGAAGTTTAGAAAGAAATTCAAAGTTTTAGAGTTTGAAGAAGAGATCAAGCGGATTCAAAGTGAGCTCCAAAAGTAGGATATCTATACATTTCTTGTTGGCATTTACAGAGGTGTTCCTGCTTGCACAATATTTCATTTTTATTATTATGGATAATTCAAAGGTTTTGAATAGTGCAGATAGAGTGCAAGTTAATTTAAGAAGATATTTGAATAATGTATCAAAAGAGTCTGTTGGTGCATTCTCTCGCATTTCTCTGAGAGTGTTGCCTACATAGGATATCTATGCATTTTTTTACATTAAGATAGAAGAAATGTTGTCAGTCTAGTTGAGCATTGAATGGAAGAATGAATTGGAAGAGAGCCATGATTCCCATAGAGTATTTTTGATTAGAGGTAAAAAATGAGTTTTGAAGGGGCCCAAAACCCTTTACATTAGAAAGCGGCTGAAATAAAAGATAACAACATTAAGCCAAAAAATAGCCCAACAGTAGCGACCCATCAGCAAAAAAAATAGCCAAAAAGGAGGATTAACCAACAACACTACATGATTTTCAGAATTTATGTCGCCTCCATGTCATAGTCTATAGCTTTTTGTGCACCATCAAAAACATCAGAACTATCCTTCCTAGATGCCTCACCCTGAGCTTTAGTTTTGTTCCTAGTCCTAGCTCCAGGACCATCTGTATTTACCTCTAAAATCAAAATGATACCTTTCTCACCACCCTTCCCAGCAACAACATCCTCCCCCATCTTCTTACCAACAACAACAATCTCAACATCATGGGCACTATCTTTTCACTTCTTAGCATTGACCACTAGAGAAGTAACAATAGTAGACTCATATTTTCTAGCAATTTAATGAACCTCCCCTCCTCTCATCACAAAATCCCAAATTTTCCCCATTTGATCCTCATGAATGAGGATTCTTCCTTCCATATTCTACTTCATTTTGAGGGTTTCCTCCACAACAGTGTTTGCCATAGTATTTAAGGAGTCAAACAACTCATATATTTGATTCTAAATAGAGGACCTCTCAGCCTTGTTAAGCATCCCCCTAACTCTAAAATTCATTTTATTAAGTTCATGGGAAAACCATTTAAAAAGCTTAAATAGAACAATGGACCCCTCATGCATAGTACCAAGCACATAAGACAAATCATCTCTATCAATATTAAAAATCCTTTTTCCCAGGGCATCCTCCTCCTCCTCAGAGGAGCTAATCCTATCCTTATTAGCAAGGGAGTCCTTACCTTTTTCCACAACAACCAGAGACTTAAGCTTGTAGATGGAGCTCACAATTTCATCTGGCACCGCCTTTCTCTTCATAATCCTCTCCAAGTCCACACCCTAGGTCTCCAAGGAAATAGCAACATCCCCATACTTATCTTTCACCTACATAATCAACTTGACACTCGGGGAATCATCAACAAAGAGGCCACCCGCAATTGTGAGAGGATGGCCCTGCTCCAAAATTTGGCTCACATATCACAAAACCATTTTCTTCCTGCTTACTTACCCCAAATCCTTCTTCTTGGAAGCCAGGGGTAGCAAGGAATCCTCCCCATATAGGTCATTCTTCACCTTCAGAACCCTAATCGACACAACAACAACAACAACAACTTCTTCACTACAAGTTAAATAACCTCCACTAGCACAAGCTTCCCCTTTTTTCTTCTTTCCCATGGGAGGACAAAGTGGAACCCCTTCCAGAGAAGTGAGAGAATTAGGAATGAATTCCACATCCTCTTTCGACTCATCCTCTTTTTCCAAAATCAATTTCCTTTTCTTGACATTTTTGCTAACTGGTTCATCTTTGAAGGTCGTATCATACCCTTCAGCAGGTTTGGGTTGTTTACCCTTCAGGGTAACCATAGGTTTGGGAACCTCAAAAGTATTCACATAATCAAAGATAAGGAGAATTAACCTAACATGCAATACAAGATTTTTTGGGTTCTTCTTGTGATCCTTGATACTCGAGTCAAGAGACATAAGAAGATAAAATGGGAAAGAAACCCTCTTCTTCCGTTATTTCATTGCTGAAAAATGACTTTCCAAGGTAATGTAGCATATTAATTCCTTTGCTACATTCCCCCATAAAGCCTTAAGGGAACTTCACTGATATCTGCCACTCCTAGCAGTCTTTAAATATTTCTCTTCATCATCTTTGAAAAAAAAAATCATTACAGTCTGCGCATCCTTTTTGTCCCTAAAGACTTTCATGCCATCCATAGCTAGGCCACTAATACTAGCAATGAATTCTTCATTAACCTCAATCTCAATCCCATAAAGCTTAAGCACTCTATCATTCCATCCTTTAACAAAATTTTTTGTTACCTGGGGATCATTGCCATGAAGTTTCTCCAAATAGGGTGTTAATCCTCCCTTCACCAACATCTTCCAGACCTTCTTCCTTTCCTTCACAACATCACAAGATTTGGGTTTGACACGATTTCTATCATCACCCCTCTTGCCACAATTAGGAATAGAAACTAGCTTACAAACATCAAGCACAGAACAGAGAAGGCTCCGGAAAACACTTCCAAAACTACCCAAAATCCGTGTGAGGCCAGAGTTGGGACAAGGGCTAATAAAGACCAATTTTTTTTGTTTCCTATGACACCCTATTCCCGTACAAATCACTTGATTCAAATCTTGCACACCATACTTTCTCATAACAATCAACCACGTGATGAAGGGAATGCATGCCACCAACCATAATGAGACGATAATCGAATTGAAATCAACACTCATGATTCATAGTAGCAATAGCCTTTATAGGAAGAGGGTCATTTAGACCCCACTCCCTACAATATTTAACACCAATGTTAGCGAAAATATCCGTTAGCCCATTACCTTCTCTTAAGATGTGTGAAATATAAAACTCATCAAAAGATTTCAAAATATCTATCGAAATACCTTATCAAGGACTCAATAGTCCAAGAGGAAGGAGTGCAATTTTTCAAATTATTTATGATATTCAGAGAATCCACCTCCAGCCAAACTTTTCTATATCCTTTGGTTTGAGCCAATTTGAGACCATGATAGGCTGCAACCGCATCCATGTAGTGGTTTGTCTGGGTTCCCAAAGGGAGTACCATGGTAGAAAGGAGCCTACCATTTGAGTTTCTAATCACTCCCTCACAACCAATAGGTCCCAGATTTCCTTTAGCAGCCCCATAAAAGTTAATCTTCACCCAACCTTCCGAAGGAGCTTTCCAAACAACATCTTCTCTAGAAGTTTTTCCTTTAGTAACCGAGAGGGAAATATCACAAGACAACTTCCACTTTTGAGAAATAGAGATATCATAGGGGCTAAGATTTATTTTTGGACCATTGTGAAAAGTTATCCCAGCTTGAAAGTTTTCTTTAATGGAAACACAAATTTTGTAATCCATAGAGTTAGCAGGGAGGGACAAATTCCTAAAGATTCTATTATTTCGCTTAAGCTAGACTCCCCAAGCAATATGAGGAAGAGAGAGACCATAATAACTAAAGAGAAGAATTTGATGAAGGGCCAATCCATTGAGACCATAGCTCATTAATAGAACCAGGGAACACCCAACTTAAGTTCCATAGAGATAGCACATGGGCCCAAACCATTCTAACAAAACTACAACCAATTAGCAAATGACAAGCATTTTTAGCCTCCTCTTCACATTGAAAACACCTATTAGGAATCATAAAACCTCTTTTGACCAAGTTTTCAGTAGTTAATATTTTATTCTGGCAGAAGAGCCAAAAGAAAATATTAACCTTAGGAATCAATTTAGAGGACCACACAGAAGCCCAAAATAGAGCTAGGCCAACAAAGGAGACATTAGAATGAAAAGTCGAAGCCACATAGTAGATGCCATTAGAGGAAGGGTTCCAAACAAACTTATCAGGAGAAGGGGAAGAGGGAATATGTACTAGAGATATAGCCTTATACATAATCTCCAAAACAGGGTTGACCTCATGCAACTTCTTCCAACAACCTCCCTCAATATAGTCAGCAACCTATTTTCCAAACTGTCGCACACAAAGATCCATGAAAGGTTGAGCCCATGGCTCATCTTTGAGGGGCCTATTTCCAAACCAATTATCATCCCAAAATAAGATATCTCTACCATTTCCCAATTGCCAAAAGAGACCCTTGGCCACAAGCCTATGAGCCTTAACAATGCAATTCCAAAGAGTAGAACTAGATGGTGGATTAAACTCTTGAGAAAAGAACCCCCTTATACCATCAGCCTCATGTAAGTATTTTCTCCAAGAAATTTTTTCCCATTCACTCTTGGCCAACAAAAGGTTCCACATTTGCTTACCAAGAAGGGCAATATTAAAAGCTTTGATTTTATAGATCCCCAGCCCACCAGCCTTCTTAGGTCTACAAAAATCATCCCAGGAAACCAAGTGAATCCTTCTCTTGTCCTCCACCTTGGACCAAAGAATTTTTTTTTGAATATTTTCCAAAGTATCCACAAACTTCCTAGCATATGAATAAGACTAAGAGCATAAACAAGAAGATTTTGAAATGTAGATTTAATTAGCTAAAATTTCCTAGCCCGGCTCAACAAAGCACCCTTCCAACTAGCCAATTTAGAGTTGAATTTATCAATCATACCCCTCCAAAAAGAATCAAGAACTTTGGAGCACAGGGGAAGGCCTAAGTAAGAAGCAGGAAGTTCCCCAATCTGACATTGTAAAATTCTAGTAATTTTAGTCTGTTTATGGATTAGAGTGTTAAAAAAGAAAAGAACACTCTTAGGCAAGCTAACATTCTACCCCGAAGTAGCTTCATACCTCTGTAAGACCGACTTGACAACCTTAGCCTCCTTAATGGATGACTGCCCAAGCATAAGAGAATCATCCACAAACTGTTGATGTGAGAAAATAAGGTTACTAGAAGAAGGGGAAAGTCTAGAAATAGCCCCAAAATTGATAGATCTTTGAATGAGACAACCCAAGGATTCCACCATTATAATAAACAGAAATAGAGAAATAAGATCCTCTTGTTGTAAACCTCTCGAACAGTCAAAAAGAGGAGATGGGGACCCATTAATGAGAATAGATTATCTCAGAGTAGACATAAGTTGAAGCACAAGGGCCACCCATTTCTCCTCAACACCAAAAGTAGTTAAAATATTTGACATAAACCCCCAGTCAACTCTATCATAAGCTTTAAATAAGTCAAGTTTCAAAATAAAACTAGCTTTCTTATTAATAGACAAAGAGTGGATATTCTCATGAATAGAAAGAATAGAATCTAGGATTTTCCTCCCAGTCACAAACCAATTTTGTTGAGGTGAGATGATAAGAGGAAACATTCTTTGCAATCAAACCGCCAGAACCTTGGAAAAAATCCTATAAACCAAATTATATAAGTTGATAGGACGAAACTTATCAAAAGAAGAAGCACTAGGCTTCTTAGGGACCAAGACAATAAAAGAGGAGTTCAATTACTTGAGAAAGGACCTAGACCTAAAAAACTCCTTAGTAGCTGCAACATCTCTAGCAGTAATTTCCCAAAAGGCTTGAAAGGAGAACATTGACAAACCATCCGGGCTTGATGCCTTATTACCTTCAAAATAAAAAAATGACACTTTGAATTTCATCCACTGAGGGAATGCAAACCAACTGTCTATTCATATTATCATCCACAATATGAAGGATATCCCTTAAGATATCCTCTTGACAAGCCATATCAAGCCCCCGCTCCATCGACAACAACTGAGAGAAGTAAGAGGAAGCAAAAAGAAACAAATCAACATCCTTTTCCAACACTTTATTATTGAAGTTGATCAAGTTAATTCCGTTATTAGCCTTGTGTTTTAGAGTAGAAAGGTGAAAAAACTTGGTAATCCTATCCCCACTTTTAAGCCACATTATCCTCAACCGTTGTTTATAGAATTCCTCCTTCGCCACAATGTTGTGCAATCTGGAAACCAAGATATTTTCCTTCTACATCGAAGCCTGATCATACCCGGACAGTTGGATCGAGTGTTGCACATCCTGAAGTTCCTTAGTCACACCCTCTTTTTCCATAAAAATATGACCAAAGGAGGTGTGATTCCACTTTCTAACATTATCCTTAACATTGGCAAGCTTTTTAGCAACTCTAAATATAGCTAATCCATCCACATGGATGTTCCACCACTCATTAATCAAATTCCCCAGGTTAGGGTGACACGTCCAATTTTTTCAAATCTAAACAGAAAAAAATTCTTGCCCCCCAACAAATCCACTGACAGAGCGAGAGGAAGTGATAAGATCCCAGTCTAGTTAGAGCAAAAAGCGAGCAAGAATAATGAACCAACCACTCAGGGGAGATGAGAGCATGATCAAGCTTAACCTGGATCAGGGCATTCCCCACTCTCCTATTCGACCAAGTACAAGACACACCTTTCAAGTCCAAATCAAGGAGTGCAGAGTCATTAATGACACTCATAAGATCATATCTACTCTCATCCACCATATGCGAACCACCCAACTTTTCAACATCATGCAAAGGAGTGTTAAAGTCTCCCATGACTAGCCAATTCTCAATATGGTTCACAACTTTGAAAGAGGAAAAATTCTCCCAAAGTCTTTTTCTAGCACTCTTACAATTCCAAGCATAAATATAAGACAGAGTCCAAGATAATCTATCATGCAAGTGAGTAAAGGAAATATCCATATGATTGCAATATTTAAAAAACTTAGCTCCCTTTATCACTCTAAGATTCCAAAAGGTAACAATCCCTCCTAATGCCCCAACCGCATTAGAACAATGCATACCACAATCCTTCAAGAGCTTATTCTTCAACCTAGACAATTTATCCAATCCATTTTAGTTTCTTGAATTAACACAATATCAGAGCGATGATCTCTTACCAAATTAGCAAGAAGATCATGCTTGTGAGGGTGATTTAATCCCATCATATTCTAGGAGATGATCTTCATAATAACTTATTGGACGTGCTCTTTGAGCACATATCCAATAGGGTTCTCTGTGTCCCATCAACAATGTCCATTCAACTCTCCTTTTCTCTAGTAATGTTAGTAGGAGGCTTTCCTCTTTTGCACGGCTTAGATCCACAATTTGACCTTTGTCGATTCCTTGTCACTACTCTCGAAGATGGAGAATGTTTTTTCCTATTGTTCCCATGAACTTGAATGTATGGAGGATTATCTAGATCCTCCTGTTCCCCAAAATCCTTAGATTCAGGCATTACCTCCAATCCCTCAGCCTTCAAACCATCTTCATGCACCACCCCTGAGGGTAGAGATCTAACCTCATCACATACAAAGACCTTATCAACCTAAGCAACCTCCAACCTAATTGCTTCCATGGATACCACCGAATCACTAGCATGGGGAGACTTAACCTCTTCACTCTGAAACCAAAGCCTTGTTCTCTTTCCCCAAAATCTCCTAGCCTTCTGGGATATCATCCTTATCCTCCAATATAGGGTCCTTTTCAATAGGTTCAACCTCCACATTCTTGTAGAGATCCAAATCCTCGTTCTCCACAGGCTCCACAACCTGTTCTGGGTCTTTCTCCTTCTCTCTCCATTGCTTAGTCATCTTCTTAGGCACCTTGAGAGGACACTTTTTGGCCCAATGGCCAAATTTTTTACAATGGAAGAAAGCAAAGGGGTTCAATTTGAATTCAATCGCTTTCTCTCAAACCCCAAATTTAGAGTTAATTTTTATGACAAATGACAAATCAGCTAATTGCTCCACATTTACACAAAATATGGCATAAAAAAACCTCTTCCTAGAGGTCGTCATCTGTTCAATTGATATCAGACAACCAAAGGTGCTTGCTATCCCTTTGAACACTTCCTCATCCCAGAATTCCATCGGGAGGCCTAAAAGATGAACCCAAACTGGAGTAGCCAAGAAAGAACACAAGTTTGGGTTGAATC
The DNA here is from genome assembly GCA_007258455.2 of Sequoia sempervirens. Lineage (NCBI taxonomy): Eukaryota > Viridiplantae > Streptophyta > Pinopsida > Cupressales > Cupressaceae > Sequoia > Sequoia sempervirens. Next base: position 304,804,630 of record VDFB02000008.1, on the reverse strand, counting down.
CTAGTTCTCACTTTTTAAGCATCAAAGATGACTTTCCAATAAACCATGGGCCACTCGTCAACACCAAAACCAAATCATCTTAAGTTAAAGGTGAAAGAAAAGAAACCTTTTGCCATAGCCGCAACATCAATCTGTCCCTTAGGTTTCCATCGATTTAAAGCAAACTTGCGCACCAACTCAATATGAGGTCGGGGACCAACAAATTTACCCAACAGAGCCATATCCATATTGGACATAATTTTTTCAACAATACAGTCTGGAATAGAAATAGAATACTCTCTAGTTTTCATATTAGCAGTAAGTAGCACCGAACGAGAAGTACTCTTACCTTTAGGCTTCGCTCCAAATAGATTCTTCCACTTAAGAGCAAAGCTTGACAGGAAGTTAGACTTGGTCTTATCAACCCCAAGGCCAGCAACATTAGAAGTCCCATCACTACCACCAAAAGATAGGTCTGGCCCCAACATTTCAATCCTGGGAATCTATTTTTTAGAGGACATTGGGGAGTGCACACACAACCACCGGGGTGATCCCACAATAGTGGTTTACAATTTTTGGCTTAACTAAACACTAAAATAATTTTTTTTAACTAAATCTTAACATTTAGGCACCTCTAGCGACTAAACCATGAGGAATTTGAAGGTGATGCAAACTAGAGTCTCGTCAAATTTTGTCTGTAGATTCTAAAAGTAATTTTTTCAAAAATTTTGGAATTAGATTGACTTCTTTTTCCATCTCCCACGAAAATTGGTTTTTTTCAAAAAATAACATTTTTAAAAAGTGATGCACACTATATAATGCATAAATTTTTTTCCATGAAGGATAAAATTCTAATTCTTTTCAAATCTAGATTTGTAAACCCATCATTTAGTGTTTCTACTTGGTTAGATAGTTTCTTAATTGAATATTTTTTCCTTCTTTAATCAAGTTTTTGAAGTCAAACCAATTCTCATAGAATCGCATTATTACGCCAACGATAACGCGAATCCTTTTTTTGTATATATCTAAATTCTTTTTTTTCTTCTATTAGATCAAGGACTTCAATATCTAGTGCACTCATAATTTTTAATTTTTTTTTTGATAATCTGCTATTTTTCCACATGTGCAGAACATAGACTTTCATTTTCGATGAGAAACCTATGTTTAATAAAACTAAAACAAATATATAATAAAACCCCAAAACATATTAAAATTATATTCGTTGGTTAGCTTGTTCTTAGGACTACTTGATTCCAGTTGGGTTCGTGAAGTATCCTCCATTTTCATCCTCAACTCAAGCTTCGAATTGAATTTTTTTTTTTTTTTTGGTGCCAAAGAGTAGGGAGGTGGGAAAAGGGGGGCTAGCTAGAACCAGGGGGTTCTAGAAAACGCCCAGGGGTTTGAGCAAACCAGGGTTCATTCAAATCCTAGTTCATTTGAATCCCCTTTCAAAAAGGGGTTTTCATTATTTTTTTGGTGGGATGGGGTCCACCTTGCATTTAACTGGTTCATACAAACTAGGGTTCATTCAGACCCTTTTTTGGTTTGATCGAACCAAAGGGTTCATTTGAACCCAAAGCCAAAAATTTTGGTGTACGCTTTTGTCATCACTTTTCCTTCCTCACTCAAATTGTAAACCACTTTTGCAGGGTTACCCACCGATGCCCCTTTCCCATCAGAACAAACATTATCAACTATAGGGGACCCACAATTCTTACCTACCACAACATACCTGCTTGACATCACCCTCCCATCAACAAATTATCTTATGTTAACGCCTGCAACATCATCAAGAAAACTCACCTTTTTGAAATTTGAAAATCCACCACTGCGATTGCCACTACCTGAGGAGCTCTCCATTCAAAACTAGGCAACTATTTCCACAAAGTGTTAGTTGAGAAGAAGTTGGATGTTTGGAGGAAAGTCCCCATGTTTGAATTTGAGAGGAAGTATATTCAAATAGTGTTGAGCAGAATTCATGATGAATATTTGAGGATTGATGGAGCATATTTGATTACCAAAGAAGCAATCAGAGATGTAATTGGTTTGTGTTCCTCTAGATCAGTTCCCAAATGGAAGGCTATGGATAAGAAAGAGATAATTGAGGTTACCAGTGTGAATCTTGAAGGTAATAAGATTGATTTGAGATAAATTTTGGATATGATAATCTGGTATGCTACTATGGTCATTGGTCATAAAGTTTGTCTCCCTAGCAATGACCTCACACTTTCTACTGCTACTATACATACTATTGTTGATATGGTTAAAAGAGGTATGGATTATGACTTGTGTTAATTACTTTGTACACATCTTTTGAATAATTTAAAGGAAATCATGAAGAGTAAGAAGAATACATTCAAGTATCGCAATTTGGTTATCTATTTACTCATTTACTTTTTGAGAGAATTACTAGTAATAGGAAGGATAGAATGGTCAAATACAAAGCCTATTTCCCATAAAATCAAGAACTTCATAATAAATATTAGTAATTTAGATGCACAAGAGACTTACCTTGCTATATTCTTTGGAACATTTCAGATGAGGATGAGTAGAACGTCTAGGATTCCAGTAAGTGTTGTTAAAAGGCACTTTGGAAGCATCAATTTTCTTGTGTCTATAGATTTATGTCACATGGAAGCAGCTGAATCAAGGTTGGTATGGATAGCTAAGTTAGATTATGAAGTGTTAGAGGCTGAAATTGATTATTATTCTTTTAGAAAGCCCTAAAAATCTTAATGTAGAAGGTACCTCCGGTAGTGCATCCAAAATAGGAAAAAAAAGGAAGAGTATTGTTAAACAAGATGTTGTAGAAGGAAGTGAGTTTGAGAGAGCTCAACATGAGCATGAAAGAATAAAAATTCAAAGAGATTTGGAAGAATTTTAGGTTATTCTCGATGCTAATTTTGATTCATCTATTTCTATTGGGGAGAATCTTAGGAACATGATTGATTCTTTGAAGGTCTACATCTCTAGTCTTGAAGTGCATTCTGGAATTAGGTTTGATGAAGGAAATTTGGAAGATATCAAGGAAAAATGTGTAAATGAAATCAGTTGAGTAATGAAGGAATTGGAAAGTGTACAAGTTTGTGAAGAAGAGGCACATGAACTACTTTCTTTTTGCCTAGATTGGTCTAGCAGTACATTGAACATAAGAAATGAGATAATGATAAGTGAGACCTAGATGAGCACTCATGTAGATACATATAGATTGGTAGAAGATAGAGATAATCAAAGGTGGTCCTGAATTTTGCATCTTCAAGATAAATTATTTTCTCTACATGATCAAAGAACTTAAGTCATTAAGAAGTTTGTGACACTCAGAGACATGATTAAACTCAGACACATTCCTATTTCTAGTGCTCTTGGCGGTATTGGTGAATTATCATAAATAAATCTTAGTTGCAATACTTTAGAAGATAGTATAGAGTCATTAACTAGGCTTGGGCTATTACACAAGACTCTTATAAGTGCAAAAGGTTCATGGGGAGAAGGCAAAGCATCATGGAAGGTCATCCTAGAGAGTCTCAAAGGTTCTTCCTCTTCAAGTTAATTCAATTTTTGTGTTCATATCTTTTTGGTTACATTTTGATGAATATATACATAATACAAGACCCCATCCTTTTCCATTGATGTCAAATGGGGAGAGATAGAGAGATAGAGGTTGAAAGAGGTAAAACATTTTTTAGAAGAACAATTTTCATAGGAGTATTCAGTTGCAGTATATCAAAAAATGTTTTTGACATACATGTTGCCATCAATGCCAAAGGGGGTGATTGTTGGGATTATGGAGCCTTGCAACATGAGCATGAAGTATGGATGGTTTGTGTTGTTTTTTTTTGTGTTTTCATTGATGTCAAAATGGTGACAAATATATGGGAAGTCTACTTGGTTTATAAAAAGTTGTTCTCTGCTGGTAATACTCTTTTGTGATGGATCAATGTGTTGGAATTTGAGTCCAGAATTCACAACAAGAACTTATATGACTCCAATCTCTTAACCATGTTATAATGACTCATTTAGACAACTATATCCTAGATCTTGAGATGTTTTTGGTTGTAAGCAGAAAGTTATCTTTGGCATAGTTCAACTATATATTTTATTGGTGTTCTTTGCTTGGTACATATTGTGGGAGACTCCACATTTTCTTAAGGTGAATATTCTTATGTTGTGGTTTTGTTGGTAGTCTCTATGATGGTAGTATGATGGGAAATTAATGTGTTCTCAGATCTGGAAGGCGTTTTCTTTGAGGATTTATTTTTGGTTTGAGATTTTGTGGATTATGTTCTAGTCTTGGCCGAGTTAGCGTATGCAATACATTATGGAGACTAGTTATGCTTTATGGATGTTAGCCAACTTGGTATAATGCACTACATGGATAAAAAATTTAAATAATATATAGTGTCAAAAAAGATATTTTTGATTTTTTTTTCATTTAATTAAGCTGACCTAATTGATGAATAAGATATACTTGTATATAGATAAGATGTTTTCAAGAGGAGAAGAGTTTGTGGAGTGAGAAGTGGGTGTGTGAGTGCCGAAGAAAGTTGAAACAAGATATGAGCCTAAATGCTTTATCAATTGAGGATTATTGTAGATTAGTTGAGCTATTGCTCTATGAGGCAGTACTTCATATTCTGAGCTTCATTCAAATTGAACCCTGCACATTGAAGGCGTATCTTATTAGTTCAATCTTTTGGCAGTGAGCCACAATCTTTGCATCTTGGCGGTTAGCCATCTTTTGTACTTGGGAAGTGAGCTCTGTAATATTTTGTATCTAGATATAATATATTATGAGTTAATGCTCACCATGGTTTTTCCCTTTTTGGTTTTTCCACATAAAAGTGTTTATGTTCATGTGTATGGTTGCATTGATTTGTTTCTATGTTCGCATTTGTTGATTCAATTAGAATTGAGATAATGGTTAGATGGATTTTATTATGGTTTTATGGAATACTGATTCACCCCCCCTCTCAGTATTCTAGATGTTCAACAAAATTTGGATTTATACTCAAGCCAATTGTATCTTCTTGAAAGTTTGTAATCTTTTAAAAAATCCTTTTTGTGCTTATCTTGTGATCAAGGAATTTCATGAGACCACATTTCATGTTTTGATAGATGTCGTACCCCATTCCAAGGTCCCCATTACAAGGTAGTGAGATCTCTGTGAGATCCCATTTCTATGAGGCATTTTTTTCAAACATCCCACTACCTTGGCAATGCTACCGCATTGACAAGGTAGTGAGCACACTAGCTTGTCTATGCTACCACATTTTGCATACATCTCTACCAAAACATTTTGTCAAAAAAATTCACTTGCCTTGTCCATGCTTCCATTTTGTGCCTATAGTGCAATCATGGCATTCAATGAGACCACATTTCTTTAAGGAATTCCATCAAAAAATTCATGTGATCTTTGACAAGATAGTGAGCTCACTATCTTGTCAATGTGGTATATAAATGGGGTCTCATGGTGATGTACATCATACATCAATGTGAGACCCCATTTCTATGAGGCATTTTTTCAAACAACCAACTACCTTATCAATGCGGTAGCATTGAAAAGATAGTGAGCGTACATCACCATGAGACCCCATGTCTATGAGGCATTTTTTCAAACAATCCATTAGCTTGTTAATGTTACCACATTGAAAAACTAGTGAGCTCACTAGTTTGTCTATGCTAGCACATTTTGCATACATGTCTACCAAAACATTTTTTCAAATAATTCACATGCCTTACCCATGCTTCAATTTTGTGCCTATCTTGAAATCATGTCATTCCATGAGACCACATTTATTTAAGGTATTCCATCAAAAAATTCATGTGAGCTTTGACAAGCTAGTGATCTCACTAGATTTTCAATGCGGTAGCATTGACAAGGTAGTGGGTTGTTTGAAAAAATCCTCATAGAAATTGGCTCTCACAATGATCTACATCACTGTGAGACCCCACTTCTATGAGGCACCTTTTCAAATATCTCACTACCTTATCAATGCTAGTGAGCTCACTAGCTTGTTTATGCTACTACCATGATTGTAGGATAGGCACAAAATGGAAGCATGTATAAGGCATGTGAATTGTTTGAAAAAATGTTTTGGTAGATATGTATGAAAAATGTGGTAGCATAGACAAGCTAGTGAGCTCACTAGCTTGTCAATGCAGTAGAATTCACAAGGTAGTGGGTTGTTTGAAAAAATGCCTCATCAAAATGGGGTCTCACGATGATGTAGTGGGATATTTGAAAAAATGCCTCATAGAAATGGCATCTCATGGTAATGTACATCATCGTGAGACCCCATTTCTATGAGGAATTTGTACATCACTGTGAGACCCCATTTCAATGAGGCATTTTTTCAAACAACCCACTACCTTGTCAATTCTACCGCATTAACAAGCTAGTGAGCTCACTAGCTTGTCTATGCTGCCACATTTTGCATACATGTCTACCAAAACATTTTGTCAAACAATTCACATGCCTTGTCCATGCTTCCATTTTTTTCCTATCTTGCAATCATGGTAGTAGCATTGACAAGGTAGTGGGATATTTGAAAAAAATGCCTCATAGAAATGGGGTCTCATGGTGATGTACATCACCATGAGACCCCATTTATATGAGGCATTTTTTCAAACAGCTCATTACCTTGTATATGCTACCTCATTGACAATTTGACAAGCTCACTAGCTTGTCAATGCAGATGCATTGACAAGGTAGTGAGCATTGTAAGAAAAAATGCCTCAAAGAAATGGGGTCTCATAGTGATGTACATCACCAAAAGACCCCATTTCTTTAAGGATTTTTTTAAAACAACTCACTACCTTGTATTCAATATTTCAAACAATATTCCTTCTAATCCTACTTATAGATAGTAAAATTTTCTATCAATTCATTGGTTGTGAGTTCATTATTTGACTCAATAAAGTTGGTCCGCTAGATTAAGTAGTCAATTTTCAATAATTGATCTTTTATTCATCACCTCGTTCTATCATTCATCCTATTGATTTTGGCATACATTTGTGAGAATGAATATTTTTACCCATTGATTAACCACTAGCAATACATCCTTTAAAAAATTAGTTTGATTGATCTCTTAAAAAATGTATGTTTGTGCCCTTTCCTCTTACATTTTATACCATTTTAATCAACGTCCTAAATTTAGTAATGTGTAAATACATTGTTTTACATTAAAAATCTAAAATCTAACTTTGAATATATTTTTCTCATATTGTCCTTTTATTAGTTTTCCTACAAGGTAGCAATGACAAGGTGGTGAGCTCTTTGAGGCCATTTTTCTTACAATGCTCACTGCCTTGTTAATGCATGCACATTGACCACAGGGACATATCCCATTGATACATTTTGTCAAATAGTTCATGTGCCTTGTCTATGCATCCACATTTTGTATGTGTCTACTAAGGAAATTGCAACCATAACACTCATGAAAATCCTCCCTTTTATGTTTTGATATATGCCATACCTCATTCCAAGGTCCCATTGCTGCTATGGCTAAAAGCCTAAAAGAGGTGTTTTCCAACAAACTATGGATGCATGGAAAAAATCTATCAAATCATAATAGTAAGAAAAAGCATAGACAAGGTATTGAGCTGTTTGAAAAAATTCCTCAAAGAAATGTGGTCTCATGGTGATGTCCATCACCATGAGACCACTTTTCTTTGAGGTATTTTTTCAAACAGCTCATTGCCTTGTCTATGCTACCACATTTTTCATATGTTTTCCATTTTGGGCATATCCTACAATCATTCCAATCATTATGGGTAGATTGAAAAATGAACAAATGAAGTCAGATTCTTGAACTTAAGATATTTGTGGAGAATATATAACTGGAAATAGATGATAAGGAAGAAGCAATATGATAACAATAGTTGTAGATGCAAAGGCAATAGTTGGAAGTGTTGAAATTGAAGCAAAACAATTGAAGACTAAAATTAACCACTTAGAAAAGGAGTTAAAAGAAAAGAAGAAGATTTTATCATCAATGAAAAGGAGGTTAGTTTGCTCTAAAAGAACTTGAGAAAGAAGCAAAATAAATTGAATGAGATACATAATGTATTCAATGAAGAGATTCTTCTTGCTCTTAAGAAGTTGAGGAAGGTGCATGTGTAGATTCTTCTTTGTTCATCATACGACCGAACCGACTATTCTAACATGTCCATATGGGTAGGTTTATGCTAGAAAAGGTCCTCTTTCACACCCAAAGACACCAAAATAAACTATGACACTTAGAAGCACTCCTAAGCCTATGGGATCACATATGGCCCCTCTAAAATAACCTCTCTTGGTTTTTGAAAGCTCCAAGTCATTTTCCCATGGTGAACAAATTTTAGTTGATGGAAAATGGGTCAATTGCATGTAGTGTAAAGTTGGAAAGTGGTGTAACTTTCATTTTGTTCATCATATGACTGAACTGAATGTTCCAACACGTCCATATAGGTGGTTTTATTCTAGGAAAAGTACTTTTTTGCACCAAAACATGCTAAAATGGTTTGAGCCACATTCTAGAAGTGAAGTCTCTAAAGAGACCAAAGTGCAAAAGGGAAGAAAAATTTGATGAGTGATTACTTGGAAACACTTCGTATAAGGCTATGAGATCACATAGGGCCCCTCTACAATAACCTCTCTCAATTTTTGATAGCTCCAAGTTGTTTTCCCATGGTGAATAGATATCAGTTGATGGAAAATGGGTTAGTTGCATGTAGTGTAAAGTTGGAAAGTGGTGTAACTTTCATTCTATTTATCATATGACCAAGACGATTGTTCCAAAATGTTCGTATGGGTGGGTTTATGATAGGAAAGGTCCTCTTTCACACATAAACACACTGATACATTCTGAGACATTCTACTGGTGAAGTCTCTTAAGTGACCAAACTACAAAAGGGAAAAAAACTTCAATGAGTGATTACTTGGAAACCATGGCACTTGGAAACACTCCATACAAGGCTACAGAATCATGTAGAATCCCTCTACAATAACCTCTCTTGGTTTTTGATAGTTCCAATTCATTTTCCCATGGTGAACAAATTTCAGTTGATGGAAAACTATGAGTTGCATGTAGTGTAAAGATGAAAAGTGATGTAACTTTCATTCTGTTTGTCATACAACCAAACTGACTATTCCAACACGTCTGTATGGGTGGGTTTATGCTAGGAAATGTACTCTTTCACACCCATACATTTTGAAATGGTCTGAGCCACATTCTATCGGTGAAGTCTCTTAACAAACCAAAGTGCAAAAGGGCAACAAACATTGACGGGCAATTACTCAGAAACTATAGCACTTAGAAACACTCTGTCTGAGGCTACGAGATCATGCAAGGCCCCTCTACAATAAACTATTAGTTTTTGATAGCTCCTATAAATCCCAACCTATACCTGCTCAAACATGGACAAACCCAAGAGTATTAGTCATTTAAACAAGAAAAATAAGCATTCCCTATGAGATTCTTAAGCATGCTAAGAAGATGAAAACATGATCAAAATAACATGCAATAACAAGTAAATGAACATGAAATCCTAATCTAAGCTACTCAAACCCCATCCCATAGGGGAATTGGTGTCACTTTGATGTGGAGAGTGGCCCTTTCCCAATCCCAATTTGATAAGCTCCAAGATCCTGATGAACAATGGTGATTTTGATGCAAAATGATAGTAGATTCAAGCTAAAATGATATGAAAAGCATGAAGTTGTGGATCAAAATGGATTTGATAAATGCCAATTTCCCTCAAATATAATGATAGCAATTGGATGATTGATGGATGAAAATGAGTATAATGACTTTATATGAGATGATGGATCTATTTCAAGTAGAAGAGGCCTCTACTTATAGGATTCAAGGGTTGAAAAAAGATTGAAATTGATGAATGTGGGACTAAAAGGGGAGCCAATAGAATTGTGACACTTGTCACAAGGCCAATGGATGGAGATGGAGCACATTTTGGAGAATGTGTAGAGTTAAGGCATGTAGGTGGATGTGTAAGAGGATGTAAGAGAATTAAATGAATATGGTTGAAATGTAAGAGAATGTTGTTGAAGGTATAAAAGGGACAAGATGACATGTAAGTGCAATTAAATACCTTTGTAAGAGGTATTTATGAGTTTAGAAGAAGCATTGAAAACCTTGTAAGAAGTTTAAATGCCTTTGGGAGGGAAATTCAACAAAAGGGGATTTAAGGGAATATTCCCTAGAATGTCTTTATGAGGATAAATAAGGTAATTACTTATTTAAAAGAATTGATTTTCTTGTGCAACTTGGTTAGTTGACCAAGGGTTGACTTAACCAAGGGTGGGGTTAAAGGATGGGGAAATGGGAATGAAGATTAGGGGGTAATCAGGTTAATTAATATAGAATTGATGCAGGAGCATCCAAGGTGTAAGAGCAATCTTGCATCACCCAAAAAAAATGTTGTTTCTTTTCAGTAAGGGCTAAATTTGGTAGGTTTACTATTTTTGTAAGTTTGCATTTATGCATAGTTGGACACAAAATCTTACATAGACCTCCAGAATGGTAAATTGAAGCCAATGGCGGAGAAATCACTTCAATACCATTTGTCATTTGAGAGATTAAAATTTTAATTTTCAAAAATCCTAGTAAAATCTTTGGGGTCAATTTTGAGGCACTTAGAGGCTCCGAATGGGCCTAAAAATTGGTGGAAAACAAAAGTGGATGGCCTTTAGGCCCTACTTTCTAGCACAAGATTTCTCAAAACCTTTTTGAAAAGGTATTATAATAGAAAATATGACGGTCGGATCAAAAGTTATGACCCCACGAAGTTGTAATACCAAAATTAATAAAATTTCAAAATATCTTCTTGAGGAAGTTACACTTTCTAGAAGATTCTAGGGTGGTTACACCTTCCAAATAAAGGATGTAAAGGGGGACTACAGAGGAGAAGTGAGAGTAGAGTAAATGGTGGCTCTGATTTGAAGAATTGCAGATTTATGTAATTAGAAAGCCCATGTGATGGCAAATATAATGTTGTAATTTCATTTTCATTTAAGTGATAATAGAAAATATTTTCTTTCCTTGCATTTTGTTTGTGCCATTATCTGTTGTTTTTGTGAGTTTTAGATTGTAAGGGGAGTACCCTTCATCAAGAATTAATTAATCTAAGTAGGATTAGGTTTTTTATGACATTTGTTAAATAATTAGATTTATTTAAACAAATGAGAGCACATAGGAGATTAAATTAAATAATTTTATTTAATTAATTAAATAATTTTATTTAATTAATTAAATAATTTTATTTAATTAATTAAATTAGATGAACATTAGTGAATTAATTTAATAAATTTCTTTATTTGATTAATAGTAGAAATTGATGAATTTAACTAAATAATAAGATTTATTTAATTAAATGGTTAGTGTAGAGGTGATTTAGGAGGAAGTGATGTTAATTAATCAAAATTAGATGATTGGACTATTTGAGTTTCTACATTTTTCCCCTCTTTGAAGCAACGTACTTGTTGCATTGGTTCAAAAAATAACACTATCGAGATCATTTTTTTTTTTGTTTTTTATTTTTTGGATGCCCCACTGATTCCCTAGTACAAGAAATTATGTTGCTACATTTCAAATGCCCCATTGATTCCCCAATAGAAGAAATTATGCTGCTACATTTCCCCCTCGAGATATCGAGTAGAAATGTCAATTTTTTGATTGAGGTCACGATAAAAAAGTGAGAGGAGTGGTTCTGCTGATCAGAGGATGAAAAGATACTTCTTTAGAAAGATCAGATATTTGACATAGACAATTTTGGTGATGTATAGACAGTCATCAGCCATGGGTAGCCTCATGTATATTTTGAGATATCACACATATTTTGGATAGAAATGTTAGTAAAGATAGAAGAATAAGAAGAATCAGATGGGTGGATCCTAGATTTTGAGAAGATGTAGAAGTCCAACAAGTCTATGAATTGTTGAGACTTTATTAGATATGGTGATGAGTGATGATGATTTTCTTATCTAGGGATTGGGACATGAATGGCACAACTTTCCTTATGTTTGATAAAACACATAGACACGATGCATCAAGTTATGAATAACCAGGATGGTGTGGTATCTAGTGCGATGGACTTTGAATCAACAAAAAAAATAGAAGTATTCTTGTTCACACCTGAAATACAAAAACCTTGCTAGGATGTACTTCAGAAGTTTCAAACATCTTAGACCAAAACACGGAAAGGCATAACCTAACAATGTAATAGTCAAGTTGTTCAAAACCCCTTCCATACACACCTACCAAAGCAAGTATTCACCAAGTTATATTACAATAACATCCAATAAGAACAAAAAATGAAAGATAATGATCAATGCCCCATTCCTTTCTCTCTAAATTGTTTTGATAGACATCATCAAGAGGTCATTGGAATAAGTGCAATAAGATAAGTTATAAGAAAAGATAAACAAATAAACAAGCCAATTTTCATCATACCTCTAGCCAAGACTAAAACTATGGTGATACGTGATGTTGATGTCCATTGTAGGAAAGATGCATCCTAAGACATGATGATCATATGATGTTAATATTGATGGGATGATAGGCTATTGATACCAAGAGTTGACCAGTTTGTTTACTTATTGACCTAGACTTAAGACCTTGACGTTTGAGTTTACACTTTCAATTTTCTATACTTGTTTTTTATTTTCTTTATCAAGGGTTGAAGATGATGATTTGATTTATTGTGAGTGGATGTTTATTGTAGGTGAACATTCAAATGGGACTGGTGATTTTGGGTTTTTTGAATGTTTTGGTATTTTGAAATGTTTTGAGGCTATTTTGGGGTTTTTGAGATATTTTAAAAATGTTTTGATTTTCAAATTTTCTAATGTTTTGGTGTTTTCCAAGATTTTGACCAAGAACCTAACTTGAGAACCTATCCTAGGGGCCATGGGGATTGATCAAAGATCATCCTTGCCTACATTATACACACAAAGATCACATAGTTTGACTGACACAAACTCATTTATTGATGAGATATGAACAATTGGATTATCAGTTTATTATGACAGACTCTAGAGGATTGACCTAATGTCTCAAGGGTTGATCAATGATTAGCCTTGCCTACATTCAAGCTTAGAGACATTGTAGTTCGACATGATGACAATGTTTTTGACTTTTTCTATTTTTGACCTGTTTTTGTATTTTTGACTTGTTTTGGATGTTTTTGGTTTTATGAATATTTTTGGACTTTTTGATATTATGGAAGATGTCAAGGATATACACGAATTTGATCCAAAGTAGGTATAGGGACATGCCCCTAGCGTGATGTGATAGGCTACCTTGATATAGGTAGGACAAACTAACCTTAGGAATGTGCCAAGTAGTACTAAGAGGGAACATGATATGTACACAAGATCAAGCCATGGTGCAAACACAAATGTGTGACGAAAAGAGCAATGGATTGTGATGGGTGGAGGTGATGGAAAGTGAGGTGGAACATGCCAAAGAGTCCATGGTGGATGATAAGTGCTTATTTACACAAGGTACCTGATTGCCAGGTTTTCACCAAGGTACTTTCCCAAACCACCACCAAAGTGGTTTTCACTAGAGGAAGATTTTTTTTACTATTTTCAATCCTTTTTTTGATTTTTATATTTTTGTATTTTTGTATTTATACCGTGAAAGCTTAGGCATAAATTTTTTTGAGATGAGAGCTATTGATAGGCTCCTGCAAGGGCTCACCTTTAGGTGTTGACAACTTATATGCTCCTGATTTGTAAATTGTCATGATGATAAATAGTCCCAACCAATTTGGTTCAAACTTACCATTGCTATATGGATTTGGTCTATTCTTTTGAATTTTTATAGCATGATCTCTCCTTCCTGGAAGGATTGACTTTTTATCTTCTTATTATAGCTCCTTTTGAGATGGTTTTGATAAACTTGTAGGTGGTTCAAATCATCCATGCATTAATTGTCCAATAATTCCAACTCATTCAACCATGACACCCGATACTCCTCATCAGTGATAATATTTTGCAATGATATTCTCAAGGAAGGGAGCTCAACCTCAATGGGTAGGATGGATTTTGGTCTATAGACCAAGGAGAAAGGGATTGCACCTGTAGGTGTGTGGTTGCTGGTTTGATAGGCCCATAGAGTAGGGTTTAACTATAGGTTCCAGTTGCAATCAACTTCATTGACCATTTTATTTAGGATTTTTAGAATGGTCTTGTTGGAAGCCTCAGCTTGGCCATTACCCTAGGGGTAATATAGGGTGGAGAAGTGATGTTGGATATTAAATCTTTGGCAAAGCTCATGAACATCTTGGTTTTTGAAGGATGTTCCATTATCAGAGATAAGGGCTTGTGGAACATCGTAATGGAAAATGAGGTAATTTAGGATGAATTTAGAGATCTACTTCCTTGTGATATAGGTCATTGGGATGGCTTCTACCCATTTTGTGAAGTATTATGTGGTGGTGATAATGAAATTGTGTCCATTAGATGAGGTAAGCATCATTTTCCTGATGAGATTGAGTTCCCACTATAAGAAGGGCCAAGGTGTGATGATTGGTTGGAGCTCCTGAGTTGGTGCATGGATGAGGTCACTATGTTGTTGGTATTGCATACATTTTTGGACATAGTCGTGAGCTTCTTTCTCCATAGTAGGCCAATAGTACTTGGTCCTTAGCAATTTTTTGGCCAAGGTCATACCACTTGAGTGTGAACTATAGTAGAGGGTGTCTCCTAAGATGAAAAACATGACTTTTTAATGAAGGTTTCCTTGAGATTTGGGGTGATGTCGACGGGAAGGACTCCTATTTTTAAGTAGGTGAATATGTCATGGTACTAGAGGTCACTGGGGCTAATGATTTCACATACAAACTCAAATTATGGTACCTTGAAAGCTGGTCTGAAAAAGTTTCTCTACAAGAAATTCATATTTATGGATGTTCCTTGGGATATCTAGCAATGATCTAATTGTATCCATAGCATCAAATGCTCTATTGTTTACCCTCAGTATCTACTCAAATGTTGTCAATGAAGAATTCCTTGAGATCCTCCACCATCATTTTGTATGGGGTAATATTATCACCCTTAGTTTTATATTCATCACTGACTTGATTGATCACTAGTCATGAATCCCCATAGACCTTGAGTGCCATGATTTTCCATTGTACTGTGATTCAGATTCCTATGATGAGAGCTTCATATTTTGCAATGTTATTTGTACAAGGAAAAGACAACCTATATGATTTTGGGATACAATCCCATTGTGGTGTGATGAAGAGAATTCTTGCTCCTAGCCCATATTGTGTGTATGATCTGTCAAAGTATACCTTCAAATAGTTTGGAACATTTAGGTTCAAGATTGACTCATCTGGAAACTATGATAAAACAACCTTCACTTGTCTAATATTACCTTGAATTTTGTTGGATCTATTTCGATTCCTCTCATTGACACAATATATCCCAAGATCTTTCCTAAAGTTACGCCAAAGACACATTTCTTGGGATTGAGTCATACCTTATATTCTTCTAGTCTATCGAAGATTAGGCCTAGTGTTGATATATGGTCTTGGTGTTTCCTTGGTTTGGCTAGTATGTTGTCTGCATAGTCCTCTACAGATTTGTGGATCATGTCATTAAAGATCAAAGTCATAGCATCATATTTAAAAAGTAGGTGCCTCATGGACAAGTGAAGGTTGTTTTATGTTGGTCGTCCTTTGCAATCATAATCTAGTTTTATCCTAAAAATCCTTCCATTAATGATAACATTTCATGCCCCACTGTCAAATGTACAATCATATCTATGTTGGGGAGGGGAAATCATCCTTAGGACATGCATTATTTAGGTCTCTGAAGTCAATGCAGATTCAGATGCCCCCAGTGGGCTTGGAAATAGGTACAAGGTTATAAACCCACTCTATATAATCGATGGGTTGGATGAATCCTGCATCAAGAAATTTTTGTAGCTCAAGTTTGAACAATAAGGCAATTTGCGGATGCATCTTTCTCAATTTTTGTCTCACAAGTTTTTCCTCAGGAAACACTGCTAGATGATGGACCACTACTTCCAGATCAAGGCTTGGTATTTTGACATAAGTCCATGCAAAGCTCACTTTCCTTTCCTTTATAAATGCTTCTAGGTTTTTCTTACTCCTCAGTCAAAATTGACTTGACATTGAAAGTGATGTGCGGGGTCTGTTCAATTCCCAAATTTACTGGGTTGCACTTTTCTACTAGGACTACTAATTTTTCTTGATGGATGGCACTAAGGGTAAAATTGAATCCCTCATCCTTTAGTGCCTTAGAGAGGTTTTCACCATAAGATATGTCCTTTATTTTCACTATTTTGGGATCAGAAAGTGCCACAATGTGGTTTTCACTTAAGGATCGAGACATTACTCTTAGATTTTCAATTTTGTGACTAAGAGATTCAATCGTTTCCCCATAGTACGCATGTGTATCCAACTCTATGTCAAACCCTAATTTTTGATTTCCATACGGTAGATTATCCCTTAGTCTCATGAATTCTAATAGATCCTCATTATTTTCGAATGTATCTAAGATCGGTGGTCTTTGTTGGTCACAATCGATGAGTTGGGGGTAAATGAGCTTCAACTCGGTGACTTGGTTACTTGACTTGAACGATATGGAGGTTATCATGAAAATAGAGGAATCCTCAAATAGCATGGGTAGGTCGGAGATGGGATCCTCGAAGGGACTACTAAGTGAGACGAGTACCGAAGAGGAAGTTTTGACCATTTTAACAGGAGCACCTTTGCCAAGTATGGTTAACCTTGGAAGGGTACATCCGAGACAAAGATTCTTAAGTTACATCTCAGGAATGATAGGTTCTAATAGTTCGTTATCATTTTTCCCAAGCTTCTCATTTTTGGTGTAGCCCCAACCAAACATTAACTATAGACCCTTGTTGTCCTCGTTCATCAAGAGAATGGTTACAGGTCGATTATCTTGATATAGAAGACTTGAGACATCTTCTTCATCCACAACCTCTTTACTCAAGTCTCCCCACTTTTTGAAAGTAGTAGTAGATTCTATGAATGTCTAGGATGCGCCTTTGATAGGTTGTGTTTTTCCATGAGATTTAGGAGATTGAGGTAACTCTCCCACCACATGTGTGCCTTTCTACAAGTTATAGTCCCCACAACCATTATCTTTGATTATAGCTTTGATATTTTAGACATTGTAGATGATAGGTGTCTTCGTCTTAGAAGTGGAGGCTAAAGTGGATGGATCAATGTAGGGAGTTGTTGGTCCCTCATCATTTTTTGGAACTTGGGGGATCTTGTAGTATTTTTCTTCTATATTTTTGCAATAATAGAAATGTTCGAGGTCACCATGAATTGTGACTTCTTTATTTTGGTAGGATAATTTTACACTTTGGTGGAATGTAGATCCAACAGCTTGCATCCCATGGATCCATTAATACCCTAGGAGAATATTTTATGGAGGCTCAAGCTCAAGGAATTGACAGGTGGTTTCCATGATTGCCGACCCCACTTGGATGGGGAGTTGGATGGTACTTTGGGACACCCGTTCTTGGTCATCGTAGGCCCTGATGGTGATACCTCTTCTTTTTTCAATGACATCTTCTAAGAATACTAGATTCTTTATTAGCTAAAAGGTAAAAATATTCAATCCCACACCTCCATCCACCAAGACCATTTTGACTTTGTTCTTATAGACCAGGACCTCAAGGTTGAGTGTGCAACTATGAGATGGTTGGGTTGGGAGGTCATGTACAAAAAAATTAATGAGATGTAGTGTAGTGATATGTCTGATCATAGCTTGAAATTGGTCTGCATCAAGGTTTATGAGAACAAATGATGCAACCAATGATTTCTCTAGGATGTCCCTATGTGCAGGCGATATCTTAGGCAACTCCATGATGGAGATTTAGGCTGGAGTCTTTTTCAGTTACTTTAAGATGCTATAACCACTTGGGTTGGATTTTGGATTGGTAGGTGGTGCCCTAGATGGTGGTGAAGGTCCCAGGATAGAAATCATGCCTCTACATGTGTTGACTCCACACTCAGCTCTAGGTCCTTTGATGTTGATAACCATCACAAACTCATCCAATGATGCTACTACTTGGTCATAGATATGGTTTACATTGGTGTAATTCTTTTCTTTACCATTGTTGTTTCCTTTGTTGTGATCTGGCATGGTATTCATGTATATTTTGAGATCTTGATTTCCTATTGGTTGTTCAATGGTTATGAATTTATCATCAATGAGATATTGGATAATATTTTGGAGTCTCATACAACTAGTTGTTGTGTGTCCCTGATCTTGTGAAAGTCACAAAGGTGCTTCTCATTATACCAGGGTGGTTTAACTTGGGGCTCTTTGTAATTTTCATACATAGGGAGTGTGATGAGGTTTTCTTGCACTAGATGTTGCATGAAAGAGACAAACAAAAAAGGTTAGTCATGTTAGAAACCCAAGCAAATCATTCCCTATGAGATTCTCAATCAAACAAAGACAAGAAAACATGAGTAAAGCATGAAATAACACAAGATAAAAGCATGTAAACTCATCTAAGTTGATCAAACCTTCATCCCATAGGGGGATTCATGCTCCTTTAATGTGGAAAGTAGCCCTTTACCAATCCCTTTGATAAGCTTCAAGATTGTAGATGATTCCAAGTGCATTTGATTGACTCCAAATGATGCTGAAAACTACCTAAGATGTGATGAAAATGAGTGAAAATTCCTATAATAAACTTGCATGAGATTGTGGATGAAAATGGATTTGATAAATTCCAATTTCCCTCAAAGATAGTGATAGAAATTGGATAATCGATGGATGAAATGAGCATATAATGATTTTGTATGAGATGATGGATCCATTTCAAGTAGAAGAGGCCTCTACTTATAGGATTCAAGGGTTGAAGAAAGATTGAAATTGATGAATGTGGGACTAAAAGGGGAGCCAATAGAATTGTGACACTTCTCACAAGGCTAATGGATGGAGGTGGAGGACATTTTGGAGAATGTGTAGAGTTAAGGCATGTAGGTGGATGTGTAAGAGGATGTAAGAGAATTAAATGAATGTGGTTGAAATGTAAGAGAATTTTGTTGAAGGTGTCAAAGGGACAAGATGGCATGCCGGTGCAATTAAATGCCTTTGTAAGAGGTATTTATGAGTTTGGAAGAAGTATTGAAAACCTTGTAAGAAGTTTAAATGCCTTTGGGAGGGAAATTCAACAAAAGGGGATTTAAGGGAATATTCCATAGAATATGTCTTTGTGAGAATAAATAAGGTAATTATTTATTTAAAAGAATTGATTTTCTTGTGCAACTTGGTTAGTTGACCAAGGGTTGACTTAACTAAGGGTGGGGTTAAAGGATAGGGAAATGGGTAATGGAGATTAAGGGGTAATTAGGTTAATTAATTTAGAATTAATTAATCTAAGTGGGATTAGGGGTTTTTATGATATTTGTTAAATAATTAGATTTATTTTAAAAAATGAGAGGACATAGAGGATTTAATTAAATTAGATGAACATTAGTGAATTAATCTAGTAAATTTCTTTATTTGATTAATAGTAGAAATTAATGAATTTAACTAAATAATAAGATTTATTTAACTAAATGGTTAGTGTAGAGGTGATTTAGGAGGAAGTGAAGTTAATTAATTAGAATTAGATGATTGGAATATTTGAGTGTCTACAGCTCCAAGTCATTTTCCCATGGTGAATAAATTTTAGCTCATGGAAAACAAGTTAGTTGCATGTAGTGTAAAGTTGGAAAGTGGTGCAACTTTTGTTTTATTCTTCATACAACCAAATCGACTATTCTAAGACATATGTATGGGTGGTTTTATGATAGGAAAGGTCCTCTTTTGCACCCAAACATGGTGAAATGGTCTGAGCCACATTCTACTGGCGAAGTCTCTTAAGAGGCCAAAGTGCAAAAGGGTAGCAAACTTCGAAAAATGATTACTCAGAAACTGCAGCACTTGGAAACACTCCTTCTAAGGCTATGGTATCATGTAGGGCCCCTCTACAATAAACTCTCTTATATTTTGATAGATCCAAGTTTTTTTCCCATGGTGAACAGATTTTAGTTGATGGAAAATAGGTTAGTTGTATGTAGTGTAAAGTTGGAAAGTGGTGTAACTTTCATTCTATTTTTTATATGACCAAACCAACTATTCCAACATGTCCATATGAGTGGGTTTATGCTAGGTAAGGTAATATTTCACACCCAAAAAGGCTAAAATAGTCTGAGCCACATTCTATTGGTGAAGTCTCTTAAGATACCAAAGTGCAAAAGGGTAGGAAATTTTGATGAGAAATTAATCAGAAATCATGGCACTTAGAAAAACTTTGTATGAGGCTATGAGATCATGTAGGGCCCCTCTACAATAAACTCTCTTAGTTTTTGATAGATCCAAGTCATTTTCCTATGGTGAAAAGATTTCAGTTGATAGAAAATGAGTTAGTTACATGTAGTGTAATGTTGTAAGGTAGACTAATTTTTTGTTTTATTCTTCATGGGGCCAAATAGTTAGCACCAACATGTCTAGGTGGGTGCATCTATGCTAGGAATGGTCATTGCACTTTGATAGAAAATGTTCGTAGTATTTCCTATTTGATGGGTCACAACTTTTTGCCTTTGAAAAGTTACAATCAAATTCATATCATCACTATTTGTGAGAACCTAAATTGATTTATTTGCAACTTTTCAGATATGCTTGGGGAAAAGGCAATTCTTGAACTTTCAGTTGGTTTTTTTTCTATCATGCACATCTATTGAAGCTATTTATTGACTATTGTAAGCATGCAATTTTAACTTTTAAAGTTGCATTCGTCTAATTATTGGGTTCAAATTAATGTTTAGAAATAGGATGAATATCTATGAAGTTTGTTGTTGGGAAGGTTGACTTGTGGTTTCTTAATCTCCAGTAGTCCAATGGCCTTATGATCTTTAATAGGACTTGCATGCCTTGAGTTTTTTTTTTGAGAATTAGTTGTTACTTTCCATTTTCTTTTGTCAATAGTTTTATGATGTTTTCTTTATCTGTGTAATACATGAATCATAAAGCATAAAAACGAATGGTAGCATCAAGCATACATGTGAAATAGTAGATATATTCCTCAATGATAAAAACCATGAAGCATGGTAGCATGGATAATGAAGCATGAAGCATGAAGGATGAAGCATTTCTATATTCATATGATTGATTTAATGTTCAATAATCTTATAGGACAATAATGTTTAAACTTTATTACATATTTATAGTTATAGAAAAGAAGAGTGCATGTAAAACACTTGGATTTTAAATATTTGAAGTAGAACATCTAAAAATATCTATTGAAGCATAGATTTATAATGCAAATATGGACACCATAAAAAATAAAGATTTTTATTAACCAAATAGCCATGTAGGCATACATCAATATATGTCGATATAAGCATAAAATATGTACAAAATAGACATATAGGATTACAAGAATTTCATATAGGCATACAATGTTAAGCATATGCAATACAAATATGTCCAAAAATGTCATATAGGAATATAATAAAGGATCCCAATTAAAGTCATTTCCCTCTAGGTGAATGAAACAAATGGGTGGCCTTTGGTGGTCAAGTGGATGGTGATGCATATGACACTCATTTACCTTGAACTTGAGCACTCCTCCTCCTAGGGTTTAGTTCCTCATCAAGCTTTATCTATTATAATAACAAGTAAAGACATTAATATATAGAAATTACATTATAAAAAATGATATTTTTAACAAAAATAATCACTTACCACCACTAGACGATCTCTCTCCTCATACAAAATATCCACATGCTCATGATGTGGTGTTCCCAATACATATAGAAACCATCCAAATAAAAATTAAACTACAAATCAATAATCATTTGATTTTTCACTAACTAACAACTATAACAATGAATGTAATTTGAAATTTACTAATCTACCTCATACCATCATGAGAGGCATCAATATGTCTATTGGAGAAGATACACCTTGCTCCATTACCCTATCAAAATCTAAAGGAAATTCCATTTCCATCATCTAAAAATAAAACAAAAAATTATTCAATGACGAAAAAAGTAAAATAGTGATGTAGGCCATGGCTTATAATGTATGAGATAATCAACAAAATTTTGAGTACTTATTAAATTATATATTTCTTACTATTATTATTACTGTAGACACCTAAAAATGACCTAGGCCTGCAAGCTTCATTTTTACCACTTTCGTCCTAGCATAATTAAGTTATTTAATTATGTCCTTGGTCCACATTCGACTATTGATTAAATAATTCATAATTATTTAATTAATTCATGTCATTTGTTCCTCCTTGATTATTAAATAAATAAATATTATTTATTTATCTAATACGTCATTAATTATCTAAGTCTTCCTTTAAATTAAATAAATTTCATAATTTATTTAATTTCCCTTTGTCATTTATGTCTTCTTGATTAATTAAATAAATTTTATTTATTTAATTACATCACTAATTAAGTCCCCTTCTTCTAAAAATTAAATAAATTCTTATTTATTTAATTTTGTCCACTTTCCACTATAATTAAATAATTATTCTAATTATTTAAATATTCACTAGCTTTTTCTCTCATTGAAATTAAATAAATTGGATTTATTTAATTTAGTCAATTCTCTTGGGTTTTGAATTAAATCATTATTTAATTCAAAACAATTCTTTTGTCACATTCCTCCATAATTAAATAATATCTTTATTATTTAATTATTTACTAGTCACCTGGAGTAAATAAATTTTATTATTTAATTTCTCCAGCAACCTCTTTGTCCGTGCCAACCTTATCTCCCAAATTAATTCTTGACTTTTGACATCTCATTTAAATTCGACCCTTGATTGAATTATCTTATAATTCAATCTTGGCCCTTCGTCCTTATCTTTTGCCCTAATTTTGACCTAACCCTAATGTGCACAACAGCATTTAATCTTGATCATTGATCCTAGGGTTCTTGTCATCTTTTCATCCTGGCCACACATTCAAAATTGCAGTTTTTATAAAAGGGCAATTTTGTTCTCATTTGCCCTCCCTGGCTCTCTTGACCTCTTGCACTCTTGGTTTCTCTCATGTTTAGATTTCACTTTAGGCTACTATTAATTTTACAGTCATAGTCATTTTAATCCATTGTAGGTTCATTTTATTTTCTGCAAATCCTTCAACACTTGCATAGGGCTTAGTCTTTAGGCATAGTTGCTCACATAAATCTGAGGGCATTTTTATTTACTGCAAGCTAGGAGGTGTAACAAAGATCAATCATGGAAGGTGGAGACTTAGGGTAACATTGTCCCTTTTGTCTTCACATTACTTCCTTTGTACTTTGTTATTTCATAGGAATTTTATTGTTATTGTGCTAACCCCTCTAACATAATTTAGAATTTTCCCTTGATCACATTGGTGAACCTAACGTCGTTTTTTGACTTTTCGTACGTTTTTTTTTGGTGTTTTCTATTGTTTTGCAGGTACAAGTAGAAATCACCGCAACTTTTTTTAAAAACATTGTGACGCATCATATGCGTCGCGACGCACCCAAGAACCGTAGAGCCGAAATCGCTCTATTGCGCCACAACAGATGCACAGAGCGACGCATCCGTTTTTCCTGAGCCGCATCCGAAACCCCGAAAGCCACATTTGCAATACACGCCGCATCTGTCTGGATACTGGTACGGATCGCCGCAAACATCGCAACGCATCTGCTAACAGAAATGATGCAACTGTCTTGACAAGCCACAACTGATAATTACAGAGATGCATCTGACATTCCGAGCAGCATTCGGGACCCCGAACGACGCATTCGCCAAACCGCGCCGCATTTGCCTAGTAATACCACGCTGCATTTTCCTGGTAAATTTTTTTTGTCAGTTTTGAGATCTTAATTGCCGAATTTCAAGTTTTTTGTTTTCTGGTTTTCTGGTTTTCTGTCTTTTTCTGTGTTTTTTTTATTCCTGCATGTTAACCAGATTAGGTCTTTTGTGTTACTAATAATTTCTTGTAGCGTGTGGCGATCATTTTTCGTGTGTCCAAGACCATCACATACAAGACTACTAACTCATTGTTTGCAGATTCACATGTCAAAGAAGGAGAAAACAAACAGTGTGCTTGTTTATTTCTAGATTAGCAAACTTTGAATTTGGTGCTTATAAAAAGAATCATGTCTTTCATGCTTGATTGTGCTTGTGGAGTGGTAGGTGAGTATGCTCTCACTTGGTGAAAACCTTGTGATCAGAAAACCAGACACATTCTTTTCTGTTATTTTACCCTTCACGATTCGGTATTTCAGAGTATCCTCTCCCCTTGCGCATTCGTGCGATCCTGGGTGTAAGAGAAACGGTTACCGACTCTAGAACTTGGGCCTGTTTTGGTGGGAAAAAGTACTCACCCCAGGATGACTCAGACCGGTAGCACCCTTGACACCGAGGGACTTCCAGCCGGATAGAAAAGTGGGTTCTTGGGGAAAGCCCAAGAATCACGAGCGTGGTTCCGACGAGATGGATCCGAAAGGGGACTCTCGCCGCATGGATCATGCCCCACGAACGGAATGCCCAATTAAACACCTCTTGTCTTAGTGTCCAACCGTTCTATTGGCCGTTGCTTGATATAGTGCAGGGTACAGTATCATGCCCGAAGATTACTCACTACTGATCCCCTTGAGTAGAGATAGCAATTCTTGGGATGTCACTACCCAATGAATCCAAATTTGGTGTGCTCGAATGATGTTAATGAGCCGTGGAGGGGAGCCAATGCCACCAAAATTCTAAGCTATCCGCTCTCGAGAAGGAAAGGTGTTCATCACCAATCCGGGGTATAACTGGTGGGCTATATCAAGTATACAAACCCAGGGCCTAGTGGCCTTTTTAGGATTGTGCTTATCTCATGTGTGTTTGGTCATCCCTTAAAATGCTATGTTTGTCAAGTGCATTCTGGTTTTGTCACAGTCCAAACAAAACATTCATCAAACAGACCAAAAACTTCCATCAACATACCACGAAAATTACTTTGAAACAAAACTGTCATATCTGTCGAACCGCAATTGACATTCTATAACGCAACTACTCTGATAAACTACATCTGAAACTTATAACAACGCATCTGTAGGCGTCGCGACACATCTGTTAACCCAAAATCCGCATATGATAAACCGAGTCGCATCTGACAGTCAAAAAGCCGCAAGTGAAAAATTGAACCGCAGTTGCTAAACCGTGACGCAATTGCCAAACTGTGACGCATTTGCCTTTCAAAATTTTAAAACTGCACATTCAAAACTAGAGACCTCCAAACTGTCAACCATTTGTCAAACTCTGTCATCAGAAAGATTCTGCCAGCAACCCAATTTGAAATTGCTCAAAGTTTTGTCTCTTAGCTTGCATTGATCATCTTAGGTTTCATACCTCATCCCATTTAAGTATCATACATTCAACATTACGTTGTCCCTAGGCTCAAATCTTGCATATTTAGGAATAGGAAAATCTTAGGCACCCCTTGGAAAAATCATTGTTTTCAAAATTAGACCCTTTTGGACTAAGTTATCAAACATCCTTTTAGTCATTGTCCTCTTTTGTGAGATTTCTTCCAACTCAAAAGTCTAGTTAGGAAGACTCACTAGTCATCTTGTCAACTTGTCATTAACAACAAAGTCTTTTAGCAGTCCAAATCAAAAATAAAGTTCAAGCTTAGAAGTGCTTAGATAGCCTCATTCTACATTTCATCCACATTGCATACCTTATTCACAAAAATCCAAAAACAATGGTCATTTTAATCATCAGTTGAACCTTAGATTTCACCTAGTGTCATACTTGCATTTAGTGAACATTCCCTTTGAGCAATCTCATTTATGGTCGAAACCAGACTTCAAAAGCACAAGAGACAAATGGAAAACTTTGGACGAGATCCCAACAGTCCTCCACATGACTCAAACTGGACCGCGAACGATCCCTTTACCAATCTAGACAATCAACCTCCAGTGACAACACAATCCTTACCTAACAACTCATTCGAACGCTACATGCAAAGAGATGAAAACGGTCAACTACTTCAAGAACACATAGAAGCATTGACACAAGACCCAGAGGCCTATCAGTTGGTTGAAACAATAGCACATCACGACAGAGACAGATTCATAGCTATGCTCTTGAGAGAAGGAGCTAAGTTACCACCAGGATTTGACATTAACACATTACATGACCCTAATGCCAACAATGTTCATAACATCTCACACAGTGGTCAAATCCTAAATACTACAAGCAACATCCCTTTTGACACCACAACACTACATACCACGTCCCACATCCCAAACATCTCCAATATAATAAACGCTACATCTATTGGGGGATCACAATCGTCCACAACATCCACAACACTACCCCAATTAAATACAACCACTCTTGGCTCCTTGACATCATCAGAAAATTATTCCAATCCTCCTGTTATCGCAACAGCAAATACAACGGGGGCATCATCAAGTCATCACAACCCCCCCTTGACAACTACATCTACTACCATGAACACAACTTCAACAAAATCGTTCAGTAGTAATTCACAACATCCTTTGGGAGGAGCCACAGGGCGTATCTTTATACAAGGACAACAACAAAACATTAACACGACAACACAGTCAAACGCCATTACCTCCCAAGGTACAAATACCAATGTTTCCCTTGTGCAAAATCAGCAATTCACACAAAGTGGCCAAATAACTCAACCCATGACATCATCAATACATCCTAACATTCATGGTCACAACATCCCCCAAATAACGACACGCATAGCTGGGGGACACATTCCAACATACTCATCCAACGTTCACACTCATCAACATGCGCCTAATCACAGCTTCCAATACCAACAACACACGTCATACGTACCGCAACAACCTGTACTGCCACAATACACCTATACTCACGTGGGAACACATGGTGTACCAGGCAATCCAATGTATGGAAATGTAAATGACCCTACCATAGATGAACTCAAAACAACAGTGCGGGATATGGCGAAGACAATGCAAAACATGCTCATCACAGGTGGGAAATCTGAAATATCATATGATCTGGATGTATACCCATTCAACACAAACTTACGTATGCCCGCATTTCGGCCAGGATATGTGTCACCCAACTTCACTAAATATAAAGGCAAAACAAATCCCATTGAACATCTTCGTGAATTCGCAACTAACTGTATGGATATCGCCTAAGAACCCACATACTTGATGAGACTTTTCCAAAAGTTTGGCGGGTCAAGCCCTTGAATGGTTTTCAACGCAAAAAGATATCCAGACATGGGATGAGCTCAAAAGAAGGTTCATAAAAAATTATGCATACAATATTGACATGGACACCTCTATCACTAGCTTGTGCAATCTCACACAAGAAGAGTCGGATGAGACATTTATCCCATTCTTTCAAAAATGGAGAAGCCTCGCTAGTCGATGTCACATTGACATTCCTGAAAGAGAAAAGGTTGACATGTTTGTCCAAACACTTCTAGGGCCCCTCAAATTCGCATTGCAAATACATTGTTGCACAACCTTCACAGAATTAGTGGAAAAGGGGGTCCAAATTGAGAAAGCCCTTATCGCAAAGGGAGAACTGAGGTATGGTTCCAAAAACACAAACACCAACCCACCCGCTGACAAAAACAAATACTGGGTCAAGAATAAACATGTTACAAATGATGGTGTCATCGACGCCAAGACTGCAAGTCCTGTATTGGCTCTGAAAGGGGTGCAACAACAAAATAGACCAACATCGACATTGACACCTCCCCCCAATACTCCTTCAAATAGTCAAAATGATCAAAACTGACAAGGACAATATTGTCAACTAAGACAATTCCCTAGGGGTCGTACATACACCAATTTAGGAGAACCCATTGTAGATGTCCTCAAGAAATGCATCCAACATGGGGTCATCACACTTCCGGAAATAAAACCTTATGACCCAGGACAATTCAAACCAGCATGGTGGGATGACAACGCAATTTGCGAATACCATCGAGTCAAAGGGCATACAACCTCCAACTGTCGACAACTGAAAAACGTAATCCAAGACCTCATTGAAAATCGCACCATCGAAGTAGGTGGATCGCAATTCAATTCCAACTCAGACCATACTATCCACAAGAATCCACTACAGGATCATGGTCCCCATAATGCTTCCACTTCAGGTCCACAAAACCAAGCTAACTTCACCCGAGCCAAGTATGATTACTCTAGTGGACCAATAATAAATAATGTTAGAATGGACGAGGAGTACATCAACACCATTACGATCAGGAGAGCACCACAGTGCAATGCTACTATGCGAAGTGGCAAGGTCACTATAGCTGGTCCACCTCCCCCTAGACCAGCCAAGATCATTGTAGCAAACCCATCTGCTAAGCAATCACAACCAACTTCATCTGCTAAACAACCAAAACCTGTCTCAACCCCACAACAGTGGAAACCCAAAAGTCAGTTCAATCTCATTGACCAACTAGGAAAGACTCCTGCGCAAATATCTATCCTTGAGCTGCTTCATATTTCTCCTGCACACAAAGAAATCCTGGATAAAACTCTCTTAGAGTTGTCGGTCCCAAAGGACATTGATGTCAATCAGTTTGAAACTATGGTGGGATATCTCACCACACCGCACCATGTTACCTTCTCAGATCAGGATTACTCATCATCTAAAACCAACCACAATGATGCATTACACATAGAATTTTTTGTCCACAAGCACAAGGTTAGACGGGTTTTAATAGATGGCGGAGCAGGGTTGAATATATGCTCCCTTAAACTGGTTAAGGCTCTCGGATTCTCTGATGCATGCGTAGACCCAACGAAAAGCATAGTAATCAAAGCATATGATGACGAGGAACGCTCTTCGCGAGGTTTTATCTCTCTCCCTATCAGAGTGGGACCACTCATTATCGACACAACTTGCCAGGTCCTGGATTTGGAACTACCATATAACATTTTACTTGGACATCCATGGATCCACACTTTAAAAGCCGTTCCGTCCACATACCACCAATGCCTCAAGTTTCCTTTTGATGGTACATAAGTAACCATATACGGAGACCCTGACCCTTTCCAATATTGTACCAATTTAAGGGGTATCTCTGAAAACCAAGTACCTATTAACCGGGAAGCACCTGGCTCCTCATCCAAATACATCGACCCTTCCATGCTCGGGTCATCTTCCACATCCACTCCATCCACGTCTTTTGACATATCATAACCCTCCACCAACCCTAAGACCGAATCAACTGATAAAATCCAGGACCTTGGCTGTGGAGAGTTCAAACTAAATATAGCATACAGCATAACTACAATACCTACTCCTCCGAAGATATATGGTCGACCATGTTTCAGAATGGAACCGCAAGAAACATTCAAACTTCCACCGAATACAGTTTTCATCAAGTGGGGAGACATGAGTGATGAAGACCTTACCAACATCACAGGATGGATCTATAAGGATAGAGTCTCACTATCTCCACTACCAGTCTAGAAATATGGCAAGGGTTACAATATCATGAAGGCTAAAGGCTACGATGGTACTAGTGGCCTTGGAAAAAATAAAACTGGTCGAAGGGAACCCATAGAAACTTTCCAAACTCTGAAGTATCTTGGATTAGGGTTTAGATCACTCGACAATGGCGATCGACGTACCCTTGGACTTTCCAGTGAGCGAATACATGCTTCTGAAAGTGTTGAGTCTACTAGGGAATATCTAACTGAAACAGACTCCCACGAGTGGGAATTTGGCTCCGAACGATCCCTAAGTGACTATTGTCTTGATGATTTGTTTGTTGAACCAGGGGAATTGACCTCTGAACAATGATTTTGGCAAACATTCAAAATTGAGCGGGCACCAAACAGTCAAAATCCCACTACCACGTCGCATGACACGCAACAACCACCATCCGAACCCCCTCAGTCTAATCTATCTGAAGTATTAGATGACATTGATAACCAGGGCTCTCAAACCTTCACCCCGTATTATGACAACGAATATGACACTAGTGAAGGCGAATATTGGATAGAGTCCGATGTTGAGTTGGACGATGATAACCTCATCTACAACATCAATGAATCCATCTATATGCTATCGGCATCCTCACCCGAATTCACTAGCCTTGACGATGGCATTTCGTTAGTCTACCCTGAACTAGTCGATTGGGACCAACAAGGACCGCCAGTTCTAGACACATTCCAAAATGATGAAGCCATTGCTGAATTCATGGGATTATGCGAACGCATACCCAGTGGGGATCACAAATCAGGATTTGCTATTGATCTAGACTGCACGACATACTTCAGTGAGACGGTTCAGTCCTCTAGTCGCAAAAGTAAAAATAAAGTAAAAAATGAAACGTCTCTAGGTGAAAACCGAAAGGCACCTCTTGACGATAAAATAGTAAAAACAAAGGACGTATCTGCAGGTGAAAACCTCTCGGAGGCGCCCAAAGATGGAGGACTATATTTTCTCCCCGTGCAACAGGAGAGATCGGCCATGCTTGTCGAGGACACCATAGAGGACAACATTTCGACTCCAGAAGACCCCAAGATGGTCCTATTTGCGGCATCATTGACAGATGAAGAGAAACTGGAATTTCATAAATTCTTTGCAGAATGGAAAATAAACTTTGCATGGTCCTACACTGACATGCCAGGATTGGACCCCAAACTGGTTCTACATCATCTGCCACTAGTATCCAATGCTAAACCAGTCAAGCAGAAGTTGCGCAAAATGCACCCTCAAGTTGCTCTATTGGTTAAGGCCAAGTTAAAGAAATTACTAGATGCCGGCTTCATAAGGTCTATAGATTATGCTGAATGGATTTCCAACCTAGTGCCGGTGACAAAGCCAAATGGACTAATTTGGGTATGTACAGATTTCTGGGACCTAAACAAAGCATGTCCAAAGGATGACTTTCCTTTGCCCAACATTGACATCATAGTCGACCTAACTACAGGACACGAGATGCTATCCCTCATGGATGGTTTCTCTAGTTATAATCAAATCCGCATTGCTCCTGAGGACCAACACAAAACAACGTTTACTTGCCCATGGGGTACATACTGTTGGAACGTCATGCCTTTCGGTCTCAAAAATGCGGGTGCCACATACCAAAGGGCTATGACCATGATCTTCCATGATATGATGCACAATATAATGGAAGACTATGTAGATGACTTATTGGCCAAATCAACAACAAGGAAAGATCATTTGAAGGTACTTGACAAAATTTTCAAGAGTCTAGAAGAGTACAAGGTTAGATTAAACCCTAAGAAATGTGTTTTTGGGGTCACGTCAGGTAAGCTATTGGGTTACATAGTTTCCCGAAGAGGCATAGAGGTCGATCCGGCAAAGGTTAAAGCAATCATAGACATGCCTCCACCTAGAGGGATCAGTGAACTCAGAACACTACAAGGCAGAGTGCAATCTATTCGTCGTTTCATAGCCCAATTGGCAGATAAGTGCCACCCATTCCAGTATCTGTTATGCAAAGGTGTCCCCTTTGTATGGACAGATAAATGTCAACAGGCCTTCCAACAAATCAAAGATTACTTGCTATCACCGCCAGTCCTCATGTCACCTATTCATGGAAAGCCATTAATTCTATACATCTCGACCACTAGTTCAACACTGGGGGCATTACTGGCTCAAAATGATCATGAAGGGAAAGAAAGAGCAATCTACTACATTAGCCGCACACTGATCGGTTATGAGCTGAATTACACATACATTGAACGTGCATGCCTCGCAGTTGTCTTTGTAGCCCAAAAACTAAGGCATTATATGCTCAATCATCAGACACAACTAGTTGCCAAAATTGACCCATTGAAATATCTATTAAGTCGAGCAACGTTGACAGGACGATTGGCAAAATGGGTCATGATCCTAAGTGAGTACGACATACAGTATGTTGAACGCAAGGCAATAAAAGGGCAAGTAATAGCAGATCAACTCACAGATGAGCCAATGCAAGCCTCTCATCCATTGGTAATTGATTTTCTAGACAAGTCCATCTTCCATACGGAACCAACAACACCATGGAAGCTGTATTTTGATGGGTCTCACACTGGTCATGGCTCAAGGGCTGGAATCTTGTTCATCACACCACAAGGGGATTCAATTCCTAAGTCATTTCGAATTGCTTTCCCTTGCACAAACAACATTTCCGAATACGAAGCACTAGTTACAGGTCTCAAGTTGGCAATCAAATGGAAAATTCAGACATTGCTTGTATTCGGGGATTCCCAGCTAGTAATCAACCAAGTGAATGGTGACTATGAAACAAAGGATGAGAAGTTGCTTCCTTACAAGAGGATGGTGGATAGTTTCCTAACATACTTCCAATCAGTGTCTTTTGAACAAATCCCTAGGGTACAGAATAAAGCAGCTGATGCAATGGCTACTATCAGTTCTCTCTTGGACATCCCTAAAAATGTGTCACAATTTGAGTTCCTAGTAGAACAGCTGTTGATACCGGCATATGATATCCTAGAGTCAGAAATGGTTTGCGAACTTGTTGGTCCCAACTCTCCCTAGTATTAGGACATTTATGACTATCTAAGGACTCACACCCTTCCATCGAACCTATCCAATAACCAAAGGAAGTCCTTCATTAGAAAATCCGCAAGGTATGCCATTATCAGTGACACCCTATACCGCCGTAGTTTCGACAATACCCTCCTTAGATGTCTTGACACCGATGAAGCATGTACGACCTTACAAGAAGTGCACGATGGTATATGCGGATCTCATTCGAGCGGTCCTACTCTGGCTAAGAAACTAACGAGACTTGGATATTATTGGCCGACAATGGAAAAAAGATG
The DNA here is from genome assembly GCA_007258455.2 of Sequoia sempervirens. NCBI lineage: Eukaryota > Viridiplantae > Streptophyta > Pinopsida > Cupressales > Cupressaceae > Sequoia > Sequoia sempervirens. Next base: position 304,771,815 of record VDFB02000008.1, on the reverse strand, counting down.
CAATCGAATATGTCAAAACCTATCACAAGTGTCAGATCCATAGTGATTTGGTCCATTCTCCAGCACAAGAACTTCGGCCAATCACTTCTCCGTGGCCCTTTGCTCAATGGGGACTTGACCTTGTGGGTAAGATTCATCCAACCTCCTCCAACGGCCATAAATTCATTATCACCACCACTGAGTATTTCACAAAGTGGATCGAAGCCATTCCATTGACATACATTACTGGCAAACAAATATCAAAGTTTATCCTCAATTACATCATTTGCCGGTACGGCCTCCCACAGTCCATCATCACTGACAACGGACTTTCATTCAAAAACCAAGACGTACGTGAGTTATGTGAGCGATTCCATATCCAACACCACTTTTCATCCCCATTCTACCCCCAAGGAAACGGCCAAGCTGAGGCATCGAATAAAACCATTATCAAGATCCTTAAAAAGACTGTCGATGACGCTGGCCGCGATTGGCACATACAACTTAACCCTGCTCTGTGGGCTTACCGAACTAGCATTTGAACGCCTACAGGAGCTACCCCATTCGCCCTGGTTTTTGGCGCAGAAGCCATCTTACCCATTGAGGTCAAAATTCCTTCACTACGGGTCTCTTTGAAGGGTCTAACTAATGAAGAGGAATACCGACAATCACGCTTGCACGAGCTGGAAATGCTGGACAAAAGAAGACAAAACTCACTGAATCACCTCCAGGCATATCAAAATTGCCTTTGTCGCAGCTACAATAAAAAGGTCATGGTCAGAAAGTTTGACATTGGCGACCTGGTTCTCATGCAGAACCCTGAGAACCAAGCAGACAGAGAAAAGCCAGGAAAGTTTGAACCAAACTAGCTGGGTCCATATATCATCATATCTTCTTTTGGTTCTGGAGCATATCAACTGGAAACTCCAGAGGGGGAACAATTGACTGAGCCCATCAACAGTTTACACCTCCGAAAGTTCTACGCATAGCATCATAGGACAAAGCTGGAGGGCCCTAAAATACAAAAAAAATTGAAAAATGAAAAAAACTGTCACCTTGATGAAAACCTGGCAAACAGGCGTCTTGGTGACACCAAAAAAATCAAAACATCACAAAAATAGTAAAAAGAAAAATAATTCATCTAATAGTGAAAACCTGGCAAACAGGTGCTTTGGACAAGTACCATGGTGAAAACTTGGCAAACAGGCGCCATGCATAATCAATCATTGCTCTGCCATCTATTGTCACTTGGTCTAAACTTGGCTTAGGATGAAAGCTATCCTCACCATTATTCCGTAGGTCATCATCACATCCTACTCTACTTGTCCTAGTGGACGAACGATTGACATCAAGCCTTGACGACTGTTTGTCCAGCAAGTCAACAGCATCCTATCCGTATCCCTTGCAAATGGCTAAGTCTTAAACCTGACTGGGGGAAAAATGTTTATCATGCAACTGCGGTGAAAAGTCCTGAAAAAAGACAAAAACATCATAAAAAGTCCTGAAAAAAGACAAAAACATCGTAAAAAGTCCTGAAAAAAGTCAAAAACATCATAAAAAGTCCCGAAAAAAGACAAAAACATCATAAAAAGTCCTGAAAAAAGACAAAAACATCATAAAATGTCCTGAAAAAAAAGACGAAAAAAATTACAAAGTGGCCTGAAAAAAGACCTAAAAATTATAAAACATCCTGAAAAAAACCAAACAAAACATTAGACCGCGCAAGACACACAAGTGCACTGTCCTCTCTGGTCTAAGTCAATCAAGTCACTAAGTCCATGTCATTGTTCGAACTACGTTGTCTCTGCACATTTGCTACGTAGGAAAGACTCATACTTGAGTCCCCGAGACATTAGGTCAGTCCTATTAGGTTTGTCAAAATAAATCATGGCGCAATCTTTGATCATCAAGACAAAGTCATTGGTCGTGTCGAACTACGAGGTCTCTGAGTGTATGACGTAGGCAAGGCCATCTATCGATAAGCCCCCAAGGCCGCACTAGGTCAGTCCATTAGGGTTCATGACACTACATTGGCACACACGTCAAAAATCTTCAATGAATTTTCCAAATGGGAAAACTCCTGAAACAAAGTAAAATAATGTTTTATTCAACATGACACTCTCATCAAGGCAATATCGGCATATAATCAAACACAAGTCAACCTCGGTCACAACAAGTCAACCTTAGTCAAACACAAGTCAAAGCAAACCAAATCATTATGACTGGTCAAACTGTCAAATTTTGGTTAGTCTTCAAATGAGTCCTTCTGAAAGATAACCTCTGTCATTTACGCCTTAGGATGTGTCCTTCCTAGGTGTCGTCATCATCATTCGGCCTTTCAAGCGATCCTCTTGACATCTAAGGATCACTCTTCCTGACATTAGCGTTCTTTAGATGAGTCCTTCTGAAGAACCAACTCTGTCATTTATGCTTTAGGATGTGTCCTTCCTAGGCATCATCATTATTTTGAGGGACCCCTTACAACCATTAGGGATCAAATCCTCCTGGCATTCGGCATCATTCAGGATGTGTCCTTCCTGAATTCACCAAGTCTCGACATTTTCAAGGTCATCAAAACTTTAAACATTTGGACATCTTGACATCGTCAAACATGACACCTTGGCATCATAACAATGGATATCCAGATGCACTTGACAAACACTTGGCAATTGTCTTTTCATCTTTTATCATGTTATTAGTTTTTCAGCGAGATCCCACCAAGCAGGATTTAGAGAAGCAGCGACGTAGCATGACAATTGACACGCATGACTATTAGCTTCTCAGCGAGATCCTAATCTTGGGATTTAGAAAAGCAACAACATATCATGATAGAGACTTCATTTTTGTAGTTTGACAATCATGTCACTAGCTTCTCAAGGATGTCCTGGAAACAGGATTTAGAGAAGCAACGACATTTCATGATCTGTCATTGTCTTTTCTGCTTGTGGTTGATGATAACAATAAGACTGGGGTAAGCATGCTCCTATTATGAGTCATACTCATCCTTGTCTATGACTGTTTTGTCTTGGGTAATGGTACGACCTTGCACACCTAGATCTACATCATATCTTGGTGTTTGTTGACCATTACAATAGTTTTCCCAATGATGATTAAAGAGCAACGAATATTAAAAGTCCTATAGTAAAGTTTTGAAGGATTTGTATCTTCTCATAGGTCTCATATCTTCTCCTCTTTGGTCTGGTCATCTTCTCTCATCAGTCCCGCCATCTTCTCTCATCCATCCTGTGATGATATCCTGTGTCATTCAAAAACATAAGTGCATACATGATATATCCATTGCATTAGGTCCATACATACATCATCCATGGCATTAAATAACATCATACATGGCATTACATCATATACATAATCACAAACATCGCATTAACATAATCATCATCATTGCATCTTTTACATAAATACATCATGCACATCATTAACATAAGCATACGAATATTGCATCATCATGGCATCAAAAATCACAACATAGACATCATAATACATAAATGGCATCATAAATTAAGCATCATATATCATACACATAATGCATAGAACATCACATAACACATATAGGCTGCATCAAAACTACATCATCATATAAATATCATCTCAAAAATATGCAATGTCACAGGATAGAGTCAATGTATATCCCAAAAATGGAGCTCGCAGGCTCAACAATAAACATAGTGTGTCCAAATGAAAATATGCCCCTAGGGTAGGCTCTCATCATCCCCTCGGGGTGAAGAATGTGGTGCTGGCTGAGGCCTTGTCACTGGCTCTGAAGCAATGGATGGTCCTGTAGTGGCCTATGTCTGTGAAGATGAGGGAACTGCGAATGAAGGAATCATCGTGACAGTAGGGAGCACCTGTGAGGTCACTGCTGCTGGACTCTGAGAAGTGTTAGGATCTGTCACTGGTGGCTGACCCTGTACCGACCTCTGTGCTGAACCAATAGAACCCTGACTGTGCCCCGAATGATGACTCGGAGTATGCCTGCGGGAGTGATGTGATCTGTGGCCTGATGTGTGTCCTGTGGAAGTCGACCCTCCGACACTGGTGTGGCTCCTGGTACCATTGCCACTACCTGACCTGTGCCCACTGCCTGTCCTCATCTGTGATCGAGACAGGGTAGGATCCCGTCGCTCTGGTGGCACTGCCTGCTCATATAATGTCCTGTACTGCCCTAGCCTCGTGCTCACTCTGGCCAACTCCCAAGCCATGTCTCCTATGGGTCCTGTACATAGGGCCGCAAACTCTATGCACCATCGCACTGCATCCTACTGGCGAATCACCGCCTGATCCCGCTCTACACGGGCTACCTCCAGTGCTGACTATAGCGACCTCACCTGTGCCAGGCTGGCATCTAACCTCTACTGCAAATCGGCCACCCGCTGATCAGCTGTAGCATCCTGGGGCAACTCTGAAGATGGTATCTCCTCCTCACCCTCCACCATCTGCCATCTCAGGAGTCTCTGGGCCACGAGATTTTGTTTGATGATTTTTTTGAGATCGACGACTTTATCTGTTTGTCTCGATTTCTCTGATGAAAGCTGGATTGATTGATTTTATGATTTCGATTTTGATTTATCTTTTGGTTTCGATTTTGATTTCAGCCGACGATGGTTTGTTTCTCGATTTTATTCTTCGATATTACTTATTTTGCCGACTTTGATTTCCCCGATCTCTTGTTTCTTTTCGATTTTTTCGTTTCGCTTTATTCTCGCTTTCATTTTCGCGGGTCGGCGTGCCTGCCACCATAGATCATAGGCTGGTGTGGTACCTGGATCTGCTGCTCCACCTCCAACCCCAGGCTGGGCTACTAGCCTGTCTATCTGTTGTGTCGCGAAGGCCACTGGGATGGCCGGCCCCCATGCATACTCTCTGGACGATCGGGCATACTCTGTTGTCCCCATGGGTACATCCTGCTGCTCTCCGAATTGTCTCAGTACACGTTGTGGCAGGTACATCTCAATAATCAGGGATGTCTATACTATCCTGCCAATAAGGTATCGATACTGCCTACAAAAACTTAGATGATCATCCTCGTCATCCCATGCCTCACAATCCCTGTAGGGTCTCTAGATGAAGGTCACCATGGTATCAATACGATGTCGCCGCCACCCTGTCTCACCCACATGAGTCTGCTGTAATGCACCGACATAGTAGTAGGAATAAGGTATCCCCTCGGCTAGCTGTGGTCTGTCGATAGGAGGGCGGAATATGGCAATATGCTCCCATGCCCAGATCATCATCAGTGTGGTCCCACAGGAGATGCTCTCTCCTCTCCTATATACAATGTCATGCAGCTGATGATAAAGCGTCCCCAGCAAACAGGGACCCCACGCATAAACTGTCCTGTCTCGTCGCATGTCGACCATGACATCCCCCCAACCAATCAGAAATCCGTGTCCTCGTCGGTCAGGAACCAAGATGCCACCAATCAGAGTCACCAGGAATGCATCAAAGCGACTATAGTGCTCTGCCAGGAAATCCCAATGGATCTCATAACCCTCAATGCCGAGTCTGGCACCCTGATCCTGGTAGTACGCCCGGAAGGTCTACTCGCCATGACGGGGATCATACATGATCTGCTCCCCTTGAATCAGAATCTGAAGAATACGGTAGACGTCCTCCAAAGTAATCATAGCCTCACCTGTCGGTAGGTGAAAGGAACAGGTCTCAAAACGCCATCTCTCGCACAGCGCCGTCAGTAAACCCCTATTTGCCCGAATGGCGGGCATGAACGCAGCATGGAATAGACCAAGTCTCATCAATCGTCGTTGCTCTCGCGGGCCTAGCTGATCGCCAAACCGAAAGGTCCTCGGTCTGCTCTCTCTCGTATAAATAGGGGCAAGCTGCCTCTGCAAAAAGATGAACACTGCATTAGCACTTTTGGGGCAACCGTGACCATCATGGAAAATAACTTAGGGCATGAAAGCATCAAAACAAGTTAAAGTAAGAAAACAGGCAAATGCGTCGCAAATATGCAATTGCATCTCAAAAACACAAGTGCGTCGTTCCAAACCTCAAATGCGTCGCATCATGTCAAGTGCGTTGCTTGAAAACACTTGCGTCACAAATTTTGGTGTTTGCATCGCCACATTGCGAATGTGGCGCGACATTTCATTTGCGACAGTCAAACAAACAGATGCATTGCAACATTGCGATTGCGGCATTTGAGATGTCAAATACGATTCGGTTATGCACTTGCGTCGCACCAAATATCGAATGCGGCGCAAACCGCCGCTGCGGCTCGTTTTCTCATTGCACTTGCGTCGCGATGCATCAAATGCGGCGAACATGAAGGAAATTGCAGCTTATGCGAATGCATATGCGTCACGGCACATTCGTTCACTACCCTAGAAAGCATTAAAAAACACGTAAAACGAGAAAATGACAAAGTAAGTTTAGGGTACGTACCGCTGGTCCTGAGCCCTCTGGCCGTCTGAAGGTCCTCACGATTTCGCCGCGGTGCTCTGTCATTGGAATAACCATCGTAGCTGCTGCGCCTTTCGCTCTGAGCTCTCAGGATTCGCAAGGTGAATAGTGAAAGTGAATTGACTTTTACCCCTTTGACCACCTATTTATAGGGTGAAAATGACATTCTTCCACCGCGGTTAATACTGGAGGCTCATTCCCGCACCTTTGACCTCTCTGTAAGTTGCTTTAAACATGTTAGAATCTGAAACCAACTGGGCCGCTATTTTTCTAGCCATCAAATTGATTTATCAGGACCTTTTGCAAAATTTTCTGGCACCGACCCAAAATTTGAAAAATTCCCGAGGGGGCAGGAATACTCCGTACCTTCACTAGGGCATATTCTTGACTTATTTTTCTTTGTCACAATGCAACAAGCGACATTATGACAAAGAGGGGCAAAATGTAGACACCTAAAAATGACCTAGGCCTGCAAGCTTCATTTTTACCACTTTCGTCCTAGCATAATTAAGTTATTTAATTATGTCCTTGGTCCACATTCGACTATTGATTAAATAATTCATAATTATTTAATTAATTCATGTCATTTGTTCTCCTTAATTATTAAATAAATAAATATTATTTATTTATCTAATACGCCATTAATTATCTGTCTTTCCTTAAATTAAATAAATTTCATAATTTATTTAATTTCCCTTTGTCATTTATGTCTTTCTTTGATTAATTAAATAAATTTTATTTATTTAATTACATCACTAATTAAGTCCCTCTTCTTCTAAAAATTAAATAAATTCTTATTTATTTAATTTTGTCCACTTTCCACTATAATTAAATAATTACTCTAATTATTTAAATATTCACTAGCTTTTTCTCTCATTGAAATTAAATAAATTGGATTTATTTAATTTAGTCAATTCTCTTGGGTTTTGAATTAAATCATTATTTAATTCAAAACAATTCTTTTGTCACATTCCTCCATAATTAAATAATATCTTTATTATTTAATTATTTACTAGTCACCTAGAGTAAATAAATTTTATTATTTAATTTCTCCAGCAACCTCTTTGTCCGTGCCAGCCTTATCTCCCAAATTAATTCTTGACTTTTGACATCTCATTTAAATTCGACCCTTGATTGAATTATCTTATAATTCAATCTTGGCCCTTCGTCCTTATCTTTTGCCCTAATTTTGACCTAACCCTAATGTGCACAGCAGCATTTAATCTTGATCATTGATCCTAGGGTTCTTGTCATCTTTTCATCCTGGCCACACATTCAAAATTGCAGTTTTTATAAAAGGGAAATTTTGTTCTCATTTGCCCTCCCTGGCTCTCTTGACCTCTTGCACTCTTGGTTTCTCTCATGTTTAGATTTCACTTTAGGCTACTATTAATTTTACAGTCATAGTCATTTTAATCCATTGTAGGGTCATTTTATTTTCTGCAAATCCTTCAACACTTGCATAGGGCTTAGTCTTTAGGCATAGTTTCTCACATAAATCTGAGGGCATTTTTATTTACTGCAAGCTAGGAGGTGTAACAAAGATCAATCATGGAAGGTGGAGACTTAGGGTAACATTGTCCCTTTTGTCTTCACATTACTTCCTTTGTACTTTGTTATTTCATAGGAATTTTATTGTTATTGTGCTAACCCCTCTAACATAATTTAGAATTTTCCCTTGATCACAATTACTATTTTCCCTATCCATAGCTTGTTCGAAGCACCTATTTTAGGATTTTATCCATACAACAGTGCAGTGAACTGTTTCATAAAATACTTTGATAGACATGCATGAAAAGTGTGGTAGCATAGAGAAGGTAGTGATCTATTCAAAAAATTCCCTCGAAGAAATGTGGTCTCATGGTGATGGAATGCCATGAATTTTTTTTTTTTCATGGAATTCCATCACCATGAGACCACATTTCTTTGAGGATTTTTTTTCAAATATTCCATTTCTTCTCTATGCTATTATGCTAGGATGGGGTCGATGGTATAGTGTGGTCTTGGTTATGAGAAGGAGGGGGATCATGAGATGAAGAGGGATGGGTGTTTTGATCATTAGGGGAAGAGGATCATTAGATGGGGTGGAAGATGTACTTTGAGACCACATTTCAAGAGCAATCATACAATGGAGTGGAAGAGGTACTTTGATCTAAACACAAAAGGATGTCATCAGATGAAGTGGGGGAGAGGGGATTGTGAGAGGGGGGATGAAGGGTTATATTTCTCTTGAGATGGAAGGGATATGTTGTTCTTGATTGGAAATGGGATCATGAGATGAAATGGATCATATGATGGAGGAGAAGGGTTTTCTTGATCTTTATATGGAGGGGAATCTATGTTAGCATGCTTTGGATTAGGAGATCTACATAGTTAATTTGATATGGATGGTTTCATGAGGGATGAAGGTTTTATAGACTCTTCAACTTGGATAGATGGATTGATAGGGGATTCATTTAAGATTTAGAGTATTAGGGTTTATATTGATGTGGGGATGATGAAGGTGGATGCATGATATTTGAAGATTGCACCTTTTTTTTTTTGCATGGGGAAACAACCACCTTTGCAAATAGTCTTTGGAGGAAGTTATTATGAGATATATGGGATGACTTTGCTTGGTAATAGTGGGGTGATGTGGATTTTAAGGATATGGGATATGGAAGTGGAATAAGAGGTGGAAGCTTCCATGGATTGGTAAATTGAGGATGAGGATGAGAACATTGAAAAGGATTTGGAGGGGAGTTTTGGCTAATGACTTGGTTTCTATTCTTAAGGAAGTGAGTTGTTTGAAAAAATACCTCAAATAAATTTGGTCGCATGGTGATGGAAAGGAATTCCATCACCATGAGACCACATTTCTTCAAGGTATTTTTTCAAACAAATTATTACCTTGTCTATGCTATTGCTTACTATTATGCTTTGATAGATTTTTTGCAATCATCCATAGTTTATTGGAAAGCATGTGTTTTAGCCTTTTACCCATAGCAAAAAGGAAGTGAACTATTTGATAAAATGATTTTATAGAAATATATGGAAAATGTGGTAGCATAGACAAGGTAGTGAGTGATTTGGAAAAAATGCCTCTAATAAACTGGGTCTCATGGTGAAGGAAATCACCATGAGACCACATTTCTTTGAGGCATTTTTTCAAACAACTCATTGCCTTGTCTATGCTATTGCTTACTATTATGCTTTGATAGATTTTTTACAAGCATCCATAGCATAGAAAAGGCAATGAATTGTTTGAAAAAATTCCTCAATAAAATGTGGTCTCACAGAATTCCATGATAAGCAAATGCAATTGGAAGCTACTCCTAGTTATTAGTTATGCTATGTGAAGTAATTGCATCATTGCTTATGTTGACTTTCTAAAAAACTATATTGTAATTGAAATTTTTTCATCTATCAACATCTAGTCATTAGTTATGCAATGTGAAGTAATGCTTTGAGTTTGAAAGGTGTGACATGCAATGTAATCAATGATATGAATATAAAATACACAAATCTATTAAGTAAAATTCATTACTTAAACTCTTTATTCTATTAGTTGAGTGAAGGTTTGAACTCCACTACCGTTGGGAGGTGTTACCATGAAACCTCCAATATTAATCTATTCAACATCCAAAATTAGATATTAGAATACTTGTGAATGCTTGGTCTAGACCTGCTCCAACATGAACAAATAATCAAACATTAGTCCATAAACAAATCTATAACATTCCCTATGAGATTCATTCAAGCGCAAGAACATGGAAAATAAAGCAAAGTAATCAAATGAAAGCTAATTAAATCCTATTCTAATGCTCAAACCAACATCCCATGGGGGAATTGGTGCTTCTATGATGTGGAAAGAAACCTTTTCCCAATTCCTTGATAAGCTTGATGATGATTGATTGATCCTTGATGAAGAATGACAATAACCTTGCCATGATTGATGAAACTCTATGAAAACTTTGATGCAATATGGACGATATTAATGATAATGGTGGATTCAAATGAGCATAGTGATTTTACATGGATTGTGGATGATCAAACAAATAGAAAATCCCTCTATTTATAATGGAGAAGGATGGAGGAATGCAAAATGGGATGAATGTGGGATAAAACATCAACCAATGGAAAAATGCCACTTGTCAACATGTTAGTGGATAGAGGTGGAGCACATTTTCATGAATTTGCACATTAATGAAATTAGGTGGAATTTCAAATTTGGAGAAGTGACAAGTTGGAGGGAGATGAAGGATAAAATAAATGCCACTTGGCTCAAGAAAAGGACATGTAAGAGGCCTTTAATGCCTTGTTGGATGGACAAGTACTTTTGGGGGGAGATTTCAAATTTGGGGAATATTCCATCCTTGATACCTTTTTAAATGAAAATAGGGATTTAATAAATCAATTAAAATGATTTTCATGAGCAAGTCAAAATATAGAGGATTTGATGGATTAGGATTAGGATTAATCAGGATTTGATTAATTAAGATAGGATTTAGTTGATTTGACAATTTGATTTAGATTTTAGGATTTAAATAAATCAAAATGAGAGGAATAATGATTTTAGACTTAGTTAAATAAAGTTTTATTTATTTAATTAAAGATAATGTTAGATTAAATCAAGTAAAGATTAATTTATTTAATTTAAGGGAGGTGACTTTAGAAATTAATTAAATAAATTGAATTATTTAATTAAAAGAGGGACTATAGGATTAATTAAACAAAGTGATTTATTTAATTAATAGGAGATGATGACTTAATCAAATAAATTTGATTCATTTAATCAAGAGATGGAATGTGATGAATTTAATTAAATAAAGATTGTTTAATTAAATGGTTAGTAAAGGAGATGATTCAGGATGAACTGGTGTTAGTAAAATCAAGATCAGGTGCATGAGATCAATCAATATATTTTTGTGTCTACATTTTTCCCCTCTTTGAAGCAATGTACCTACTACGTTGGTTCAAAGAATAACCTTGCTGAGATCAAAATTAAAAAAAAAATCATTTTTTTAGATGCCCCAATGGAAAGAAGTATACTGGTACAATGCTCCCTTGATAGATCGAGCGAAATTTCAATTTGAGGGTTGATCTCACAACAAAGAGGTTTAGGATCAGTTCAACTCAAATGTTTGATGTAGAAATATTTGATGATGTAGATAGTTCATCGGCCATGGGTAGCCTCATGTATATTTTGATGTATTACACACACTTGATACTTGGATGGAAATGTTAGTAAAGATAGAAGAATAAGAAGAAATGGGATGGATGACAAGAGGATCCAACAAGTCCATGATCTACGAGACCCTATTAGATGATGATGATGATTCTTTGCTTATCAGGAATTAATATTTTAAAAGGGCTTACTTACCTTATGGCGTTTTATCTAGTGAGATGGACTTTGACTTGAAAAATAGATAAGAGTATTCTTGTTCACACCTGACATACGAAAACCTTACTTGGATGTAATTTAGATATTTCAAACATCTCAGACCAAAACATGGAAAGGAAAAACCTAACAATGTAATAGTCAACAAGCTATCCAAAACACCTTCCATATATACCTAACAACGCAAGTATTCACTAAGTTATATTACAAGAACGTTGAACAACCACATCAAACAAAAGATAATTATCAATGCCCCGTTCCTTTCTCTCTAAATTGTTTTGATTAGACATCATTGAGAGGTCATTGGAATGGGTGCAATAAGATAAATCAAAAGAAAAATAAAAAATAAGTCAATGTTCTTCATATCTATAGCCAAAGGGATTGTTTTTTGTTTAGGATAAGTTTCCAAAGTGCTTTCCAAAGATAATGCCCATTGTAGGAAGGATGCATCCTAGGACATGTTAGTGGATGGTGGCAAGTTGATAGGTTGTTCAAAAGGGTGTTGATATAAGGTCGATTGACATGTTTGAGAATGATCAAGAGTTTGATTTTGCATTTAAAAGGTTGTTTCAATTTTGATTTTAAGTTTGAATTTTTCTTTTGTTGATTGTTGTGCTTGTTTCTATTTGTTTTTCCAAAGGATGAAAGTGACAATTGATTTATTATGGATGATTGATTATTGTGGGTGAAAGTGAAATGAGATGGATGGATTTTTTCAAATATTTGAATTTTTTTATGTTTTTGAAATGTTATGAGGCTTTTTTTTGGATTTTCAGGTTATTTAATTTTTTTGTGTTTTTGTGTTTTTTTAATGTTTTTGTGTTTTTGTGTCTTGGGGGTTGATCAAAGATTAGCCTTGCCTACGTTTAAGCTCAGAGACGACGTAGTTCATATTCCATATTTTTGATGTTTTTCTTACTTTTTGACTTGTTTTTGGATTTTGATATGTTTTGAATATTTTTGGATTTTTGCATGATTTTGACGATATGGATATGTGTGATGATATTAGTGCTCTATTTTAGGATTTTGTTGAAAAAAAGATAAGGTTGATTGATCAGATCAATGGATTGATGATGATAACATTGTTGAGGATACACAACAATGCAAGGATAATGTTTAAGCAACACGAGGATTGGGAAGGATATCCCAAGATGATGATGGATTGAATGGATTTGATGTGATGTTGATGTGAAAATTAGATGCAACTGATACTTATTGTCTAGATTGATGTTTGATGAAAGAAAAAGCTTGATTAAAGAATATGTTCTCATCAAAATATTCCATGGGCTAGTGATTAGGATTTTTTTGGCTCACAAATGCTTGACCAATTTGATTTCACATTCTGTCAATGTTCGGATCGCCACATAAGTTGGAAGATATAGATCAACATTTATTCCTGAAGAAAGATGTAAATATTTTCCCCCAGTGTCTAGCAATGTATGGAATGCCATGGGTGGATACTTGGATAGGTATATGGATGGATGGATATGGATTATCTTGTGATAAGATAAGGTGTGAGAATAAAGAATGCTCATTTGGATAATGCTTCATGGCTCAAATAATGTTGGGTAGGATAGGATCAATGAAAAGACCCATGTCAAGATGTTTACCATAAGCAAGTGTAAAGTGTGCACCAAAGTTTTGTCAAGATCAAGATAACTTGGACTATGGATGCAGATGGATGAAAATGGATTGGACAAATGGTTCATGGATAAATGGATTTATTATGGATGAGATGGATGGAATGTTGGATTTATTATGGATGAGATGAGATGCTTTCACCTAAATTAGTGCATGAATATGCTCAATTCTACACATGATGCCTATTTGCCAGGTTTTCATCATGGTACCTGTCCAAAGCACCACCATAGTGGTTTTCACTAGAGGACAATTTTTTTTCTTTATTGTTTTCAATCCTTTTTTTATTTTTTTGGATTTTCATATTTTTATTTTTATTTTTTATTTTTGAAAGATTTTAAGCTCATGCTAAACCACTTGGTGGTGTTGATGTAGATGCTTCTATCATAATGTGTCATTGATATCCTGCCTGAAGAAGTTTTTTTGCCAAGATATGTGCACTTGAATACAACTTTTGAGATTCTCACTTTGTTGATATCAGAGTTAACTCTGTCTTTGTGTGCGCATCACAATGGAATGAATTTTGAATACTTATGATGAAGGGTGACTTCCAATACATGGTTAATGTGATAATTGGATATCATGTGTAGAGGTGTGGATGGAGTGTGTTTGGGAATAAAATATGGATTGGTTGATAGTTTGGAACCTTTGACTCTCCAAACTTGGGAAGATGAGAAATGATGGGTGGATATGAAAGTGTGAAGGGAATTAGGACCAAAAACTTGATATACTTTTTATGTTGCTTGAGAAGTCTGATTTTTCCTTTGTGGACATCTTTGATGGATACTTTTACCTTTTTTATTTTTCCCCATAGTTTCTTTGACTAATGGAGTTTGATAGGGATAATATTTCTTTGTATTCTTTGGTATCCATATGTATTTGATTTTTTCATTATGCTCCTTAGCTTCTTTTTCTTTGATAACATTCTTTGTGCTTTGATTCAAATATTTCTTTTGATGTTGATCCCAATTCATGGATGGGGTGATGGGTGGATGGAGATTCATGACGTGGTTGGTTGTAGTATTAGCATCGGTTTCATTATAAGGATTCTTCATGCTCCCTATGTTGATGTTTGCACTAGATAAAAATACCCCCAATATTATAGAGGTATCACTGATATTTTTAGATCCCTTAATTGTTGAATAACCAAGACCTTGATGCTTAGGATTTCCAATAATTTGAATTGATTCTAGGATACCCTATTCATGTAGGCCTAATCCTCTGCCTTGATAATTCATCTATTGAAACATTTTATTTGCAATAGGATATGATTTATCTTGGACACAAGGTGCTAATCCTTCTCTGCTCTGTTGTGGATCTTCAAAGGTGATAGCTTCTTCATTGATAAGATAGCTTTCCCTAGAAAATGTAAGTGATCCCAGTTTATAAGTGATAGGATCCTCGATAAGTGGGATAACTTACTAATTGATATCTTTGGCTTGATCTTGTGAAGTATCAGATTTTAATGCTTCTCCCAGAGCTGTTGATGATTCACTATCCACGTAAAATTATTCCTCATGATTCATTTTTGATATGCCTTGACAGGATGCTTCTAATTCACAACTTTTGTAGAAGCCTTCTTCATGACCCATTTTTTGATATGTCTCTAGATTTTTCTATATCTTGATCCTATGTATAAATGTTAAGAGTAGGATACTCTTGTTCCTTAGTAATGATATCAAGAGTATGAGACTTGTTTTAAATGAAGCTCATCTACATGTCCATCCAAAGAAAGCATCTCATGGGTAGATGGAGGAATATATGATATATGGATATGACCATCATTTGCGACATCTTGTATAGATAAGAGAGTGTCTATTAGATCATTGTAGTATCTTGGAGATAGGAATTATTGATCTTTATTAATTTTGGAATTGCTTTTGACATTCTTTGGACCAAGTTCTTGACTTGGGTCCATTTCAAAGGAATGGTTGCTTATAAAGGGTTCCTGGATGTCTTCATTAGGCATAAGAAGTGGCTCAATATCCTCTTGATCTTTGAGCGGACTTGGATCAAATGTTCAATTGAGAATTCCTTTAGTATTTGTAACCATGAGGTCAAAGGATGTCAATATGTCTTGGAAAGGAACATTGCTAGACTTTGTTGACAAATGTTGATCATGCTTTGGAATAAATTCTTGAGATATGTCCTCTAACTCATACGGCGATGTAGAGACATTTTCAACATGATCAGAGGTTAATAGATTGTGGATTATGTCAATAGGATCAAATAATTCTAACACTCCTTAAAATATATGACTAAAAAGTGGCTCTTGATGTATAGTGAGTTGATCATCAAATGGGGTAGAAACATCTTTAATGTGCTCATCAATGGAGAGATTTTGAACATTGTTTTCAACAATTGTGGTGGAGAGATTGTCAATGTTTTCAACCATAGGATCAAGTGATGTTAATATTTCTTGAATTGGATCATTGTAGGGTATTGTTGGTGGATTTTGATCATGATTGAAAAGTGACCCTTGATGTATTTTTTTTTTATTGTTGGATGAGGTAGAAACATCTTCAAGGTGCTCATTGATGGATAGTTGTGATTGATCTTGGAGATGTGATGACTGATCTTCAAGATGGGGTGATTGGGTTTGACGTTGTTGATCTTGATATCCAACCTCTTGACATTGGAGATATTGTTTTTGATGTGGTTGTGGACACAAATCAATGCTTTGATGACATGGTTTAACCAATGGAAGAGTGTATTGATTTTGGGGTGGAGATGTCTCTTAGCTCAATATGTCAATTATTTTGGCAAGTGAAGCAATTTGATCTAGAAAATTTTGATCTTGATCTTGATGTAGTTGATTTAGTTTTTGTTCAAGCAGATTTGGAATGTATACTTGTGGTGTTTGTATGGGATCATGGAAAAAATTATTTTGGACAATGTTATGATTTAGGATTATGTTCAGATTTGGCATTATAGGTTGAAATTGAACATTGTTGTGGTTGGGAATCACATTGCCTTGATTTAGGTAACTTTGATTTTGCATGGTGTTACCTTGACTTGGATCAAGACATGGAGTTGTTAACATATTGTTTGGACTTTGGACAACATTTGTATGATTCAAAAACATATCTATCCCAAAGTTTACCAAGTGTAGATTTGAAATGTTCATTTTTGGTAAAGTTGCACTTGGTATATTCACATTTGGCATGCATGGATTTGGTGGGATAATGTTGTTTTGTTGAAGACTCATGCATTGATTGTTTGATTGATAGATTTGTAGGTTTGGAATTTTATTTAAATCTACCATAGGGAAAGGTGTTCCAAAATTTATATTGGGCATACTCACATTTGTTGTACCATTGAGGTTTGTAGGAGATAATGATGCCATGTATGGATTGCATAAATGTGATTTTTGATAATCAATTGGAATTGTAAGGCTTTGATAGTTTGGTTGATTTAGACCACTCATGATGTATGAATCAAATTTATATTCCATATTTTTCTTGTGTTTTGACCTTGTTGACCTCTAAGGAATTTAGGACCAATGATGAGATGAAGGATGAAAGGGGTGGGTGATATGGGTGTTAAAATTTTAGGAACTTTGGATCAATGCTAGACTTTAGGATTTGATTTTGATTGTTTTGATTGGATAATGAACCTGTAAACCCTAAGATGTTAGATGTTATATTTAGGATAAACTTGTTCAAAGAGGTGATAATTTAACTAAGTATGTGAGGAAGGATTCATCCACACACACCTAACTAAAAAAATGATTTTGATTTGGTTTAAGGATGCACCCAAGTCTAGACAATGATGTTTCCAAAGCTCTAAAGTTGTTTGGTGGGATGGAAATGATAATTGTTTGGGATGGATGAAGTGTTTGATTTTGATCCTAAATGAACCTAAGGACCTTGTTTACAAGACCAAGATAGTGAAGAACATGCTTTTGTCTAAGAGTAGTTCAAACCAAAAGACCAATGTTTGCATGGAAAACCATATGACCAAAAGATACCAAGCACATGTGCGGGGTCCAATTGTTTCTTAACTTTGCTTAATGAGTTATTTTTACCACAAACACTCTCTTGATTATGTTTCAAACTAAATGTCTAATGTCCCAATTTCATTTCATCCCATAAAGTCCATTATGTGGAAATCGAGGAAATTAAGGAAATAGTTCCCTAATGTTGACTTTAGTGAGAGAAAATTGAGATGTAAACCCAAATACTTAGAAACCTCTAAGGATAGAATCCCTAGGGAAAGCAATAGCACTTGGATTTTTCAAAGGTATTTGCTCCTCCTAAATGGTTTTAAATTTGATGCTCATGTTGAATTTTTTTTTCCAATGTTTTAGATCAAGAAAAGTGTTTTGATTCCAGAGTGATGCACAATCCTATGGATAGTCAAGAGACAATATTTGTTGAATCCTCACTTGGATAAATCCAGTTGCACATATTCTTAGCGGATGATTAAAAACTTGACCACATTTGGATCCCCTCCATGACACTCAGTTCTACAGGTCAACCAAGCTTTAGTATCCATGAAACTCCCATGGCATACTTCTCATCTCTACCAAGAACCAAAAAAATGTGGGGCGGCTTCAGAACGATCATTCATGCACCAAGAAATAGATAAGGATTGGAATTATAAACAAAAGGTTCTAGTATATGCATTCTATTCATGGGGGATCATCCATACGGTAAGAGACCATTGTTTCCCTTCTTGTCAAAACAATCCTCGTGATACTTGAACTTTCCTTAAGTACCCACACTTATATACCAGGTGAAAGTCGCTTGGCTTTAGCGCGTTCCTAGTTGGGTCATTCCCTGGGGTGATTACTTTTTACCACCAGGCAGGCCCTCTAAGGGTAAAAAAAGAAAGCAAACACATCTGTAGTTTGATCAATCTTTGTTTACGTGAACAAAGAGAGAACACACGTGATATACTCCACTCACACTGGGAAGATTTTGTTCAATTTTAAGAATCCAAATTGAAGTGTGGATGCAATCACTTATACAACTTAATATCACAAAATCCTTTTGATTCTCAAGATCACTGTGAGGCATGAGAGAAGCACATACATCTTTTAAATGATATTACTTTGGTTAAAGGATTACAAAACATAAAAGGCACATGTTCATTTTAATCCTTCAAAAGCAAGAATATGAGTTCTTTTTAAGAACTAACTTTGAAGTGTGAGATTTGTTTGTTCAATTGTTAAGTCCAAAATAAAATCTAGTAAGTTGTCTAAGGTTCTTTTTAATCCCTTTGTTTTGTTCTTTTTAGAGCCCAAATAAAAATTGAGTCCTAAAAAGCATGAAGATGACAAAGTCCTTAGAAAAGGGATTATAATTTCTCACCAAAGTGTTTAAAAACACTTGATACAATGAAATAATGATGCCATAGAGAAGTCTTTGTCTTTCTTTCCTCCCTTCACTTTTGGTCAAGCCAACCTACAAAAATTGGTTAACACTACAAAAATAGAAACCAAAAACCAATTAGTAGTCAAAAGAAATCAAAATGAAAAAGCACATGTTGAAATTAATTTGAAAATTTCCTTTTACCCAACTCCAACAGTGTAGTCTGTGATGGTGGTGTAGTTTAAAGAAGTTAGCATCGCTATATAGCACCATTAGGACTAATAGTAGTAGACTATGGAGAAACCAGTGAGCATGATTGTGGTGTTGTTTTGACCAGCGATGGAGTTTGGAGTTTGGCCTAATTGATGACAGAAAAATGGCAAAGCATCGCAGTTTGGAATTCAAATTTACCGGCGGGAAGAACATGTCACAGTTTGGAGTTTTTCAAGTCGCTATATGGCACCGCTAGACTAGTAGTGGCGTAGTTCCTCTATTAGCAATGTTGTTTTCTTGTAGACACAAAAAACTTCAAAAAAACAACAGAATTTCTCAAAAAAATGTGTTAGATTCTTTAGATTCATCCTCCTTCTAGCACCAAAATGTGAATGCTTGGTCTAGACCTACTCTAACATGAACAAAAAATCAAACATTAGTCCATAAACAAATCTAAACTAACATTCCCCATGAGATTCATTCAAACACAAGAACATAGAAAATAAAGCAAAGTAATCAAATGAAAGCTAATTAAATCCTTTTCTAATGCTCAAACCAACATCCCATAGGGGAATTGGTGCCTCTTTGATGTGGAAAGAAGCTCTTTCTCAATTCCTTGATAAACTTGATGAAGAATGACAATAACCTTGCTATGATTGATGAAACTCTATGAAAAATTTGATGCAATATGGATGATATTGATGATAATGGTGGATTCAAATGAGCATAGTGATTTTACATGGATTATGGATGATCAAACAAGTAGAGAAGGCCTCTATTTATGATGGAGAAGGATGGAGGAATGAAAAATGGGATGAATGTGGGATAAAACATCAAAAAATGGAAAAATGCCACTTGTCAACATGTTAGTGGATAGAGGTGGAGCACATTTTGATGAATTTGCACATTAATGAAATTAGGTGGAATTTCAAATTTGGAGAAGTGACAAGTTGGAGGGAGATGAATGATGAAATAAATGCCACTTGGCTCAAGAAAAGGACATGTAAGAGGCCTTTAATGCCTTGTTGGATGGACAAGTATTTTTTGGGGGAGATTTCAAATTTGGGGAATATTCCATCCTTGATACCTTTTTAAATGAAAATAGGGATTTAATAAGATAGGATTTAGTTGATTTGACAATTTGATTTAGATTTTAGGATTTAAATAAATCAAAATGAGAGGAATAATGATTTTAGACTTTTTTAAATAAAGTTTGATTTATTTAATTAAAGAGAATGGTGTTAGATTAGATCAAATAAAGATTAATTTATTTAAGGGAGGTGACTTTAGAGATTAATTAAATAAACTGAATTATTTAATTAAAAGAGGGACTATAGGATTAGTTAAACAAAGTGATTTATTTAATTAATAGGAGATGATGACTTAATCAGATAAATTTGATTCATTTAATCAAGAGATGGAATGTGATGAATTTAATTAAATAAAAATTATTTAATTAAATGGTTAGTAAAGGAGATGATTCAGGATGAACTGGTGTTAGTAAAATCAAGATTAGGTGCACGAGATCAATCAGTATATTTTTTGTGTCTACAATACCATTCATATAACATTGCTATTCACATATAATATTTATAATTTTTTACTACTTACATACCTCAGCAGTAGATGTAGTGGAGTAATAAATAGGTGGAGGCTGGGTGAAAATAATATGAACACTATGACCCTGAAATTTTATTACAATCATTAAACTAAATTAGTCAATCATGTATTTCAAAAATGAAATTTAATAAATTAAATTCAATGAACATGCTAACATTTACCTAAGTATCAAGGTTGAAATACTCATTCAAGATGACATTTGCCATCACCAACTAGTTAGTTGCAGTTGTATCCTATGCACCAACCTCCTGACTATCTATGGGGTCATATGTACAAGTTGACCCACAAACCTGACAAGTATGGGGTGGAACCCTACCCTACAAACTCTCCCCTGGCTGATGTTGTACTACAGGACTCCCACGTTAGATGATACTCTAGGTCAGAGAACTAATAGACTATAGATTTTCCACCTCAACACTCTCCTTCATGATGTAAGGGATAGCAACATGATCATAAGCTAGTTTAGTGAGTGTTCGTCTTGTTTTCCTCTAAGGATGGAGATATGCACCTAGTCTATCCTATGCCAACCCACCATCTCTCCTTGAAAGTCCTACATATCAAAATAGTTGGGGATTTTGTTGAGGACAAACTCACAATAGAGTTTCCTCAAGAAATATTGGGGGACTTCATTATTGGTGCATGGAGGATGGTTAAAAATCATCCACCACCTCTTCCAAAAATTTTCCTTTATCCCTTGGTTTTTGCACCAATGGATAGGACACCTCTTTCTTGTAAGGTCAAGAGTTTGACTTGTACGTGGGTTAGTGAATAGTGAACACAAGTCACATTTTGTAATTTTGTAATTTTTTACTTATTTGTATGATAGTTTATCTACACAAAAATATCTGCACTCTTGCGTCTTATCGACCCAACCACTTAATTTCTTTCTAATTGCATATGCATGTGTTAACATAGCTTGAAGTTAATTTGCAAGTATGGTTCTTTTCGATGTCAAACTTACAAGATCGTTCAACCTCGCAATTAACTCAATTTTTTTTATGTTGTTTTCAATTTCCCCCATTAAATTTTGTTCAGTTCCAGGAGGATGTTGAGGAATTATTAGAGGATTTTTTTTCTATGGTTGTTCATCAAGATTTTGTTGGTGTGCTTGGTCATGAGGAGGAGAAGGAATTTGAGGAGGAAAATCAAGTGGATTTTCAACTCTTGACAATTAAATAAATTAACACCAAAAACATATTAAATCTACCTATTTAATAAAAAATTCGCACATTTGTAGCCTATCATGGTTTGAAGTTAGCTCAAACAAGAGGGTATGATAAGGTGTGGGTTGAGGGTAATTCCCTCAATATCATTAATAACATTAGGAAGTTGTCTCATCCTTTGTGGACAGTGGAAGCTCTCATTAATGATGCCTTAAATATTTTGGACTCCTTCAATCAATGTCACATCTCACATGTTTATAGAGAGGGGAATAGGCTAGCTGATTTTTGCACCAATTATGGGGTGAATGATTCCTTGAAATGGGGAGAAATCGACCTTATTTCCCTAGAGGATCACTTAATAATTCATTATGAATCTTAAAAGTGTTGTGAGGAGTGGTCTTTTAATGATGGTGTGCTATCACATGCTCTTGACGTGGAACCTATTTCTAATGTGTAATTCGCTTAGTGGAAAGGCCAGGTGGTATTCTATTGGTGTGGTGGCTCAAATGACTAGGCATTATTTTCTTGTTATTCCTCTCTTCCATCTTTTCCAATCCACATAGATTGTGGGTATTCGAAGAGCCTTTGTTTTCTCTAGGTTTCCTTTTTTTTCATTGCAAGTTCTTGAAGTATCTTCAGATTCTCTACAAGTCCTTTCTGTTGGGGTGCTTACTTTCTGTAACTATGGGGGGTAGCTAAAATAGAACTGATCCCACATCTTGTGACACTCTGAAGGCTAACAAGAAGTTTTGGGAATTTTTGGAGGCCAAGGGAGTGACCCCGTATATGGAAAAGTTGCATGGGTATGATATGAAGGCTTCGTAGGAATTTCTTGAGGGTTGGTATAATCGTGTGCTGGAAATTGGGGAAAAGGAGTTTAATATCATTGAGGATCTTATTGCTGAAATCATAGGTCTATTGACTAATGGGAAAAAATTCTACAGAGATAAGAATGAATCTGGTCTAGTCATGGATGCTTTCTTTAAAGATGATGAGAGGAGGAAGTTGGAAAGGGAAAAATGTGGTGGTTACTTTTGTTCTTCTCTCAAGGCTATTTGGAGAGATGTTGTTGAGGAGATCATGAGGTATTTTACCCTCGATGGCCACTTTTCTATTACTTTTGGGCATCATTTTGTTTTGCTTAACCATTTTAGGCATAAGAAGGTGTCGTTCCCTTTCTATTTACTAGTCTCTCTAGAAAATGGTATAAGGGATCATATACGCAATCAAAAAAACCCTATCCTCCATGAACGTTTAATTTTTTTGATTTCTAGGTATGTTAAGGCATTCAATATCCTTGCTCAACTTAATATTTCCAATGTTGGGAGAAAAAGAAAAAATTTGAGTATCTAATGGGGTTAGAGGATGATTCCAAGGATGAAGATTATTTCCTTGGGTCTGATGCATCCTTGGAGGGTGATACATAATCTCTTTCCATCTTTGAAGGTAATAAAGGAAAAAAAAATCAATCCCCTATCTCCTCTAGGGATGATGAGTATGTAACAGGTGATGAGGAAGAGATTGTATGGTCTTACTAGAAGTCTAAACCTATGAAGGGGTGGAGTGGAAAAAAGCTGAAAGATTAAGGTAAAAAAAGAAAAATGAATCGAATCCTGATCTCCTCTAGGGTTGGTGAGTATGAAACAAGAGATGAGGCTAAGGTGGTTCAGTCCTTCCAGAAGTCTAAACTTGTGAAGGGGTTGACTGCCAAAATATGAAGGGGATTGCTTTGGATAATTTGAGCAAGGAGGATTTGGTTCATAAGGGTTGGTTGGGGGTACCCCTTTTTTCCAATGCGTAGAATAAAGATGGGTCGAAGTGGAGAAATTATCCTATGAATTTGGGGAGGAATGAGATACAGGTTCATGTTGGAAATTTGTTGGATGTTGAGAACCAGTTGTTGGAGCAGAACTTGGACAAAGGGGTTGTTGTC
Organism: Sequoia sempervirens; assembly: GCA_007258455.2. Classification (NCBI taxonomy): domain Eukaryota; kingdom Viridiplantae; phylum Streptophyta; class Pinopsida; order Cupressales; family Cupressaceae; genus Sequoia; species Sequoia sempervirens. The sequence goes on along the minus strand of VDFB02000008.1, from coordinate 304,748,136 downwards.
TCTGCTCAAAAGGGGAAGGAGACCATGACAATGCTACTACTAGCAGTGACTCCCAAGAAGATTATAATGTGGACAAGGATGGTTTTAACCATAAGAGGTAGATTATTCCTTATTATCTTGGTCTAGTGAAAGAGAGCTCTCTTTCCTCGTTCAAGCTTTTCAAGTGGTTTTTCCATGAGATGAACTCCACTAATGTTTGGGTTAGAGGTATAAGTAATAATGCTGAAGACCCCTCTTCTTCTAAGGGGCCTAATGTGCAGGGTCAAGTCAACAAGGTTTAGTTCGAGGTCAATCACACTCTCAAAATGGTGGTTGATGGGATGATCAATATGAAGAATACCTACGAACAAAATATTGTTTCCCTTGAAGGATGTTTGGAGTGTGTCAATAAAAAATTGGAGAAGGTTTTGGAGGTTAGTAAACATGCTATGTGCAATGAGGTTGAGGGTTTGTTTTTACTGAATAAGAAGGCTAGGAAGTGGTTGGGTGACAGTTCTGGTATGAAATACATGGTGGCTGATGGTGGTGTGTAGCAAAAGATGACTAGTGATACTGGGCCTTCTACTAGAACCCGCAACAAGACCAAACTTAATGCAAAGGCTAGTATTCCAATTGATGAAGTGGTGGAAGTCATGAATGTCCATAAGAAAATAATTGATAGTGATCTTGAAGCGGTGGAAATTCTTAAAAATCTCTAGTTTTTTTCTATCTTTTGTACCTCTTTCTGGCTATCTATGTGTTGGTTTTGGCTATTTTTTGGATGCTTGTTCTATTTTTTATTATATGATGATGCAATGGTTTATCTTGTAAAGGGTTTCAGGGTCCCTTCAAAACCTATTTTCTTATAATAAAAAACAAAAAATTCACAAAAAAATCGTACTCCGTGGAGCTAACAATTGATGTGGCAGCATTATGGAAAAGAAATAGCAATGATTCGGTGAAGAAAATTGACAAATTTGAGGTATCCATAACACGAGCATTCCCTGGAAGGGTTTGCAGGCCACAAATGAAGAAATATGATAAGTCTAAAATGATTTTGATTTTCTTTTTTCTCTTATAAATACTCATAATGTGAGCATGTTATAGGCTCGGTGTGATCAAGCCTTATGCTCAGTCACACCAAGCCATAATGCGAGCATGTTATAACACACTCGTGTTATGAATTTTCAAATTTTTTTAAAAAATTTGGCCACTTTTTGGCCCCCCAAATTTTGCACCCACCCCTAACTCTTTTCTTTCCTCCATATTCAAACATAAACCAACTAGGGTTTGATGATTAGCTAACTACCACAAAGTAGAGTCAATTTTCTAGGGTTTGGTTCTCTTGAGTTGCAAAGAGGAGAAATTGGATGTGTATGTTAATTAGCCTATTTGAAATAAACCATAGATCTAAAAAATGTAATTTATCACAAAAAAATAAAATGAACATTGATGGAACAATTATAGATTTGAGAAGTGGAGATAGAGAGGAACACGCACTTAAAAATTGAGTCTAAATTTGAGGGTCAAGGGTGAGGGCGTCCTTGACCAAAAATGTTTCTTTTTGGGTTCTACAAACTTCGGATGATATTTCATAGTCTGGTCTATGTTTTCCTGTAGCCTTTTGTTGATGAAACTTCGAGATCTAAAATGTACACATGAAAAGAGAGGGAAAGGTTGTGTTCTATAGGGGCTTTCATAAGTCAAACCTTGTTTTGGTGTTTCCACCTCCATGAACAATAAATGATGATGATAAAGAGTTCTTACCCTTGGTTGGTAGAAGTCAAATAAACAACAATTGACTATAATAAAAAAAATGATAATAGATAATGTTACCTTAGGTATGGAATCCTTGTCGAAGTGATGTTCAAACTATAAGTTTACACCAAAGGTTGTTTGATGGATGATTATTTTTCATGAAGAACTACAAGAGGTTAGTTCATAAAAAATAATAGATTATTGTAGCTAACATGTAGAGAATAACTTGCATATGTCTTCATAATAAGAGCATGATCAATTATAATAATTCCTTATTCATAATGTTTCCTTTCTAATGTTCAAATGAGAGGGAAAATTATTTATATATGAATTACAAATGATATTTTTTATTATAGGCTGACTTGGGTTCATTTTTAAATCTCCAAGGATTGACACCAAAATATTAATTATTGAAATAGGGAACCTTTAGGTCAAGGGCACCCGTACCCCTTGTTGGGTGTTTTTGGCCTAAATTTCTTGGGGTGATGAGGATTTTAATTTATGTTCTCAATCTATCCCCAAAATGAATAAATTATTAGTATAATTAATTTTATAGGAAAAATAGGGTGTCAATATAGTGTGAAATTGTTAAGGGTGACAATTTATGACAATACATTGAGCCCCTACTTTAGTGAGAGTATGATATTATGTTCTTTCTCACACTAAAGGAATACATTCTTTTATCAAAATGCTGAAGAGACAAGATGGCACCAAGTTGAGGGGTGTGCTAGCCCCCAAATTAGGATCCCATCAATATACAATATTAAGACAAACATGAAGTAGATATATCGCACACAAGACAAAGCAAAATTCAATCATACATAAGGAATTCAATGAGAAATCAATGGAGTACATATAAAAGAGTACACAAAGCATACATATGGTAAACATGATGCATGCAAATGGAATAAATGAATCAAACACACTAAATAATCAAGGTAAAAACATAAAATACATGAGGAAAACACATAAAACACACAAGGAAAATGTGTAAAATACATAAGGTAAAGATGAGACATGGATAAATAAGATATAACACACACATGGAACATAAAAAAAAAATATTAGTACACAAAAAATAAAGATCTGAGTCAAAAAGGTAAATATACCTTAGTATATAATGTTGTCTCAATTACCAAGCGTTATCCATCAAATGTACCAAATACACATCTAAAATGTTAAAGTGATAAATAAAAGTTCTCACAAGGATACATAGATCTATTGGCTAGCAAGTTGTGTTATGCTAGGAGTTAATAGAAAAATGATAAATGATAGGTCCCATAAGGCTATCAAGTTGTGTTATGCTAGTTTATTCATGAGACACATGGATCTATTTGCTAGCAAGTTATGTTACACTAGGTGTCCATCTAAAATGCTCAAATTCATAGGCTAGAAAACTTCGTTATGCTAGTTCTATAGATTGTTTGGCAATCATGCTTTAGAGAGTGCATAAATGTTTAATGTCATGGGGGATGGTTTAACATCTCAAAGGATGAATTTGGTAACCACACCTCAGGGGGTGCACGGATGCTTAATGTCATGGGGGATGAATAAATGTTTTACATCACAGGGTATGAATCGATAACCATGCTTGATGCAAGAGCATCCAGTGGTGTAAGGGAAATCTTGCATCTACCAAAAATATTATATTTTCTTTTTTTTTTCTAGTTTCCTTCATTTTTTTTGGCACCCATGGTGACTCATGCAGTCTTTATGATAGTTAGAAGTTTGAAACAACAAAAAATAGTCACTTGCTATTTTTCGTAAGTTGGTGTATTTGGGCTCCTATGGACACAAAAAATGGACCCCAAGGAATGAAATTAAAAATAATATTTTTGGTGAAATAATTATCTCAAGATCTTGTACTGTTCGGAAGATATTAAAATTTCATCCCGAGGAATTCATCCAATGAAGTTTAAAATTAAAAATTGAGGCCCTTCGAAGCCCTGAAACAGGGTGAAAATCTCTTATCTTTAAAATATGGTGAAACATGATTGTAGATCTCTTCACAAGTTTTCAACAATATATTACAATTGAAAATATGATGGTCAGAGTGAAAGTTATGACATTGAGAAGTTGTAAATATATAATATAAAAAAATAAAAATATATAAAAAATCTTCTAGAGCGAGAAATAGACTATGGAATTTTTGCATCAAAATGGGGTTACACCTTCCAGAATATTCTAAGGAAGTTACACTTCTTGGATAAAGAGGGAGAACATCAATTATAGAGGGGAGCTCCAGTAGTGTAGATCATGGTTTTTGGCTTGCAAATTTCTATAATGAGAATGCCCATATGGCTGTAGTATGTTATTTTCCGAGTATTGTAATTTCACTTCATCAAGATAATATAAATCAAGTGTTTCTTTCTGTATTTTCTATTTATCTTTCTTGTTTAGTTGTGTGTGTGTGGTTTTGTAAGGGGAGTACCACCATCAAGTGCTATTAGAGCAGGTTTTCCTAAGTGTGTAAACAAATTACCGAATGTGAGGTAGTTTACACCACAACTTGTTGTTGTGGGTCTATGAGAAAAGATGCCTCCACAAAGAAATCATGGTGGAAGAAATTTTGGGGTAATAGAAGAGGGTTTTAGAGCCCTCCAGAGACAAGTTCAATCACTAAAAGAGGAGTTACATAGAGGATCTCTGATGGAACACACTAGTCTACTAAGAGGGGGTTGAATTAGTAGATATTCAACTTTCAACCCTTTAATACTTAGTGAAAATTAACTATTTAAATTCTTAGTGTGAAAATAAGCAAACACATGTAAGGAACTCATACAATCATTACATAACACCATATGTACATGGAAAACCCAAGATTGGGAAAAACCATGGTGAGAAATGCTGCTAGGATCTACTGTTCTAGTCCAACCTCACAATCCAATATTTAATTATAATGATTTTAAGGGTACCCACCCTAAGGGGACACCAATCCCCTGGTTTTAGGATCACCTACTCCAAGGAAGAACCCACTCCCTAATCTGAGCACCTACCCAGATATTTGATGGAACCCACCAATCAGATTTACAATATAGGATATTACAATTTTGATAACAATTCTATGTTACAACTTATTTGCAATTGCACATACATGTGTGTTTCACTCTTTGCAACTTTTCCTCTCCTCTACACCTCTTTATTTGTTTTGAATTTACTTCTTTTTCTGCACCCCTATTCTCTACATCTACTTCTTACTCAACAATACATCCCCTTTTCTATAATACACTAGATTGAACGAGTGAAACCCAAACAAAAAGTACCAATACAATCAAGGGGATAACCCTAAAATGTAAATCCAAATTTGAATTCCTATTTTTGTTTGGTTCAACTTATTCAGGCACGGTGCATTCTTTTTTGCAATAGCATTCTCTGCACTCTGACACTCCAAACCCTTCTTTCTCCACACTTCTATTTTACTGCCTCATCTCCCACTATCTTCAATACTTACAGATGTCTTACCCACACTTTAGGAACTACCTAATTATCTTACTTGTCTTCACTAACTGATAGACACTTCCTCGAGCCGTGCACCATCAACCAATGCAACTCAATACTTCTATAAGGATTTTTGTTCTTACTTCTTTAGGAAGCATAATCTGCATCGAGCCATACCCACATTAATTTCTATTATAGAAAATCTTCAAAGATTGGCCATCTATAAACCCTAAATCAGATATGCATTTAGTGTATTCCTTTATTCATAAGATCTAAACCCAATCTTTGTTAACTTAGCACTTTTTGCCACCATTCTACAACTCAAATCACTAATTAAATTGATTATTAGAGCAAGTAGACCAATTAATTTTATTCTTTTGGTCGACTGCCAGTCAAAAAACTTCCCGCACATACTTAACCATTTCAAACCACCACCTTCAAATTTTGACTGATGATTTTGTCTCTACACACCATGATCCATGGTTCTCCATTAATTTTCAACCTTTAAAACACTAGCATTAGATGAACCTTCTCTTACATCTCAATCGTCAATCTTGATTTGCTATTGCTCATCACCACATTGAAGAGACAAAACAACTTCTCACTCCAAAGTTATAGGTCACTTCGATGAAATTATGTCGAGGTATCGAAGAGACCACTCACTCGGTCTTGCTGATATTTTACCTTCTCCTCGACCTGCTGCCTATTTTCCACATGAAGGGTCCACTTGACTAGGCCATGTCACCATGCAATTCACAACAAGCATGTGAATTTCCTATTGATAAATCACCAACAGCCATTTTTCCTTATCTGTCACCATCCATTGTTATCATCCTTCTATTGAGTCCCACGAAATATGCAATTTGAAGAGACCAAAGCATCTATTTCATCGATAAGCATGTATCTCCTCAATGAAGTGACCTTCCACTACTATAGATCCACCCTGTGACTATTTTAGAGAGACACAAAAGAAACTCCAAACAAAGTGGAGTTGTCACACCAACATTCACAGACTCCCCTAACAGAATATCAAATAGATCAAAATCTCTGTCTTTGATATTTAACCTTCACATCGATGAAGTTATTGGGATGTCAAAGAGACATCTTATGCAGTTTCACCAAAAAATATCTATCTACCTAATGAACCTTGCGGCCATGACATCCACTCATCGCTATATTGAAGAGACAAACAACTGAGTCTTGTCAAAGAATAGTTGTCAACCCGATGAGGACTTGTCCACCAATTTAGTAAGTTTCCATCGTAGTTTTGAAGAGACACTAAAGCACTTCCTTCCAAAAATATGAAGTCTCCCCAATGGTGTTTGAATGTATAACCTTTTAAATGCACAACATAACATCATGAACCTAGGGTTTAACAAATAAACCCTAACAACACCTGAGAGCAATAATAATTCTTTTTTAGTTATCAACACACCATTAGGACCTACAAATTACATCTCTGTAAATCTCTTGAAAAACTTGTAACAAATTTGACCTTTATTTCACCATTGATTTCACCTTTTGACATCAATAATAACAATATTCCAACAATCCCCCCCTTTTTCATTGATGGAAAAACCTAGAGCATAAGTCACTGTCATAGCTCCCCCTTAGTCATATCATCACCTGTAACAAACAAAGAGTTGTTTCTTACGTTCTCCCAAAAGAGTAGAGCATTTTGTTCAATTTATCCCCCTTTGACATCAATGGAAAGGGGTCAAACTACATGAGGATATGATCCCCCTGACTTGATCTCTTCTTTTCATGTCCAGGGATGACTAAAATACAATTGTGTTGCATGTAGGGAACATTGAGAGGGGGGGGTGAATTAATGTTCAACAAATTTTACTATTCATAATAAATTTAAAACCATCTACAGCAATGTAAGAAATTTATGCAGTATTAGCAACATAAGACAGATAAGAACATGCACACACAATAATGAACACCATAACACCAGATATTTTTACGTGGAAACCCTGTTAAGGAAAAACCATGGTGGAGATTAATCTACAAAGTTTTTACTCTAATAAAAGTAAAGATAAAAGGGGAATGCACTTGCCTAGAGCTCACTACTCAACAAAATAGAGGCTCACTACCTAAAATACATATGATAGAATGTTGCTACAAAATTTGAATTGATGGGACAACATCTTCAAATTCCAGAGTTTAGTTCCAATGAAGCAAACAATCTGCTCTTTTATCACACACTTTTCATGCTCTATTATGCACTTCAACAAAAGTCTTCCTGCAACACATACATTAATAACTCGCTTGATTATTTTATGATGTAGGCTCATAGTACTATACAAACTTTTCGCATAAATACCATACACACATTTTTCACATTCTTGCATACCAAAGATGAAATACCGATCTTCTTTATATATCCACTATCATCAATTTCACTATATGTTAGCTTGAAGCAAAGTATAATAGCTTTCCTTGTGTCGGCCCAAAATCATAAATCACAATTTAGTGCATACCTACATAAGTCAGCTAAACTCATAGTAGGGACCCAAACAAAGGTTCAAACATAATAAAACAACAAAACATTTACTCCATATACATCTGTGATCCGTGATATTGAACATGTTGGCCACAAGAGAAGAATAGACAATGAGTTATACCACTAAACCTCTTAATTTGAGCTATGATAGCAGTAATGCCAAAAAAATTCTTCAACAAAGTAAGATATGTGTTGGGAAAATTTCCTTGTAGATCCTTGCAGATCCACATAACAAAATGATGATCTGGTGAGGTGACCAAATCAACAGTCTAACTGGATGTCCAGTTCAACCGATAAACTACGAAAACATAGATCATTTGCCGGTACAATCATAACTAATACTGTGGACCAAACTGAAGAATTTAGTTGCCATCAATGACAACACAAGAATCCAAAAATCATGTCGACAACCATCATATGCCAACAATCTCCCCCTTTGGCATTGATGACAACACTTAGTGAAAAAATTACTAAGTGCGTAAAACTCAAAAAGTATTATATCAAAATTGCTACTCCCCCTAAAGATGCTAGGAATTTTTTCACTCCATTCTCTCCCCCTTTGACATCAATGAAAAAAATTTATAGAATCCGATCTATGCTTCTTTCCTTAAATTCTTTAAAATACTATACTAACCTTTACTTCATTCTTCAAATTTTTTACAACAGTTGCAAAAAATTTAGAAGATTATCTTATATTTAGCTTTCATTTCTAGAAAGAATTTCTTCTAGGAATCCATAGCAAATCCAATGGAAATAATCAGGCTATTGTTCTCAATTGTCCTGTTGATGATTTGATTAAGGTGCTCAGGAATAGTGATTGCCTATTGTAGTTGCTCTTTTGATCTAAGAATCTCAACCATCTGGTCCAGTCTACCTTTAGTTATATCCTTAACCTTCTAGAATGCGTTAGTGAGAACATTCTTAGTATGAAGAACTTTTGCGTGCTCAACTTGTAAATTTCTAACCTTCTTCTTCATGTCTCCATTTGAGTCCAAGAGCATACTATAGTACTGTCCAATCTTAACTAGCTCATTTGCAATTTCCTCAAGTTTATCTTTGTACTTCCCTATCACATGGGGCCACTTCAGGCAGTAGTTGAAGATGTTATTTGCAGAATCAATGCACTTTCTTAATTCACTCATCCTTTTCTTCAATTTTGAGAGAGATAACCTAAATTACATTTTTAGGTGAGAAATTATCTCTTCTTCTTTTCTTTCAGAGGGCATAGATTCCATAGGTATCTTCGCACACTCAAGCATTTCATCCAAGAGAATATTCTGTAAGCTTCCTAACTCCACATTATTGTCTACAAAGAATCTTGCTAAAGTGTTTTCAATAAGGTCCTGCTCAAAAAAAGGTCTATCTAAACACATTTTAGACACATTTTGCATGCCATTCTCTCTGTGAATAATCTCTAATATTTTAGATTTAAACAAGGCTTCTTCCTCATCATTATCTAAAGCAACAAATTCTAGTTCAACCGGTTTTGGAGAATCTCATGGAATATACTCTTCAGAAGATTCACCCTTTATGTCCACAACCACTTGACTTATTTCTTGCTTTTCAGTCTCTACAGGCCTAAGTGTAGGAGGAGTCACATCATCTGAAACTCTTTTCCTTTTAGGCTCTTTCTCTCCCTTCCTAGAAGATGATCCAATCTTAGTTATTCTTGCTGGGAGTGAAGCACCACCTTCTCCAAATCTCATTAATAATTTTCTAAAGAAACTATCATATACTTGTCCACAATTCTCAAAGGAGTTGTAATGATTGAATATTTGTTTGCAAACAGGTATATTCTCTTTCCATACCACATTATCTTTTAATGGAAGAAAATTAAAAAAAAACATTAAAATGCATGTTGCCAAAGTACCAAACTTAAAAGAATAGTCAATGTCCCTACTCAACTGGACATTTTCCATCAGCTATTTTTTCAACAGGCTACACAAGTCAAAGTTCTCAATTTGAATTATCATCTTATGAGCAATATAAGCAACACCAACTGAAGTTGATCCCTCACGATTCTTGAAATAGATTTTATATGAAATGCCATAAGCCACATACTTGGTTAGGTGGTCCTTGATTAATGAAATTATCAGTTCCCTTTGATCTCCCCTGATTCCGGTTAGGTTTTCGACTTCCACATTTCTAATTGACTTTTTCTTCAGAATGTCACCATCTTTACATAGTCCAGTTAGATTCTCGATCATGTCCTTAGTGATTTGATATGGTTTATCCAATGTAATGGTGTCACCATCCAATTTATTGAAGAAAAGCTGAACAATATCTGTATTAACAAAATTAGGGAACTCGCACTGGATATCTAAATTTCTATGTTTTTATCCTTCAAGCCTTTTGCAATCCAAGAGTGACAACAAATTTTTCTCATCTCTAATGTTTTGACTATTATACTCATCTAGGGTTACAACATCTTTGATTTGCTTCATGATTATATTCCGAACAGACAACCACATAATCCACAAAGATAATGATTGAAAATAGTACCTTAAGATTATCTATCCAAAATCCTTTCGATCCTTTGAGACGAGTAGAAAAATGCCAACAAGCTTGTTCTTCTTTAATACAATGTTCAGAAAATGAAGTTCAAAGTTCCCTTATATAACTTTGCTAACTTTCACTTTTAATGCTTTAAATGTGTTACCCTAGAAGTTTCAATGAGACAACAAATTTAGATAGCAAGCGAAAGATTTAGCTACAGATTATTCCAATTTCTTCCAGTTCATCATACGAATTCCAATACTTCCTTTTGAAAGTGACTCAATGACTGACAACATCCACTAACATAGCACTAGATATTTTTCATGAAAACTTCCCCTAGGCCATTGGCCTATCATTAGTTATTGGAAGGGTTGCCGATGGAGGCTTTTGGTGCAGGCTTATTCCCATCATTGGGTTCATTTTTTCTCACCCATGTATTTTTCATCTAATCTTTTATCTCTTCCATAGAAGCTTTTGTCTTACCTTTGTTTTCTTTCTGTGAAATCTTTCTCTGATAATCCAGACTTCTTTTATTCATATTTATGTTTAAGTAGAATTTCATTGTATGACCAGGATTGTTACAATTAAAGCATATCAGACCTCTCTGTCTATACCAGCCTCTCCATTGATTTCCACTTTCCCTGCACTAATTATAAATATTCCCAAATCTTCCACATGCATAACATCTAATGTTACTTGTATTAACAATTATTCTTCTGCATTCTAATGCTTTATGACCAAACTTCTTGCATTGAAAACATTGACCAGGAAATGATAAAATGCTAGGACTCATCTTTCTACACTGAGAAGCCATGTGTCCAAAATTATTACAAGAAAAGAAATATCCATTAAATCTTTGATCATTAGGTTGCCTTACCGAATATCCTCTTCCTCTCTTTTTCTTTTCATGATTCTTTTGATTAGATCTAGAACACTCTACTTCTTCATATCCAAGACCCCGCTTATCACTTATGTGTTTCTGAATTTTAGTTATTTCTTCAAGCTTGGTGGAGCTCATCTTAAATTTTTCTTTGAATTCTTTTGTAGTAGCCAAATCATCTGTTAGAATTACTAACTGTCTCTCAAGCTCATGCTCATTGATTCTAGATTGTAGTAGTTCCATTCCTAGCTGAATGAATCCATTGTTAATTTTGATGCATTCCTTGGTTTTATCCTTCAAGGACTGGGCTAGATTTTCCTCATTCTTGTTTATTTTCTCAATTTCTATGGTAAACCTCATCACCACTGATTCCATTTCAAGTTTTAGGGCTGCACTATCCTTAGCCATCTTCTCACATTGTCCTTTTATCTCTTTTAGGGTTTGATTTAAATGCACATCATCTGAGCATTTATTTTCTTTTTGCTTCAATTGATCACATAGTTCCTTCCTCTTTTCTCTTGAATGAATTTTTCAACATCTGCAAGACTTGCTTTGAGTTCCATGACTTCTTCTTTGGATTGATCAAGATCATCAAGTGCCACCATCTGTTGTTGAAGACCACTAGCATCCTTTGTAATCACCGGATCCACCTCAAGTTGTTAAGATTTAGAAGAGGAACCTTGCTCTGATACCAATTGTTGGATGCAGGGAACACTGAGAGGGGGGTGAATCAGTGTTCAACAAATTTTACTATTCATAATAAATTTAAAACCATCTACAACAATGTAAGAACTTTGTACAGTATTAGTAGCACAAGACAGATAAGAACATGTGCACACAATAATGAACACCATAACACCAGATATTTTTACGTGGAAACCCTATTAGGGAAAAACCATGGTGGAGATTAATCCAAAAAAAAATTACTCTATTAAAAGTAAAGATAAAAGGGGAATGCACTTGCATTCAGGCTCACTGCCTAGAGCTCACTACTCAACAAAATAGAGGCTCATTGCCTACAATACATATGATAGAATGTTGCTAAAAAATTTGAACTGATGGGACAACATCTTCAAATTCCAGAGTTTAGTTCCAATGAAGCAGACAATCTGCTCTTTGATCACACTCTTTTCATGCTTTGTTATGCACTTCAACAAAAGTCTTCCTACAGCACATACAATAATTCGCTTGATGATTTTCTAATGTAGGCTTACAGTACTATACATACTTTTTTGCATAAATACCATACAAACTTTCCATACACACATTTTTCACATTCTTGCATACCAAAGATGAAATACCGATCTTCTTTATATATCCACTATCATCAATTTCACTATATGTCGGCTTGAAGCAAACTATAATAGCTTTCCTTGTGTCGGCCCAAAACAATAAATCACAATTTAGTGTGTACCTACATAAGTCATCTAAACTCATATTAGGGACCCAAACAAAGGTTCAAACATAAGAAAATAACAAAACATTTACTCCATATACATCTACAATCCGTGATATTGAACATGTCAGCCACAAGAGAAGAATAGGCAATGAGTTATACCACCAAACCTCTTAATTTGAGCTATGATAGTAGTAATGCCACAAAACTTCTTCAACAGAGTAAGATACATGTTGGGAAACCTTCCTTATAGATCCACATAACAAAATGATGATCTGGTGAGGTGATCGAATCAACAGACTAATGGGATATCCAGTTCAGCTGGTAAATTATGAAAACATAGATTTTTGTCGATACGATCATAACTGATACTATGGACCAAACTGAAGACTTTATTTTCCATCAATGACAACATAGGAAGCCAAAAATTATGTCCACAACATATGGCAACAAATTGAAGCTTGCCCTAGATCCAATGCTTCTCACTAAACATTAGTGAGATGTTGTGGGAGCAATGACTCCTAGCTTTTGCCTCAAATAGTCAAACTAGTCTTTTGGAAGAGGCTTACTGAAAATTTCATCCAATTGTTCTTTGGTGGGAACATACTCCATGCTGACCTCCTTATCTGCAACCTTTTCCCTAATGAAGTGATAATATATATATGTTTAGTTCTAGAGTGCATTAATGGATTCTTTGAGATATTGATGGCACTTGAATTGTCACAAAGAATGGAGATAGGTTCTTGGTACTCAACCTTGATATCTTTAATTATTTGCTTCATCCAAAGAATTTGAGTACAACATGTTGCTACTGCTACGTACTCTACTTCCGCTATGGAAAGAGTAACAAATTCTTACTTTTTGCTCATCCATGAAAATGATTTGTTTTCTAAAAAGAATGCTCCACCACTCGTGTTTTTCTTTTTATCTACACTTCTTGCCCAATCTACATCTATGTACATCAAAGAAAAATCCTTGCTCTTGGGATACCAAAACCCATAATCAACAATGCTTTTGATTATCTAAAAATTATTTTCACTACATTGACATGAGATTATTTAGGTGCAACCTGAAACATTGCAACTAAACATAATGCTTGCATAATATCTGGTCTTGATGTAGTTAAAAACAACAAGCTACCAATTATTGACCTATACATTGTTTGATTTGCATATGAGCCTTCATCTAATTTGCTCATTTTGCAGCCAATTATCATGGGGATACTAACTGATCTACTGCCCTCCATTCCAAATTTCTTGAGCATTTCCTTAGCATACTTAGTTTGAGGTATGAATATTCCATTATCAGCTTGTACAATTTGTAGACCAAGGAAAAATGATAGGTCTCCTAATATAGACATTTCAAATTCATCTTGCATATGTGTAGCAAATATTTTACACATTCTATGATTGCTACCTCCAAATATTATGCCATCTACATATGCAACAACAATAATCATATGCTCACCTTCTAATTTAAAGTATAGATTGCTATCTGCAATTCCTTTCTTGAATCCTTGTTGTTGCAGGTACTAGTCTAGTATGGAATACCATGTTGTGAGTGCTTTTTTTTAGACTATACAATACCTTCCTTAATCTGCAAATTCATCCTCTTCTTCTAAAAGCTGAAAACCTTCTAGTTGTTCAATGTAAGCTTCCTCTTCAATATTTCCATTAAGGAACACATATTTAACATCAATTTGATATACTTTAAATCCCTTGTAAATTGAAAAATCAAGAAACATCCATATTGCTTCTAATCTTGTTACTAGTTCAAATGTTTCTTCAAAGTCAATGCCTTCAACTTGAGCATATGTTCTGCACACTAGTCTTTCCTTATTCCTCACAACAACTCCATCCTCATTCAGCTTGTTTCTAAACACCCATTTTGTACCAATTACATTTTTTCTTGAGGTCCTAGGAACTGGTTCCCATGTTTTGTTCTTCTCAATCTGATTTAAATCCTCTTCCATGGATTCTATCCAACTCTCATCCTTGTTGGCTTCAGTGAAACTTTTTGGTTCAATTTGAGATAGAAGAGAAAAATTTACTTGTTCTTTGTTCTTTGTCTATCTTTGCCTAGTTTGAAATCCTTCATTTTTTTCTCCAATTATCCAATCAATGGGGTGATCTTTTTGAACATATTTTGTAGTGGCCTTCTCAACTTCTACTTCCTCAGATTCTTCTTCTTCGTGACTAGTTGCTAGATCATCAAAGTTTGGTTCATCATCAAAATCATTTTCATCAGATTTGATATGTTTTATCCTCTAATTAATTTTTACATTGATACTTTCTACGATCTTTCTTAGCCTGATATTGTAACACCTATAAGCTTTTCTTTGAGTAGAATATCCCAAAAATATTCCTTCATTGCTTCTTGATTCAAAATTTCCCAAATGCTCATCTTTTCTTTTATGTAGCACTTACTACCAAACACTCTGAAGTGCTTCACGGAAGCAGGCCTTCCAAACCACAACACATAGGGTGTACCATTACTACGTTTTCTGATTTGAACTATGTTTATAATATGTACTATAGTACGAACCACTTCTCTCCAAAACATATTAGTTAATCTGGCTTCATTGATCATATTTTTGGCCATCTCTTGCACAACTCTATTCTTTTGTTATACTACTCCATTCTGTTGTGGAGTTCATGGAGCTAAGTATTGCCTCTTGATTCCATGTGCTTCATAGTATTGGAAAAATTCTCTTGATGTAAATTCCCCCCCCCAGTCTGACCTCAAGCATTTAATCTTACTACCTGTTTCTTTTTCAATCATTTTCTTGAAAGTCTTGAATCTTTCAATTGCTTGTGACTTGTCACCTAGGAATGTTACCCACATCATTTTGTGAAGTCATCCACTAGAAGCATGAAATATCTTTCACCTTGCAAACTTCTTGTTCTTGTAGGTCCACATAAATCAGTGTGTACCAGCTACAGTGGCTCGGTAGATGAGTATTCTTTAGTTGGGAAACTGGCCTTTTTTTGTTTTCCCTGTTGGCATTCTTTGCATATAGAATTTTTAGGATTAGCTATTTTGGGAATATTCCTCAGAAGACCTTTTGAACTTACCTTTACCAGATTATCAAAGTTTATGTTGCCTAATCTTCTATGCCACAACTAGCTTTAATCAACTTGTCCAATTAGACAACTTTGAATTTTTACTTCACAAAGGTTATAAAGATTATTGTCAGTTCTCAATCCTTGTGCAAATATATTTCCATCATTTCTGATTTTGTAACCTTTAGAATCAAATGTGACTTTATAACCATTGTCACACATCTGACTTACACTTAACATGTGTTTCAATCCTTCCACATATAAAACATCTTTAGTGTGGTTTTTACCATCTAGGCTCAAGATGCCTTTACTACAATTCTTGAGTCATGTGCTTGGAGCAATCACTATCTATCACCCATAAATTTTTCTTCCTAGTATGCAGTGCTATCTATGCAATCATTGATTGTGTAGAACTCTCTCCATTTTCTTTCCACACCTTCCCAAATTTCTTTTCAATCTTTTCCATCTTCTCCTCCTTTTTTTTAGATTCTTTATTTGAATTAGGAGGTAGATCTCTCCTTTTCTCATTCTTAACATTTAGTCTTGTAAACTTTGTTCTACAATTTTTGGTTATGTGACCAAAGTTATTAGAGTTATAACATACTACATTCATATCCACCAAAGGAGCAAACACATTTTTTATTTCAAAATTTGCATTCCTCTTAGGAACAATTCTACATTCTCTAGCTCTATGACCAAACTAATTGCAAGTATAACAATAACCATAGAAATATGATGAATACTCGATAATGATATTCCCTTGAGATAGATGAAGTGATCTTCTAGGTCTTGGCCTCGAATCATGCACTCTTGTGAATCCATCAATACCAGTCATATAATTCTGCTTTTTCTTTTGAGGATGTGGAGCGGGTGGTTATCCATTTTTATTGCAACAGGCTTCTTTTCTTCAAGGGTTTTACCATCATCAACATATTTCTCCCTAAATTCACTTTCTTTTCAATTTCCTTCATTACCAGATTTAGACTTTTCTTTAGCCTTGAATCATTCATACAATTTTACAGATGCATCAACAAAGGAACCCTATTCTTTTTCCAATCCTAAGCCAAATTTTTGTTTGTTAGCTGGATTTTGTGTACTCCACATCTAAGATTTTTGTACCACCTTTCAACTTTAGGCCTTTTTCAACTTGCTCCTCCACTTTCTCCAATTCCTTTCTTAAAGTAACTATTTATTCTTCAAGTTTCACACATCTATCCATTTTATATTTTAGTTTTGATTTCATCACTTCTTCAATTCTTTCAGGTTCCTCCACTTGAAGCTTCAAATTGACAATCATCTTATTAGATCCTTCAAGGTCCTTTCTCAATTTGTTCGATTCCTTTTGTGCAAGTTTCTTTTACTTTACGTTCTCCTTCTTTAGATGTTCAATCTTATCTTTGAGATCATCTATCTCATCTAAGGTACAGATAAATTCACCTTCCAAGTTGACCTCTACTTCTTCTTCACCTATTTCACCAATATCTTCAATCTTTCCACTCTTTTGTTCCTCAAAATCTTTTGCCATAAAAAGGAATTCATTTTCTTTTACAATAAAGGTACAATCTTGCTCATCATCTAAGCTATTACAATTATCTAAAATATCACTGTCCTCCTGAATGTATACACTTTTCATTTTCTAAAAACCCCTTCTCTTAGGGTAGTAGGGCTTCTTCATTTTATCATCATCCTCTTGCTCAACATTAGATTTATTTTTGTAGGGACATTTAACAGCAAAATGACCTACTTTACCACATTCAAAACACTTAAAGGGAAACTTACCTTTGTACTTTCTGGATTCTCTTATTAGTCTTCTAATGAATTTTACTTCTTCTTCATCATTCTTTATTGTGCCTATAGCACACACGCCCCATTCAGAATAGGGACCCCCCTTCTTTCCTCTTCGCCTTCGCCAAGTCATTTTTTCCTTTGCTTCATTTTGCATGCCCCTATTTATGAGCACAAGTTGGTCACATGTAGTAAAGTCTCCAAAATCCTCATTGACCAAATTCACTTACCCAAAATCTGCTAGGTCTTTTTCCATTATGAAAGTGCAACTACGGGTTTCCATTGGATTTTTCCTTGGTGTCTGTTGAGTTTGGCAGACCTGCATTTGCAGGTCTCCCTCTGCTAGCCATCATAATTGCTTTTCTGCTAATAAGTGGCTAACCCCAAGCTTCTTCCCATACCTCATGCCCTACACTTGGTTCCACCACTTGGGTCTATTCCTAACATCCAATGGGGTATAGGTTTCTACACCCTCACCAACCCGACTGACCATCGTACTAAAAATTTAATGCAGCCATTAAATGTACTTTGACTTATAAATAGGCACACCAAGCCTTTCATTTTCACCCCAGTGATTTGAAATTTTAGAGAACGAAGAGCTCTCACCTGCATAAAGCCTCCAATGAATTTGAGCCAAGTTTCCTTTCATTTTCCATGCGGATTCTAGGTAGGTTCATAGTGAAACCTTTGAGTAACATTTCTTTTTGCAAATTATGGTTTTGTAAATGTTAAAATCTTGGAAAATTAGACCCTATTCTATTGTGATAATCTCATCAAATCCTTTGCAATCCTCGGCTCAGCATGAACAATTTTCCTCTACATTAAAATCCTTTAGCTTCAGTCAAATTTGTGTTCTTGCACACATGCGGAATCCCACTCAACCATTGTCATTCTTCATGCAGTGAAGAAACCCATACAACCTGCGCCAACCCACCACCGTCCTAACAAAGTGTCAAAAATCTTGAAAAATAGAAAATTCCTCAACCTTGTGCAGAAATTTCCATGCATACTTCCACTTGTGGGCAACCGCCACCCTATTGCTAGTGATTAGCGACTAGACCCTAGCATCATTCCATGTTGTAGACTCTACCTACATTGTCACCGCTAGGTGCACTGAGCCCAAAAGTTGTTTAAATTATTGAAGTCCAAGTACCTTATGGGTTGTTGCATGCAGCTTCCTACCATCTCACTATCATTTCTTAATAGTGAGGTCACCTCGCCATCCCATAGTGTGGACTCCGCATTTCCTATCTTTGTTTTCATTTGAAACCCCCCCTTTTCGAACAAGGAACTAATTTAAAAACTGTATGTGGGAAAACCCATGCGGGTGAACATCATTGGAGGTTCATCTGTCTTTCTCTTACATCTCAACATCTGCATCTTCCGACACTGTAGACTTAGCGGGGCTTTTGTTCCTTTTCCAAATTTTGAAGGTTGTCAATGAAAAGCTTAGGTTTGAGCACCATTTGCGGGACCATCTATGTGGGCTGCCATCTATGGATTATCGTCCCTTCATAGTCATTTCTTAATGGTGAACATTTAATGGTAGCCCGATGATTGACCTTCACATGTCCTGAAATGTTCAAACTTCAGGTCATAATTCTCAACATTCTAAACACCCACGGGTTCCACATGTGGGTCATTGTCTCCTGACTACTGCCACTCAATGACTGATCCCTAACGCATTTCCACCTCACGACTCCCACATGCCCCAAACTTGCAAGAGCATCAAAGCCTCATCAAATGACCTCAACTGCTTCATGACCTATTCCCACTCATTCCCACTCATTCTTTAGGGTATTTTCCTTCAAACAAGAAATGCGAAATTTCTATTGTGGGTAGCTATATGTGGAACTGCACTGCCCCAATGTCATCTTGCTCCTAATGACTTCTGCCTAGGGGAAGCCCACACTCATAACGCTCATTTTAATAAATGGTCCAAATAAACTCCAAATATTGAACAATGATGAATTTTATGATCTTTTGATGATGTATAAATGGATTTGACACTGAATCTACAGGATTTGATCGACATTTACCCTGATTCACAAGTAAATGTGCTTACTACATCTTTTGCATGCAAGATTTATGGAACTTGTTGTGGGTCCCTTGGAGAAGCCTCCACAGAAGAGAGACAAGGGAAAGAGGCTTGCTCACACTCCCAGAGGAAAGGAAGAGAAGAAGCAAATGAAGTACGGTTTTTATCATTAAGAACACACTTCCAAGATCACCTCTACTTGGAAGACAATCTCTAACACTGACCTTAGACATGTTAGTATTGACGAATTTAGGTAGAGGGTCATGCTCAACCCTCGAACAAACATGGCTTTGAAAATCAGGCAAAGTGGCCTAGCCAAGGCAGCTAGTTTTCCTCCCATACTTATTGCTCCAGAATTGGTAATGGCCTGTTGGGAGTGTTATCACTTGAATAGAAAAATAATTGATCATGATGGAAGATTATTGGTGGATTTTTCTACCAAGTCTATCTGTAGGACCTTCAATATCACAATCTTTGATGAAATGGAGGATGTTGAGAAAGAATTTTCCAACTAGGTATGGCAACTAGATCCCATTGAGTGTAAATGGAGAGTCAACCAGAATTGGGTGAAGGATAATAGAGCAAGTGCTGCTAAAGTTCCCCAAAAATTATACAGGAGTGACTTCTTCGAGGAGCACCATGATCTGGTCACACTCTTAAGCAAAGTAATGGGTTTTCCCACAACTACATTCTTTGAGAACTAGATATTCTATTTCATAGAAGAGATCTTTAGGGGAAAGACCTAGTTCCATTTGGAAAAGATGATTAGTGACAACACACATGAGAAATTCATGGAGGTAAAGAAGACCTCTCGCTTCTACATGACTTCATATCTAGTCTACCTCATGGCAGCCAAGTTCCCATACAAAGGGTTATTCTATGCTGGAGACTTGGGAACTCAAAAGGGATAATTGAAGGTATATGATTGTTACCCTCCACTGTAGTGCATAAACTTCAAAGAGTATAGAAGAGTAAATGATGCCTTTATTAGGCATATAATCAAACTCTTGGGGGAGATTTTGAAAGAAGAGTGTCGCATAGAGTGAAAGAATTCATGAAGGGTTTTGGATATCTGTTCATCCAATTCCCCAAGTTCACATACATTAGAGTTGAGGGATTCTCTGGAAGGACCTACTAATTACCACGCTACCCTATTGACCGAATCATCATGCTGGAGGTAACTCGACAGCTTCAAACTTCCCACACCTTGTTGAGCAATAAATATAGAGTTGGGGTCCCATATCCCCTCACCTTGGACAAGGAATGTACGCTTACCCCACTAATCCCTACACAAAGTAATCATAAAAGGAGTAGGTGGAGTATAATTTTGACCTTCATATAGATAGAGGAGGAGTAGATCCTCAGGGTAAGCTAAAGAAATGCATTGGGAGAGAGTATTCCCAACACCCCACATTGAAGATTTATGGGAAAATTGTGATGATGACAAGGAGGTGTGGATGTGCCACTATATGAGAATGACCGTCACATTTGTGAAATCTATCAATTTGTTTCAAGTGCCAGACCATGTTTTTGATGATGACAACATGATAGATGAAGGATTTGGTTCCTTGATGAATGCACCTTTTTCAGTGATAGATTGGACTGAAGAGAAGCTCACCAAATTGGATGTTCTCACTCATCCTATAGAGCACATAACAAAATTGTGGATAGATGAGAAAATTGCTTGATTGAAGGAGCAGGGATCTGAGCTTACATATGGGGAGCTCAAGGGTGAAGTGAAAAGTGAGACTGATAGTGGTGGTGCTACAAGATCCTCTGGCGAGGCTCCAAAATCCATGCCTATTACAAGATCTAAAAAGAGGAAAGATGTGCTTAAGCATAAGCCCAAGCACAAATTTTATATAAGGAAGACCACAGAGGGACCACCTCCACTCAAGAAGGGAAGAACGTTGACATTTGTGCTAGAAATGCCCACTATTCAAGAGGAGGAACCCCAACCCAAAGAAGAAGAGTCCAAGAAACCTCACTTGCCACCACCAACCACCTCCACTCTCATTACTATTATTGTTTCCATTACCACTCCATCTCCTCCAACCCAATCCTTTCCTATCTCATCTCCACCCGTCGTGGACATCTGTGTCCACCTTGCCTCCACCTCGTCGACTGCTCTGGTGGTAGTGTTGGACTCCTCTTCCTCCATTACTTCCCCGCTATCGACTTCTTCACTCCCACCTCCCCTACCTACCCTATCCACTTTTTCTCCTTCCCTAATGACCACCCCTATGGCAACACCCACTCCGTCACATGCCTTCAAGGCCTATATGAAAAATGTGCCTTTTAAGATTTTTGGGGTAATGCTCGACCCCATGTTCTAGGAATTCGTGGATCAAATTGGTGTTACTTTTCCACTCCCTCCACCACCAACTGAGCCACCAAAGATGGAGGAAACAATGTTAATCTTTGAAGAAATGGAAAGACTTCACATAGAGAAACACAAAGAAGCCCCACAAGACATTTTCGACAAGCTCGAGGGATTTGATAGGGATGACTATTTTGAGCATCTGGAAAGTGGACTAAATGTAAATATTTATAAGGTGGCCTCAGATGAAGAAGCACAACAAAGCTTTGGGGACAAGGGTAATGACCAATTGGATGAGCCCTATGAGATGGAAATGCCAGATTAGGAATTGGATGCGAAACTACCTCAAGAGCATAAAGATGTGAGTGAAGAGGCTAACCTCAAGGATCATCACTCAGAAGAAGGGAAAATAGATATCGTTATAGATGTGGAGATCTTGGTGGAGCCTCCATGAACTAGCCATGATGAGGGCCTAAGACAAGAATGAACACCCTTAGGAGAGGAAGTACTTCTCAAGAAAGAGCCAAGAAAGAAAGGAGAGGAGAGCATTAAAGAAAAATATTTTGAGCTTGAGAAGAATGTTGAGGTTGAGCATGGAGAAGATAAAGGGAATTCCCTACAACAACAAGGCATCACTAAGGAAAACATAGTTTCTACTAAGCTGGACAAAGGAAAGGCTATGTAGATGGAAGGCTCAGATGAAGAGGAATAGGATGATGGAAAATTCCCCAGTGAAGAGGAAGATGAGCCTCAGAGGGACAAAGAAGAGGGAGGTGATCATGAATCACCCAATGGTCAAACTAAGAGTCCTGACTGGCTGGAGCAAGAGTTGAAGAAGAAAGCTCCTATGATTGTGGACTCAAAATCAAGGCTAAAGGATATCCTGGCCAGAGCGCAAACAAGGACTTGAAAAGAGAATAATTCCAAGATCCTCTCTCACATCATGGTGGATGCTTTTGGGTCTGGAACACTACAAGTTTCCACTCTAGTAATTAGGAGAGGTACAAGAACTATGTAAGGGAAAGAATATTATATGTCAACCATCAACCTAGGCTTGGTGACCCGTGAAAAGAAGATAGATGAATTCTAGGGGTCAGTGTCCACTATAATTCAATAGATGAACAAAAACCAATCCACCAAAGAGGAGCTAAAAGCACAAGTGGTGGATAACACTACCTACATTCATTAGTGGACATCTATAGAAGAGGACAATCCAATGAAATCATCAACACCACCCTTCTTGCTTTCAAAAGAGTATATCAATAAAATGGAGAAAAGGAAGAATTGGACCAAGTCCATGACCAATTGGTTCAACAAGGTGGGGATGGAGGGATCAACCATGTGGTCATGATGTATAACAAGTATTAGAGCTTGGGAAAAGATATAGAAAACATGATGAACACCTGTAGGGAGTTCCTAGAGATGGACATGATCACTTATCCTAAGCTAGAGTGCATCCTTATGCTTCCCCGAGATATCTAGGAAAAGGAGCTGGAAATTCCAAAAGAAGATCACTGGTTGGTAGAAACTTGGTTAATGAACCTAGATTACAAAAAGGAGGTTTTGGAGAGGGTATTGCATGACCTCGAAGTTGACCGAGAGTGGCTTGTCAAACACAGAACAAATAGCATAGAATACATGAAGCTGACAACCGACTATCAAGTGCCTACTTTAGAGCTAGATCTAGAGAAGGTCAAGCCTTTGTTCCACTAGAAAATGGAGCAAGGAGTTGGTGACATGCTATCACCAGAGTTTATGGATTTTTCTACAAGGGCTTTCATTCAAACAAAATAGATCATTGAGGCTGGGTCAAAATTTTCTTAGAATCAAAAAGAAATCATAGAAAGAATCAAGATTATGTCCTTCGAGATCCTCAAATTTGAGCTCTCTGAGGAGAAGAAACTTGTAGTGATGTTTGGAAAGTTCATAGAGTATGCAAATGCTTAAAAATTGGCTAGAAATCCCATCATAGATGATGAACACTTGTCAAAGTAGGTGTAAATTTTGGAAGTCATAACATGACAAAAGAACTACAGTGTAAAGTTAGCTAGATGACAAAATAGGCTACATGGAAAAATAGGGAAAAAGACAAAAGTCTATTTTTATATTGTTGTATATTTAGGGGTAGGTGACACCCTAATGTAAAATGAATCTGAGCCACACAATGTAAATCAATCTTGTCCATTCATTTTTATTTTGGAAAACTATAAATAGGGGAAACCTTTCATTTTCAAAGGGAGAGATGAATTGTTGGAAAGGCATGCTGCAAAAATTAATGAGAAAAACATTGTTTGATGGTTTCTTGTGTTTTCTTCTCATGTGTGCATGATTCATTCTCCCAACCTTAGAGTTAAGTTTCATTGCTCTTAGTTTTAAGTTACTTTAGTTGTTAGTTCATGTTGTGCTTTAATGGTGAAGAATGCTATGGTGTTTTATGTCTTCCTAGCTCATACTTTTTGTTGTTTATTGTTTATAAATTGTTGTGTAAAGTTATTCTAAGCATCATTTACATTGCTGCAATTAAGTTCAATTATTATTTATGCTCTAATGGTGAATGAATGGTTTGAAAATATGTAGACCTTATAATATTGTACTAGTTTCATGAGGTTGTAGGTTGTCCTTCGTTAAGTGGAACTTAGGTTCAGGAAGTCTATCCACTGTAGCATCCTCCATTGTTACTATTCAACATTAGTTGTAGGTTTAGGAAACTTCTTATCCCTTTTCCCTTTTAACCTTTCTTTCAAAACTAGAGTTTAGACAAAATTCTAGCATCACAACAAAGCTAAATTTGGTGGCAAAGATGGAGTTTTAGTTTGTTATTGTGAAATTGCAGCAACTGTCCTTCATTTCCAAAATTTACAAAACTCCCTTGTGCAGACCCAATTCCATCCTCACTTAGTAACCATAAATTCCCTTTGTGATTACCAACAAATCACATCAACCAATTGAAATATTCCAAGCTTAGTCATGACCTAACAGTTGAGAGACCTTGGGGTGATTGTCTGAAACTTAGTTGCAAATTTTCACCTTTCAAGAGAGACATTGCACTTGTGCTTTGTATTTGTTGAGAAGTGAAAAAAACCCATCAACAGTCTCATCATTCTCGAATGTGATCAACTCAGTCTTGTCTTTCTTAGGTTCTTCATCCTTCACTTTGTTAGCAACCTTGAAGGTAGCTTCTTTTTTGGATGGTTCTACATCTCCCATTCTCATCTCATAAATAATGAATATACCATGTAGCTCATTTAGAGTAAGTTTGTCTATTTCTCTTCCTTCCTCTATTTTTGAGATCTTAGAGTCATACTTGTATGTCATTGACCTTAGAAATTGTAGTACTATATTGTTAACTCTCAGAAGATAGTTTGCAGTCTTCTCTTCCTCTATCATCTCAAGGCCTTCAAATCTAGCTCAAAATACTTGAAGCTTGGCCAATTTCACCTTTTCATCTCCTTTGTAGATCTTTTTCAACATATCCCAGACATGTGCATTCTTGTAATGCATAACCTTGTTGTACAAAGATCTAGACAAACTTTTCATAATAGCAAATAATGCCTTTTCATTGTTTTAATAATCTCTTTTTCCTGCTGCATCAGTAGGAAGTGTGGTTGATTGTATGTATCCATTCACAAAAAACATCCACACATCAAACCCTTAAGATCCCAAGTATCTCTTCACCAATGAGCTCCAAAAATTATAATCAATTCCATCAAATTGGGGTGGCTTGTTTGTCAAAGAATTTTCTTGACTAGCTATTGCATTCACAAGTCAAGAATCTACCTGAGCTGATTAAGCTTCTCCTAGGAAACCTAAGGCCATGATACCAATTGATGGAACACACCAATCTATTGAGAGGGGGGTGAATCAGTAGATATTCAAATTTATACCCTTTAATACTTAGTGCAAATTAACTATTTAAATTCTTAGTGTGCAAATAAGCAAACACATGTAGGGGTGCTCATACAATCATCACAACACCAGATGCACATGGAAAATCCAAGGTTTGGAAAAACCACGATGAGAAATTTTGCTAGGATCTACTATCCTAATCCAGCCTCACAATCCAATATTCAATTATAATGCTTTTAAGGGTACCCACCCTAAGGAGACACCAATCCCCTAGTTTTAGGAGCACCTACTCCATGGAAGAACCCACTCCCTAATATGAGCACCTACCCAGATATCTAATGGCACCCACCAATCAAATTTACAATGCAAGATATTACAATTTGGATAACAATTCTATGTTGCAACTTATTTACAACTACACATACATGTGTGTTGCACTCTTTGCAACTCTACCTTTGCTTTGCACCTCTTTATTTGTTTTGAATTTACCTGTTTTATACATCCCTATTCTTTGCATCTACTTCTTACTCAGCAATGCATCCCCTTTTCTGTAATGCACCAAATTGAATGGGTAGAACCCAAACAAAAATCACTAATACAATCAAGGGGTTTACCCTGAATGTAAATCCAAATTTGAATTCTTGATATTTGTTTGGTTTAGCTTATTCAAGCATAGTGCATTCTTTTTCTGCAACAATTTTCTTTTCACTCTACCACTCTAGACCCTTCTTTCTCCACACTTCTATCTTACTACCTCATCTCCCACTATCTTCAATACTTGCAGATGTCTTACCCACACTTTGACAACTACCTAATTATCTTACTTTTCTTTGCTAACTAGTAGATACTTCCTTGATCCATGTGCCACCGACTAATGCAACTTGATACTTCTATTAGGGTTTTCATTTTTACTTCTTTAGGAAGCATACTCTACATCGAGCCATACTTGGATTAATTTCTATTGCAGAAAATCTTCTAAGATTGGCTATCTATAAACTCTAAATCAGACACGCATTTAATGTATTCCTTTGTTCATAAGATCTGAACCCCATCTCTATTAACTTAGCACTCTGTGCTGCCATTCTGCAACTCAAATCACCAATGAAATTGATTGTTGGAGTAGGTAGACCAATTAATTTCATTCTTCTAGTCAGCTTCCAGTCAGAAACTGCTCACATAGACTTAACCGTTTGAAACCACCACCTTCAAATTTTGATCGATGATTTTGTCTCTATGCACTACAATCCATGGTTCTCCATTCATCGTCAGTGTTTAAAACAATATTGTCAGATGAGCCTTCCCTTATAGCTCAGCCATCAACCTTGATCTACCATTGGTCATCACCACATCGAAGAGACTGAACAACTGCTCACTCAAAAAATGTAGGTCACTTTGATGAAATTATGTTGGAGTATCGAAGAGACTGCTCACTCGGTCCTACTAATATTTTACCTTCTCCTTGAGTTGTTGCATGTTAGCCACATGCAGGGTCCACTTGACTAGGTCATCACCATGCAATTCACAACAAGGATGTGAATTTCCTATTGAGAATTTACCAACCGCCATCTGTCCTCATCTATCACCATCCATTTTTATCACTTTTCTATCGATTCCCACCATATCTACACTTCAAAGAGACTGAAGCATCTACTTCACCGATAAGAATGTATCTCCTTGATGATGTAATCTTCCACTCATATAGATCCACCATGTCAAAAATTTAGAGAGACACAAAAGAAACTCCCAGCAAAGTGGAGTTGTCACATCGACATTCACAGACTCCCCTAACAGAATATCGAAGAGACCAAAATCTATGTCGTACTGATATTCAATCTTCACGCCGATGAAGCTATAGGGATATCGAAGAGACATCCTATGTATTTTCATCGAAAACTATTTGTCTTCCTAATAAACCTCGTGACCACGACATCCACTCATCATTATATCGAAGAGACTGAAAACCAAGTCTCACCAAAGAACAACTATCAACCTGATGAGGACTTGTCCACCAATTTAGTAAGCCACCATCATAGTGTCGAAGAGACACTAAAGAACTTCCTTCCAAAAATATTAAGTCTCCCTGATGGTGTTTCAATGTATAACCTTTTGAATGCACACCATAAGATCATGAACCTTGGGTTTAACAAATAAACCCTAACATAACCCTAGAGCAACAATAATTCCTTCTAAGTAATCAACACACCATTAGGACGTGAAAATTACATCTATGTAAAGCTCTCAAAAACCCATCACAAATCTAACCTATATTTCACCACTGATACCACCTTTTGACATCAATTACAACAATATGCAAGAAAGCTAATGTAAAAAGAAGAGATGAAAGTGAAGATGAGGCTTAAAATGAAGAGAAATTCAAAGAAGAAGCATCAAATGTAATAGATCTTGGAGAAGTCAGACTGCTTAGGGATATTTCCAGGATTAGAAAGAGGATGAAGATAGAAGTTTCTAATTTTTTGAGAAACCTAAATATAGAGGAGTTGATTGATTGGGTCAATGACATGGAAAATTATTTTGAACATGAGGAAATAGAAGATTTGAAGAGCGTCAAATTTTTAAAAGCCAAGTTGAAAGGCCATGCTAGCATATGGTGGAATGAAGTCTAGTTAGAGAGAAATATAAGAGGAAAAGATAAAATAACGAGATGGGATTGGATGTTCAAAATTTTTTAGATAAAATTCATTCATGTGGACTATAAGCTAGATTTGCTGAAAAAGATGCAATTTTGAGGCCAACAAGAAAAAAATTTCCCGTTACATAAATGGGCTGAAGCTGAGTATTCGGGAAGAGTTGAGTTTGGTAAGGATGACCATGATTGAAGATGCATATCATTTTTCTGTAAAGGTGGAATAGAATATGAATGGAAGGTTTGAGAGCTAGGAAAGGGGTGGAGGTTGTGGTGGAAAGACTATTGGACGGTCCTATGGAGGTTGAAGTGAAGATCAAAAGAATATTGAAGTATTTAGTAGCAATCAGAAACAGAAGGGATATAATGCCTACCATCCTCAAGATCAAAATAATGGAGACCAAAGAGGAAGAAGATCTAGATGACGACTGGGAATAGGAGGATTCTATGGAACCTATTTTCAATGTGTAGAAGAAGGAAATAGATCCTACGAGTGTCCTCAACATCAAGGGAGGACAATTAGAAGACTTGATGGAAATGCATAACTTGTGCATGTAGATAAATATGTCAAGTATTCACATTCTAAAGACGTTGAAAGAGGAGAGGCTTGTTGATAGAAGAGCCTTACTAAATGAGGGGAAGGAACTTGTTTCACACTTGATGCAAGTTTGAAGGTAAAGTTTGTAATCTTATCATTGATGGAGGTAGCACTGATAATCTTATTCTAGAGGAAATGATTACTAAGTTGTAGTTGGAGAGGAGAAGGAATCCAAAACCATAATAGATCCCATGGTTGTAGAAGGACCATAAAGAATTGGTCAATGAGCAATGTTTGGTAAAGTTTAAGATTGGTAACTATCAGGATGAGGTTTTGTGTGATATTATACCTATGGATGTTTGTCACATGTTGTTAGGTAGATCGTGGTATTTTGATCAGCGAGTGGTGCATGATGGACATGCTAACACCTATTCCTTGACAAAGGATGGCATTCATCATAAGTTGAAACCCTTGAAGGAGGAAGACGGAAAGGTATGTAGTAATGCAAGGATTTGTTTGGTTGACAAAAGAAAGTTCCTAGAAGGCATGAGACATGAGTATATGTGTTTTGCATTGAATCCCTAGAGTTGATAAAGAAGATACTAATGAGATACTTGTAGAAGTTTCAGATTTATTGAATAAGTTTCAGGATATTATTTCTGATAATGTACCTAAAGGTTTCCCTTTAGTAAGGAAGATTAGCCACTAGAGGGACTTGATTCTTGGAGCCAGTTTTCCAAATAAGGCAGCTCATCATATGACTCTAGTGGAGAGTGAAGATTTGAACAAACAAGTGTAAGAGTTGTTGCGAAAGGGATTGATCAAAGAGAGTTTGAGTCCATGTGTAGTACATGCAATACTAGCACCTAAGAAGGATGGGGAATGGTGGATGTGTCTAGATTCTAGATCCATCAACAAGATCACCATCAAGTATAGATTTCCCTTACCAAGGATGGATGACATCATGGATTGCTTGAGTGGAGTTGAGTACTTCACGAAGATAGATCTGAAGAGTGGTTATCACTAGATTCATATTAGAGAAGGAGATGAATGGAAGACAATCTTCAAGACCAAAGAGGTCTTGTACAAGTGGTTAGTCATGCCCTTTGGGCTAACCAATACACCAAGAACATTCATGCAGCTTATGAACGAGGTATTCAAAGAGTTTTTGGGTAAATTTGTCATTTTTTATTTTGATGACAATATAATTTTTAGCAAGACATTGGTAGCATTTTATTCATATCAGAGAGGTTTTTGAGTAGTTAAGAGAGTAGAAGTTGTTGATCAATTTGAAGAAGTGTAGTTTTGTGAAGAGAGAGTTGGTATAATTGGGATTTGTTGTCTCAATGGAAGGTCTTAAGATGGACCAAGAGGAGGGAAAAAATATCATTCATTGGACTACAACAAGGAGTTCTACTGAGGTGAGATATTTTTATGGTTTGGCTAGTTTTTATAGAAGTTTATCAAAGGTTTTAGTAGTATTTTTCCACCTCTAACTGAAACAATGAGAGGGGATAGAAAAGAGTTTAAGTGGACTATAGGAGCACAAGAAGTTTTGATATGTTGAAGAAGGTTACAGAGAAAACTACTTTGACACTTAAATATTTCAACAAGGTATTTTGAGTAGATTTTGATTCTAGCAGTAATGCCATTGGAGCTGTTTAGAGTCAAGAAGGTAAACTCGTTGCCTATTTTAGTGAAACATTGAATTATGCAAAGAAGTAATATGTTTATGATTAGGAGTGTTATGCTATAGTTCAGGAAGAAATGGAGACACGATTTGTTTCCAAAAGAGTTTGTTTTATTTACTGATCATCAAATTTTATAATATTTGAATAGTCAAGGGAAGTTGAATCAAAGACATTTGAAATGGGTTGAATTTGTGCAAAATTATACATTTGTTTTGAAGCATAGGAGTGGAAGATCTAATAGAGTTGCAGGTGCATTATGTAGGAGGAAAATTTTGTTAACATAAATAAAGATTGAAGTTGTTGGGTTCAATGAACTTAAGAGTTTGTATCCTAAGGATCTTGATTTTATAAAGGTTTGGAGAGCTTGCAAGGATCCAATCACTCTAGTTAGGATGAGATGGTTGGATTTTACTATCCAAGATGGTATGTTGTTTCAAGGGAATCAATTGTGCATTCCAAAGAGTTCCATGAGAAAGAACTTGATCAAGGAGAAACACAATGGAGGATTTGCTTAACACTTTGGTCAAGATAAGACCATTGCTATTGTTGGTGAGCATTACTATTTTCCATAGTTATAGAAAGATGTGAATGAGTTTTTACAAAGTTATAGATTATGTCAGATGGTGAAAGGGGCAAGTCAGAATACTAGATTGTATCATCCACTTCCTGTACCTGAGAGGCCATGGGAGGACATTAGTATGGATTTTTTCCTTGGATTGTCGAGGACACAAAGAGGGCATGATTCCATATTTGTGGTTGTGGATAGATTTTTAAGATGACACACTTCATTTTGTGTCATAATACTAGTGATGTTGTTCATGTTGTAGAGTTATTTTAGACCGAGATACCAAGTTTGTTGGGTATTTCTGGAGGACACTATGGAAGAATTTGAAGACTAATTTGAAGTTTA
Organism: Sequoia sempervirens; assembly: GCA_007258455.2. Taxonomy (NCBI): domain Eukaryota; kingdom Viridiplantae; phylum Streptophyta; class Pinopsida; order Cupressales; family Cupressaceae; genus Sequoia; species Sequoia sempervirens. The sequence continues at coordinate 304,716,846 of VDFB02000008.1, read as the reverse complement.
GTTCTGCACACCATCCACAAACTAAAGGACAAACAAAGGTGGTGAATAGGATTTTGGGTAACTTGTTGAGATGCTCAGTATGAGATAAACCCAAGGGATGGGATTTGATTTTACCACAGGTGGAATTTTCTTATATCAATTATGTCAATAGGAGCACTAGTAAATCACCATTCTAGATTGTGTATGGGAGTAGTCCAAGAACTGCTTCTAAACTAAGAAATATGGATAAAGGAGAGAAGAGTAGTGCCTAGGTTAAATATTTTGTTGAGCACTTGAAGAATTTGCATGACAAGGTTAAGAAACATATTAATATGATGAACTATCAATAGATTAGAAAAGGAGGTATTAGGAGTTTCAGGTAGGAGATGAAGCCATGGTTCATTTACAAAAAGAGAGGTTTCCAATTGGTACATACAATAAGTTAAAGATTGGTGCAGGAGCACCATTAGTGCAAAATTGTCAATTCAAGTCCATAAGGTCTAGGCTTTAGAAGGATTTTTTGAGTTTTGTTTAAAATAAGGTCTATAATACCATTTTTTGATGGAGAGAATCATATTTGAGCTATATTAGGTGCTTAGGAGTTTTAGTTTTCAAAAGAGTGCAAAAAGATGGGAAAATTGCTTTATGGGAAAATGCAAAATTCAAAAGTTGTAAAAGGCTGAGTTGGGAGACCAATGGTCACAAGCCTTCAAAAGGTAGTTAGGAGAAGTTAGAATGGTTGGGTTGAATGGTAAAATCACAAATATGTGGAAATCCATTGTTGTAAAGAGAATTATGAAGATTTGAAAAAGAAAACATCAAGCTTTAACTCTGTTTTTCTAATTTTTCCTAATTTTTAGCACTTTCCAACACTTGTAGAGGCTATACAACACTCCATTTGTTAGAAAAAAATTGGAACAGAATTGTAACATGCTTTAACTTGCATTTGAATTTAATTTTAAGGTTACATCATAAGTTTCTCAGTATTTATTTGCTTGATTTCTCTAATTGGCTGAAACATGGATTTTGTTAGTTTTGTGAATTTTAACCATGCTTTAAACCCATTCCTATTAGTTCTCAGTTGTGATCAAATCGTTTGTCCTTGATGAAAAAATCACTTTCAGTTGGTTCTACTTGTTGACTGTTTCAGATTGCATTTTTATGCTTTATCATGGTACATATTTGATTATGTGGCTTATTTGTCTTAGCATTCAGTGGATAGTTTACATTCAATTTTTTTATATTGGGTGTTACATTCTTGGCATTCAGATTCAGATTCAGTTTACATTCAAAATTTTAATATCTTATTGGTTTTGGTAATTGGATTGAGGTATTGGTTTTTCAGTTTCAGGGCTTTTTTCAGTTTTTGACTTATGATCTTGATCTTCACTCTGTCAGGTATAAGATTTCACGGTTTACTCAGTTGTCTTTGAATTGGTATTTCATTTTTTGTTCATGGCACATGTGGTTCAATACTTCAATACTCTGCATCACTTCAGACAGTTTTGTTTATTACTTCAATGCCTTCATATTCGATTAACTTGGCATAAGTTTCACACTTCTCTTCATTGAGATATCACCATTCGCAGCCTTCACTTGGTCTTGGTTAATTTTTTTGAAGATTCGTTTTACATTTCATGACTTGGTAAAAGCCATATTTATGGAAATTCCTTTAATGATCATTTTGGGCATAATTTAATGGAGATAACATTGGTAGATGATTTTATTTAAAATCATATTTTATTTTCATTACTTTAAAGGTCATTTTAAAATAACATGGCTTTGGTGAATCACTTTATTCCAGTCGACCTTATAAGAATTATTGTTTTATTCAAAAGTCACTTGGAGTGAATCTTTGTCAGCATCTTGAATTCTTCACTTGATATTGCATCAACCTATCTCTAATGAGTTCCACTTAGCATTTATCAAAGGATTTTTCACTTGGCTCAACTTGGTGAATATTTACCATTTGTTGATAGCATCATTAAAAAATGATTTGGTTGGCCTCCTTTTGGACAGCGAATTTATCACATTGGATTTGATTATTATTATGTTTCTATTTTAATTTTGAGTGGATTTCAAATGATCATTCAATCCAAAAAATTCATCGATGCAAACGGAAGAAGGTAAGGGTAGATGTGTTCTTTCTTTTTGTTGTCTTTTTGGCTGGGTATGGAACCCTAGCCTGGCCACCTCCATGAATGACAGAGCAGTCATCATTTTTTGCTCTCCAGCTGGTTCTAACGACTATAACAAGTTGCTTGGTCAGTATAGATTCATTATTTGGTGTGTTTTTTGACTGGAAGGTTGGTAAAGGCAGAAAGAAAACGTGGACAACTTCAAATGGTATTTTTTTATCTTCATTTAGCATATTCAGGTAACATGTTATATTATTCATGATTACTCTCAGGAAATGATAATTTTTTGGTCTTTTTCAAGTGTGAATCAACAAGTATTAGCATATTTTGATTGTCAAAAAATTATTCATTGAAGTTACAACTAGAATAGTTCATGGGTTGTCATAATTTTTGGAGATTTATGAGTTCCAATCAAAGGGTAGTCATGCCTTTTGAAAAAAAAATCAGTTTCATTTGAAATCTTTTCATTCATTGCAGAAATTATTGTTTTCAGCTCATAGGTTTTTTAGAAATAAAAGTTTGAGAATGTGGGTATTCATAGATGAACGTTTGAGCATTTGGGTTATCTAAAAATAATTTCAAAATGATGTCCATCTTCAGATTAATGGAATTTGATTAGGGCTTTTGGTTAAAGCAAATGAAAATTTGATAAAGATTCTTGATTTAATCTTGTCAAAGCATTGATATAACTTATCAAAGTTTTTACAGCCTATTGCATAGGCATTACTCTTGCAGACATTTATTATTTGGCATTCTTTTCCTGAAAATAGAAAGGAGGTTTCAACTCTCCTTTGACCTCAAATTTCTTTGAAGACTACATACTTGAAAAGATGTATAAATATAGTGTTGTGTACACTGTAATACTTCTGGTTGTATCAAGAAATGTATTGAAAAACTCTGTAGAAAAAAATATGATAAACAAAGATGCAAAGATATATTGTAATTCTTCTCTATGTAATATTTTAAGGATTCAACCTTTGGATTCTTAGGGTATTAGGTAGATGGGAAAACTGAGTTTTATGAGCTTACATGAAAACAGAGAGATCCTCTGATATTATTATTGTTTAGAAAATAATTTGAGGGGTTGGTACTCCTTGAGATTTATATCTCTAAATGAGGAATTGTGAATAGTTGATTAAAAGATTAAGCTTGCAAGGCATTTTGGGAGTGGTTTTTATACCCCAGGAGGGTTTTTATATCTCAAAAATTAGCTTATAAGGAATTGTGAACAGTTGATTAAAAGATTAAGCTTGCAAGGCATTTTGGGAGTGGTTTTTATACCCCAGGAGGGTTTTCCACTCAACAAAATCTTGTGTCTCTTTGTTCTTTTGTGGTCTCACTGCTTTACTGAGTTGTTATTGTTTCTGTTCACTATTTGGTTATTAATTTTCTCAATTTTGTTTATGAATGATTATATTCAACTCATGAATGCATTAATCAGAGTAATATTGAGATCAAATCTGAGCTATGGTTTAAATTTTTGAAAATTGGTCAAATCTATTTAGAAACTGATTCACCTCCCCCTCTCAGTGTCATTTTCACTCCAACAATTCCACCTTTTTGTCTAATCTGTTTCTTGGTAGAATCAGTAAAATCTATTAGGGGAAAATTTGAGAATTGTGGATAGGAGCAGGGAAGGTCTACAAATGTATTGGGTGTGAAGCCCTGTGAGTGTATTTTGAGTTTTCCTCATGAAAATTGGAGGTTTTGGTATGTCAAATTGAGTTTTGTGAAAGGACAACATTATTTTATGATCTTTTGAGCATGTGTAGGTTAAATAAGCTCTTTGGAGGTGTTGATAAGTTTTCAAGAGTGTGGGAAAGGAATTTTTCAATAAACCCCTAGGGTTTTATAGTTTACCCTTTGAATGGTGGTATCTCTGAGCTCTGATTGTGGATTCAATTATTTTAACACATTAAAATTGCTGCCCCAAGAGTTTGTAGAGTTTGGACAAGTCTAGAGAGTGGTCCCTTTGTAAAACAACCATTGGTGAATTGATGATATGTTGTCATGCTTTGTAATGGGTCCCTGATGTGAGTGGAATTGTGGATTGAAAGGAAGTGTTAGTGAAGAGGTACCCGATTTAGTGGATTCCCTATGCTATAAGGGAAGAGTTTCTTTTGATGAAAAGGTGAAGTTTTGAAGAGATTGTGATTTGAAAATTGTGTTTGTAGATTGGAATTGTGTTTTTGGGTGTTGTAGGCCTCCCCCTACTACATCAAAGTGGTATCAGAGAAAAGGTACCATATTCCTGTAAAAGAGAGTTGAAGATTGTGAAAGAGTGATTGGAAGGTGAAGAGGCAAGATTGCAAAGATGCCTCCAAAGGGAAAGAATACGACAAAGGAGATGAACGAATTGAGAAACTAGCACATAAAGAGATCAGAGAACTAAAAGAGAGATTGGCAGCCTTAGAAACCAACAAGAGAAGAGAAGTAGTTGAGAGCAGTGAATCAAAGGAAGAAGATGATGAAGAGTTTGAAGATGTTGAGGAAGAGCTTGATCTAGAAGACTGGAGAATGTCCAAGTTCATAAAGGCAGTAAAAGGTGACAAATACAAGGTAAAAATAGATGTACAAAAGTTTGGCGGTAATTTGAATGAAGAGAAATTGTTATATTGGATAGCTTCTTTGGATAACTATTTTGAATGTGAAGATATTCCTGAAGAACAAAGAGTGAAGATTTCCAGAACAAAGCTCAAGGGTCATGAACTTGTATGGTGGGATTATCTACAGTCAAAGAGAAGGAAACAAGGAAAGTCCAAGATTGTGGATTGGGACAAGATGGTAGCTAAAATAAAAGGTAAGTTTCTCCCTTCAGATTATTAGATTCAAATGTTTAAGAAGTTGCAAAATTTGAGATAAAAGGAAATGGATGTAAAGGCATACACTTAAGAATTTTATAGGTTGAGTATGAGGTCTAACCATAATGAAAATGAAGATGCGAAAATGGATAGGTACTTGGGTGGCTTAAGAATGAATATATAGGATGAGTTGGCTTTGACTAATCCTAGAAATGTAGAAGAATGTTACAATATGGCATTGAAGGCTGAAGAGAAGGTAAAGAGAAGACAAGAGAAAATAGTAAGAGGAAGATCCAACACCATGAGAGGAAGAGGAAATTTTTCTACTCCAAAGCAAGTAACTGAAAATCAACAAGAAGAACCAAGCAAAAGAGATGAACAAGTTGTTGATTTTAGAGGTGGATACAGAGACATAAGGGGAAGATTTGGAGGTGGAAGAAACTCTAACACTTTTGTAGGTGTTATCATTGTCAAGAATTTGGACATCCTTCTTGGAAGTTCTTTGAGAAGGATAGTTCACCAACAAGTGGAGGAGAAAGAAAACCAGATAGAAGAGCTCAAATAATTCATGAAGATGAGGCTAAAATTAGTTCAAGTTCAAAGAAATTGATTGCAAGGGCTGAGGTTAGAGAGATGTTGATGATGAAGAAGAAAATCTTTAAGACCACAAAAGAAGAAGAGTTGCTTCAAAGAAAATCTTTGTTCAGGATAGCTTGCCGATGTAGAGACAAGGTATGCAAAGTTATTGTTGATTTAGGTTGTACAAACAATATTGTGTCTAATGAGATGGTAGATAAATTGTATTTACAAAGAGTACCTAGGAAAAGGCCATATAGGGTTTCATGGGTTAGTGAAAATCAATCTTTGATGGTGAGTGAACAAGCAAGGGTTGAATTTCAAATAGGTCCATATAAAGATGAAGTTATTTTTGATATACTACCCATGAGTTGTTGTCATTTATTGTTGGGAAGGCCCTAGTAGTTTGGATGGTTAGCCTTGCATAATGGTAGACAAAACACATACACCATAGACAAATATGGGAGAGAGTTTGTTTTAACTCCATTGGTTGAGGGCCTAGAAGAATATGGTGAGATCATTATGTTTGGGAGAAAATAATGTGAGAATGTAGATGAAGGAAAGAACATGAATCTAGAAGCCAATGCAATGCTTGATAGAGATAGGATAGTTGGGAAAAAACATGAGAATGACTTGCAGAAAAAGGTTGGGAAAAAGAGCATTTTTGTTTGGCAAAAGAAAGTTGATGGTAACAAGTTTTAGACTGGTAAGGTATAGAGTGAGTGTGAAGGGCATTTGGAAAGGAAAGGAAACATTGATGGTATAGTTGTAGGAACTGTTATATGCCTTGTAGCAGCAAAAAGATAGTTAAAAACCATTATGACAGTGATTGATGGTGTAGACAAGATAGTAAAAGAAAGGACAGTGAATTGTAAAGTTGATGTGACAAAGAGTAACAAGGTTGTTGGTACAAAAGAGTATAAAGTTGAAAGGTTTGTATTGGGGATAAGATAGTGAGAGAAAAGATAGGAAATTATGATGAAGGTGGGACAAAGGAAAAAAACAAGTATAGGTATGATTGAGATAGTAAAAAGTGAGTGTATAGATGATAATGGGATTGACAGTGAAAGAGGTATTGATGACAGTAAGAATATTGTAGTTGAGAGGACTGATAGATAGTGTATGAAGGATGAGAAAAAGAGGAAAGTAATGACAGATGATGAAGGGAATAATACATGCATACATGGAGATGTGACATCAAGGTTTGAAGATGGAGAAGTGGACAAACACCCCACAATATAGCAAGACAAAGAGAAGCATGAACAGAATGCAGACAAGTTTAAGGAAGATGAAGACAATGAAGAGCCAAAGGAAATTGACAAAGGATATCAAATGGGAAAAAAGAAATGAAGGATATAAAGGAGGAAATGTGGCATTTATCTGTCCAAGAGACTTGGAAAAGCTTCAAGCTGGGGTGTATGGTGTAGGAGCACCATTGGTGCAAAATTGTCAATTCAAGTGCATAAGGTCTAGGCTTTAGAAGTTTTTTTTTTAGTTTTGTTTAAAATAAGGTCTATAAGACCATTTTTTGATGTAAAGAATAATATTTGAGCTATATTAGGTGCTTATGAGTTTTAGTTTTCAAAAGAGTGCAAAAAGATGGGAAAATTATTTTATGAGAAAATGCAAAATTCAAAAGTTGTAAAAGGCTGAGTTGGGAGGCCAATGGTCACAAGCCTTCAAAAGGAATTTAGGATAAGTTAGAATGGTTGAGTTGAATGGGAAAAGCATAAATATATGAAAATCCATCATTGTAAAGATATTTTTGAAGATTTGAAAAAGAAAACATCAAGCTTTAACTCTGTTTTTTTAATTTTTCCTGACTTTTAGCCCTTTTCTAGGACTTCTAGAGACTGTACAAGACTCCATTGGTTAAAAAAACTTTGGAAAATTATTTTAACTTATTTTAACTTGCATTTTAATTGAATTTAAAGGTTACATCATAAGTTTCTGAGTATTTATTTGCTTGATTTCTCTAACTGGCTGAAACAGGGTTTTCGTTAGTTTTTTGAGTTTTAACCATGCTTTAAACCCATTCTACCTTTCTATCTGATCTGTTTCTTGGTAAAATGGGTAAAATATATTAGGGTAAGGTTTGAGAATAGTGGATAGGAGCAGGGGAGGTCTGGAAATGTATTGGGTGTGAAACCCTGTGAGTGTATTTTCAATTTTCCTCATGAAAATTGGAGGTTTTGGTATGTAAAATTGATTTTTGTTAAAGGGCAGCATTATTTTATGATTTTTTGAGAATGTTCAGGTTAAATAAGCTTTATTTAAGGTGTTGGTAAGTTTTCAAGAGTGTAGGAAATGAGTTTTTCAATAAACCTTACCCTTTGAATGGTGGTATCTCTAAGATCTGATTGTGGGTTCAATGATTTTAACACATTAGAATTGCTTCACCAATAGTTGGTAGAGTTTGGACAAGGCTAGAGAGTGGTCCCTTTGTTAAAGTGGCCTAATTTGAGGCCTAGAAAGTGAGAAATCCCTATTTTGAGAAGGTTTTCACAAAAAAACAATTGGTGAATTGATGATATGTTGTCATGCTTTGTAATGGTTCCTTGATGTGAGTGGAATTGTGGATTGAAAGGAAGTTTTAGTGAAGAGGTACCCAATTTAGTGGATTCCCTATGCTACAAGGGAAGAGTTGCTTTTGATGAAATGGTGAAGTTTTGAAGAGATTGTGATCTAACAATTATGTTTGCATATTGGAAATGTGTTTTTGGGTGTTGTAGGCCTCCCCCTATTGCATCAAAGATGAAGAGGTTTGGGCCATTCAAGATCCTAAAGAAACATGATTCAAGAAATTATTATGAGGTAGAGTTGCTGAGTGAAATTCATGTTTCAATTGTGTTTAAAAATGTTGATTTGATAGAATATCATGAAGGAGTTGAGAATGAATTTATAGAGGAACAATGGAACATTCTGGAACCTACATTAGAAAAGGAAGAGATCGAAAAAATTATGGATAGCCATGTGGGTAGAATAATAAGAAATAGGCAATATGTAGAGTACCTGGTAAAATGGAGAGGAAGGCCTATTGAATATTTTTCATGGTTATCTGAAGATGAGGTTAAACGTCTTGGTTTCCCTCTAACACTTGAGAAGTGATAGGGTCACTTTTAAATTACCCTGGGTGTCTAATGCAAGAGCATCCAGTGGTGTAAGGGAAATCTTGCATCACCCAAAATATTGTATTTTCATTTTGTTTGTAGTTTCCTTAGTTGTTTTGGGACCCATGGTGACTTATGTACTCTTTGGGATAGTTAGAAGTTTGAAACAACAAAAAAAGTCACCTTTTATTTTTAGTAAGTTGGCATATTCAAGTTCTTATAGACACAAAAATTGACCCCAAGGAGTGAAATTGGAAAAAATATTTTTTTGGTGAAAGAATCATCTCAAAATATTATACCGTTTAGAAGATATTAAATTTTCATCCTAAGGAATTTTTCCAATGAAGTTTAAAAGTAAAAAATTGAGGCCCTTCGGTGCCCTGAAACAGGGTGAAAATTATCTAATCTTTTAGATTTGGAAAAAGATGGTTGTAGATCACTTCACAAGGTTTCTAATGATATATTACAATTGAAAATTTGATGGTTGGAGAAAAATTTATGACCCTGAGAAGTTGTAAATATAAATATTCTAGAGTAGGAAATAGACAGTGGAATTTTTGGCACCAAAATGGGGTTACACCTTATAGAATATTCTAGGGAAGTTACACTACTTGGATTAAAAGGGAGAACATGGATTATAGAAGGGAGCTCTAGTAGTGCAAATAATGGTTTTTGGCTTACATATTTCTATAATGAGAAGGCCCATGTGGTTGTAGTATGTTTTTTTTTTGAGTAATGTAATTTCACTTCATCAAGATAATACAAAGCATGTGTTTATTTCTACATTTTCTCTTTATCTCTCTCGTTTAGTTGTGCGTGTATGGTTTTGTAAGGGGAGTACCCTCATCAAGTAGTATCAAGGAAGTTTTTCTTGAGTGTGTATACATATCGCCAAACATGAGGTAGTTTACACTGGGACTTGTGGTTGTGGGTCTGTGAGAAAAGATGCCTCCATGAAGAAACCATAGTGGAAGAAATGTTGGGGTAACAAAAAAGGGTTTTAGAGTTTTCTAGAGACAAGTTCAAGCACCACAAGAGGATCTACATAGAGGAGTTGATATCAGAAGAAGAGATGAAGGTGAAGATGAGTTTGAAAATGAAAACATTTGAAGAAGAAGCACATGATGTAATAGATCCTAGAAAAGTTACACTGCTTAAACCCATTTCCAAGATTGGAAAGTGGCTGAAGATAGAAGTTTCTAATTTTTCTAGAAATCTGAATATAGAGGAGTTGATCAATTGGGTCAATGACATGGAAGAGTATTTTGAGTAGGACAAAATAGAAGATCCAAAGGATCAAATTTTCAAAAGCCAAGCTGAAAGGGAATTCTAGCATATGGTGGAAAGAAGTCGATTTGGAGAGAAATAAAAGAGTTGAAGATAAAATAACGAGACTTGGAATCAATTGGTGGAAAAATTGATCATGCAAATATTGTACACTTGTAATGTATCCTCGTTGGGGTTCTCACGTCAAGGTTTTTCCATTAACACATCAAGGTTTTCTCGCTGACACGTCAAATTTTCCAATAACATGTCAAATAAAAAAATGACTTTGTAAAATCCTAATTCAAAAAGCATCCAAAAAGATTGTTATAAGTGGTTGGGATGTAATTTATGGTGTGTTTGGTTCATGTGATTGTAATATGTTTTGCACTGGATAATAAAATCAATGGATGGCTGAGTTTCTATGGATGTAGCCCATATTGTGTGAACCACATTAAAAAATTTTGTTGATCTCTTTTGTGTTATTCTTCATTGTTATTTCTAGGTTATTTAATCTACATATAATTGTTAATGTTTATTGCTCCAATCTACCTAACCCTAACAGATGCAAGGGTTGAAACAAGTGGGAAAATATGTTAACGAGTATATAGATGAATTCTACCAATTCCTAATCAGAACAGGTCATTCTGAGGCCAACAAGGAGAAATTTTTTTGTTACATAAATGGGTTGAAGTCGAGTATTTAAGAAGAGTTGAGTTTGGTGAGGATGACCACAATTGAAGATGCATATCTGTTTTCCATAAAGGTGGAAGAGAAGTTGAAAAAAAGGTTTAACAGCAAGAAAAGGGGTGGATTTCATGGTGGAAAGACAAGTGGACGGTCCTACGAAGGTCAACATGAAGATCAAAAGAAGATTGAAGGATCCAGTAGTAGTTAGAACTAGAAGGGAGATAATACCTACTATCCTCAAGATCAAAATAATGGACACCAAAGAGGAAGAGGAAGTTCTAGACAAGGATTGAGAAGAGGAGGCTTCTATGGAACCTATTTTCATTGTGGAGAAGGACATAGAGCCTATGAGTGTCCTCAACATCAAGGGAGGACAAATAGAAGAGCTAAAGGAAATGCACAAGTTGTGCATGTAGATGAAGATTTTGAGTCTTACACTATGAAGATACTGAAAGAGGAGAGCCACTTGTTGTCAGAAGAGCCTTACTAAATGTGGAGAAGGAACCAGATCAAAGAAAGAATCTATTTCACACTTGATGCAAGTGTGAAGGTAAAGTTTGTAATGTTATCATTGATGGAGGTGGCACTCATAATCTTATTTTAGAGAAAATGGTTACTAAATTGCAGTTGGAGACGAGAAGGCATCAAAAACCATACCAGATCACTTGGTTGTTGAAGGAACATAAAGCATTGGTCAATGAGCAATTTTTGGTAAAGTTTAAAATTGGTAACTACTAGGATGAGGTTTTGTGTGATATTATACCTATGCATGTTTGTCACATGTTGTTAGGCAAACCATGGTAATTTTATTAAGTAGTGCATGATGGACATGCTAACACCTATTCCTTGAAAAAGGATGGTGTTCATCATAAGTTGAAACCCTTGAAGGAGGCAAAAGAAAAGGTATGGAGTAATGCAAGGATTTTTTTGGTTGATGGAAGAAAGTTCCTAGAAGGAATGAGACACAAGCATATGTGTTTCACATTGATCTTTAGAGTTGATAAAGAAGATAATAATGAGATACCTATAGAAGTTTCAGATTTATTGAATGAGTTTCAAGATATTATTTTTGATAATGTACCTAAATTTTTGCCTCTAGTAAGGAAGATTAGCCACCAAATGGACACTATTCTTGGAGCCAGTTTTCTAAATAAGGCAGCTCATCGTATGACTCCAACGGAGAGTGAAGAGTTGAACAAACAAGTGCAAGAGTTGTTGTGAAAGGGATTGATTAGAGAGTTTGATTCCATTTGTAGTACCTGTAGTACTAGCACCAAAGAAGGATGGGGAATGAAAAATGTGTATAGATTCTAGAACGATCAACAAGATCACCATCAAGTATAGATTTCCCTTACCAAGGATGGATGACATCATGGATTGTTTGAGTGGAGTTGAGTACTTCACAAAGATAACTCTAAAGAGTGGTTATTACCAGATTCAAATTAGAGAAGGAGATGAATGGAAGACAACCTTCAAGACCAAAGAGGTCTTGTACGAGTGTTTAGTCATGCACTTTGGGATAACCAATACACCAAGCACCTTCATGTGGCTCATGAATGAGGTCTTGAAAGATTTTTTGGGAAAAAAATGTCATTTTGGATGACAATTTATTTTTTAGCAAGACACTGGAGGAGCATTTGATTCATATCAGAGAGGTTATTGAGAAGTTAAGAGAGGAGAAGTTGTTGATCAATTTGAAGAAGTGTAGTTTTGTGAAAAGAGAGTTGGTATAATTAGGATTTGTTGTCTCAATGGAAGGTCTTAAGATGGATGCAGAGAAGGTAAAATATATCATTTATTGGAATAGACCAAGGAGTTCTACTAAGGTGAGATATTTTCATGGTTTGACTAGTTTTTATAGAAGTTTATCAAAGGTTTTATTAGTATGTGTGCACCTCTAACTAAAACAATGAGAGGGGATAGAAAAGAGTTTAAGTGGACTATAAGAGCACAAAAAAAATTTGATATGTTGAAGAAGAAGGTTACAGAGCAACCTACTTTGGCACTTCCATATTTCAACAAGGTATTTCGAGTAGTTGGACACTGGTCGAGATAAGATCATTTTTATTGTTGGTGAGTGTTTCTATTGACCACAATTACAACAAGATGTGAAGAAGTTTATGAAAAGTTGCAGTGTATATCAGATGGTCAAAGGGGCAAGTCAAAATAATAGATTGTATCATCAACTACCTATACATAAGAGGCCATGGGATGACATTAGTATGGATTATGTCCTTGGATTTCCGAGGACACAAAGAGGGCATGATTCCATATTTTTGGCAGTGGGTAGATTTTTGAAGATGACACACTTGATTCTGTGTCATAAGACTAGTGATGTTGTTCATGTTGCAGAGTTATTATTTTAGAGAGGTGGTGAGACTACATGGTCTACCCAAGAGCATAGTTTCAGACCAAGATACCAAGTTTGTTGGGTATTTCTAGAGGACACTGTAGAAGAAGTTAAAGACTGATTTAAAGTTTAGTGCTGCACACCATCCACATAGTGATGGACAAATGGAGGTGGTGAATAGGAGTTTGGGTAACCTATTGAGATACTTAGTAGGAGATAAATCCAAAGGATGGGATTTGATTTTAACATAGGTGGAATTTTCTTATAACAAATTTTTCAATGGGAGAAATGGTAAATCACCATTCAAGATTGTGTGTGATAGTACTCCAAGAACTTCTTTTGAACTGACAAATATGGATAAAGGAGAGAAGATTAGTGCTAAGGCTAAAATTTTTTCTAACCACTTAAAGAATTGTATGCCAAGGTTAAGAAATATATCAATAAGATGAACTCTTAGTATAAGGCTAAGGTAGATTAAAAAAGGAGGTATAAGGAGTTCCAGGTAGAAGATGAAGTCATGGTTCATTATGAAAGCAGAGGTTTCCAATTAGTAAATACAATAAGCTAAAGATGAAGAAGTTTGGGCTATGCAAGATTCTAAAGAAACATGATTCAAGAAATGCTTATGAGGTACAGTTTTTGAGTGAGATTCATGTTTCACTTGTGTTTAACATTATTGATTTGATAGAATATCATGAAGGAGTTAAGGAGAATGAATTGATAGAGGCACAATGGAACATTCAGGCACCTACGTCAGAAGAGGAAGAGATAGAAGAAATTCTAGATAGCCATGTGTGTAGAAGGACAAGAAATAGGCAATATGTAGAGTATTTGGTGAAATGGAGAGGAAGGCTTGCTAAAGATTTATCATGGTTATCTGAAGATGAAATTAACTATCTTGGTTTCCCTCTAACACCTAATAAGTGATAGGGTCACTTTTCAAATTACCCTAGGTGTCTAATGTAGGAGCATCCGGTGGTGTAAGGGAAATCTTGCATCACCCAACAATATTGTATTTTCATTTTTTTTGTAGTTTCCTTAGTACTTTTGGGACCCATGGTGACTCATGCAGTCTTCGGGATAGTTAGATGTTTGAAACAACAAAAATAGTCAATTGTTATTTTTAGTAAGTCAGCCTATTTGGGTTCCTATGGACACAAAAATTGACCCCAAGGAGTGAAATTAGGAAATAAGATTTTTGGTGAAAGAATAATCTCAAAATCCTGTACTGTTTGGAAGATATTAAATTTTCATCTTGAGGAATTTATCTAATGAAGTTCAAAACTAAAAATTGAGGCCCTTTGGAGCCCCTAAATAGTGTGTAAAATCTCTAATCTTATAGATTTGGTGAAAGATGGTTGTAGATCTCTTCACAAGCTTTCCAGTGATATATTATAATTAAAAATTTCACAGTTAGATCAAAAGTTATGACCCTGAGAAGTTGTAAATATATAAATATAAAATAATATATATATAAATCTTCTAGTGTGGGAAATAGATGGTGGAATTTCTAGTGCCAAAATAGGGTTAACCTTCTATAATATTGTAAGGAAGTTCCACTTCTTGGATAAAGAGGGAGAAAATGGGTTACAGAAAGGAGCTCCAATAGTGCATATCATGGTTTTTGGCTTGCAGATTTATGTACTGAGAAGGCTCGTGTGGTTGTAGTATGTTATTTTCTAAGTATTGTAATTTCATTTCATCAAGATAATAGAAAGCAAGTTTTTCTTTCTATATTTTTTCTTTATCTCTCTTGTTTAGTTATGTGTGTGTAGTTTTGTAAGGGGAGTACCCTCATTAATGCCTCAAGGGGTGTTATAAGTAACACCACCACCAAGGGGGTATGTCAATAAGTCAAATCTCAAGAGACACAAATGTGATTGGTAAATGAAATGGATAGGATGATATTCCCTCCCTTTTAAAATGTTAGCATACTTGCTATGTTGATATTTTAAGGAATAGAAGGGGGAAGACAAGATCCTCCAGAAGGATGCACACCTCCAAAACTAGTTGTCCTTGCCACCCAAGTGTATAGACAAGGACAACCATGCTAGAGACTATCGTATTACTATCATAGATAAAATATGATTATGCATAAGATTGTAGGATCATGAATAAAATTGATAAAATACATGGATTTATAAATGCCACATAGTGAGGAGCAATACAATAGAGGATATTTTATCATTCAGAATGAATAGGTGCATCAACACATGGAAGAATGATAGCACCATAATTGAGGAATTATTGTATTTTATTGTTCAAGGCTTGGAATTCATTGGTGGAATGACCATGCATTTGATGATATACATAAAAAGAATGATTTTCTTGATTATTTTGTTAGAAACACATGACAACTAAGAGGGGTATGAATCAATTATCCATTAAAACCTTCAAACCCTCATTAATGTTCAAGCCATTATTAAGCATTAGCATGAGTGTAATAAAATGAAACATCAAAACATCAACAATGATACACAATAGAACATTTTTATATGGAAAACCTAATAAGGGAAAACCACGGTGATGATTAGCTCACTATATGAATATCAACACCAATTACAAAAGGATCACAGCCAAAAGGGCTCACTTCCCAAAGAACTAAGGATCGCTGTCAAGGGCTCACTGAACAGGAAGATCACTTCTTCCAAAATACAAGAGAATAGAAAGGGACCACTATAAGGAGGTTCAGTACATCAGAGCAATAAGGGAATCCACCACAATAAATCTTCACCATCTGCAACCTTCAGCTCATTCCCTCCATCAACTTTAGTCACTCTAAAATGCAGACACCTTCTACTCACTACTTCTGATGGTCTTAAGCATTCATGCTTGCATTTGAATCTCAACACTTGATCACATACACATCATTTCAAATCCCACTTCACACCACTCAGTTCTCTAATAAATTACCTTGCATATATATACTTTGTAACCTCAAACAATCTTCTCCAAGTCATCCTCAATGAAACTTATGCACCTCAAACATGCAACCGCCAAGTAGGTCAGCACCAAACACCTCCATGGTGGAAAGAAGTGAAGGCAGACCACACCAAGCATTAACCAAGACCCAGATCTACACTGACACACTACACCACACTTCCAAAAACAATGGACATCCACAAACAATGCTAACATGCCAATTCAGCCAAACCAATCCATATCTCAAATTAAATACATAGAAAAAATTCAAATATACCTTTCTTAAATAGAAAAAGTAAAGGGAAAAATTCTAAATAGGTGAAAACTCAAGAAGAGATAGATTTGGAATTCAATCCACCCTAGAAAGAAGCCTTAGATCTTCAAAGAGGAGAGTTTGAGAATCTCCTATAAAATAATGAATATTCTTTCATGGAATGTTAGGGGATTAAGTTCCCCTATGAAAAGGCACAAAATAAATAATCAATTAGCTCAAAGTAATGTACACATTTTAATTCTTGAAGAAACAAAGTTGTCTTCAAAAAAATATTTGAATTTTTAGAATTCGTTTCCTTGGAAACTATGGATTGAAAATCCTTTGAGTCTCCTTTAGGTTGATAATATTACTTTGCTTAGCCCCAACCTACGCCTCATATCTTTGGATATCCCCAGCCCCTTTTTTGAAGAGTCTTTCCCACTTGCTCCACATGTCCACCACAAGATTTGTGCAAAAATTTCCTCCCTTGCTTCTTTACCGAGCCCTATCATAACTCCATGTGTCAGCAGTGTGGGCCTTTGAGAGCCTGCTCCCCTTTACTTCTCTACCGATCTAGTCCCGCATGCCACGCAGCATCATTTTGTGGGTACCTTTTGGTGGACCCCACAGTCAGTGCTCAAAACAAATAATTTTCCATGTGTCTTCTCTATGGGGATCTTCAATACCAGAAGGGAAGATTTAGCGACAAACCCCATCCTATCACCATGTGTCCTAGCCAACTCTATGGGTGAGTGACACGTGTCTGTATGGTAATTTTTCTACTTCCACATTGGGACCCCCATCATCATTCATAGGGGGATGCATCTAGTTTGAAGGTGACTGCATTCCATGTTTTAGAATCTTTTCTGTTGCACCAGCCATGGGAAATCATTATGACAAACATCATTACTAGTGCCAGGGAATTTTTTTGTTACTGGCTCCCAGGCAGTGGGATGCTTCTCTATATATATTGCTTCAGCTCTCCAAAAAGGGGTTCTGAGTTCAAAGAATATACAAAAAAATTATGGAAATACACTAGGCCTTTGTATTGTTTTAGATTATTGTTTTAAGACTCATAGACTGTGCCATTGTTGTTCGGCCTTTCTGTTTCTTAGCTAATTGAAAAAACATTATATTGTGTTGTTATTGTACTAAGTAGTTTATTTGTAGAAATTCTATAATTTAAATGTAAGTTTGTTGATTTAGACCATGTCTTGGACTCTTATTTTTAGTAGATGTGTATGGAAGTTATTTTATGTTGTTTGATAAACTTCTTAGGATTTTCATCTATGCTATATGTTATTTTTAGACATGCAGATTACTGAATGGGCCTTTAAATCCCATCTAAAAGGAAGATTTATCATGCCCACACCTACATCTTGGCGCATTGCCTTAGGTTAGATCTTTATTTTATATATCTGCTTCCTTTTTCCATTTCAAACCGCCTAAATATAGAAGGAGGTGGCTTCTTTAAAAACTTAGAGGTCACTCAATTTAGTGCAATTGGTCCCCCCATTAACTGAGTTTCCCATAAGGTTGTTGCTTGGAATTTTTGGGAATTAACAATTTCTTTTTCTGTCACGCCTAGTGAGACTTGTTTAAATGTATCTGAATCTAAAGTGGGTGTATGAGCCATAGGTCTGTTACTAGATCCCAAATAGTGAATAACTTTGGCTTGCTAGTGCCACCGTTGGTCATAGTACAAAGAAGAACCCATCTAGTGAACGTTTTGATCCCTCCACCAGCCATGTTGCCAATTGCTAATAGAAACTATGTGGCATGGAATGCCAGAAGTCCTCTTATAGCACTAGTAGCACCCGTCGCCGCTTGGGCCCCTATCCCAGCCTTTGCTTTAAAAGCTATACCAAAATTCACTAGGAAAAGCTCAAAAACACCATCTGAACACCTGCAAGATGTGGTAGACATGTGTTTGGTGCATGGATTTACTAACCAAAATGTTGTGCTAAGGTTGCTCACAACCTCTTTCAAAGGTGGAGCGTTAGATTGGTATCGCACTTTGGGAGCCACTACTATCGGTACTTGGGATCATCTCTGAGACCCTTTCTACGAGATATTTTCAAATAGTGGAGATCGGTCTTCGCTATATCATCAACTAGCGACCATAAAGCAGACCCCTTAGGAGGCATGATTGACTTTAATGCTTAGTTTCACACAACTTGGAAAAGGACTCAGCCTACAATCTACCTACCTACAGATTTGGCATTCATGTTCTATTTGAAGTCTCTCAATGTTGAAATTTTAGTAATGATCTAGTCCCTTGGTGGGAACACCTTCCAGGTGCATATAGTGTTATTGTTTAGGTGAAGAATAATTTGATCAATGCTAGAATGTTACCGCCTCAGCTCGCTATGCCTATATTTGTAGAATTGTTGATTCCAACCCAAAAGACAACATCTACCAACGTGTCTTCTCCTCCCAAATCTATGTATGTGTATCTGAGTTCATCGTAGAGTGCTACTTCTATGTCTAATTCTTCAAAAAATGAGATGAGCAATGTTAAGGAGTTGCTTCAAAGTATCTCAAATGAAATAACTACCATCAAGTGGAACCATTCCAAGCCTCTAAAGCTAACTTTCCAAAATTATCAAGGTGGAAAATCTTCCTACCAGCAAAATCAGTTTCAAGGAGCCTCACGCAAAAATTCGTAGACTCAAAGAAGTAATCAGATGGTGTTGGTACCTACTCTGCTATAGAATACTCACCCAAGCTCGAGTAGAGAGCTAACAATGGGGAAAAATAATCTTGTTGATGACATCAATCCTTGGTGCTTCCCCTACAATGAATAACATATGCCCCAAAATTTCCCACGTGGCAATTTACAGCAAAGAGTGGTGGAACAACACGGTCAAGGCATGGCATCAAATTCAGGAGGGTATGTGTATGCCTCTCCACAAATGGAAAATGTGGTACTCCCCACAAAAATGCAGGGGATGTCCCTAGAGCAAGAGACAGATATAGCTCCAGATCACACGTTCTTCTCATGGATTGAAGAAGAGGTAGTGTTTGCAAATGAGGCTTCCATATCAAAGGCCCCTCAAGTGTAGTTTGATTACAACACTTGCTCTAAGAGGAGATTCATGGACGAACTGGTCATCCCACAACCCAAAAGCGTCTTTGACCAAAATCCTAGTACCTCTGCAATTGCACAACAATTTCATCTGCGAAGGGAAATTTAAATAACAAGGGTTAAGGAAAAAAATCCTTTCAATCTGCCACCATTCAATGTGGTGGAACAATTGAAGAAATCCTCTACTAGTGTGTTTCTTTGGAATATCTTAGCTATTCCAAAGTGGAAGTCATTTTTGTAGAAGGCCCTACTCAAAGATGCAAGCACAAAGGTAACAGAGCAATCACTTAAGGGAAAGGTCATTGATTCATCACCTTCTGCCAAAGTACTCAAAAATAGTGTAGAGGAAGCCTCTACCAAAGTTAGAAGTAAGCCGAAACTGAAACCCTTTTTCCTAACTCTTATTGTGGGTAAGAAATTGTTACATAATTCCATGATTGACTTTGGTGCTAGTACCACAGTCATGCCCAAGTAGATAGTTAAAGCCTTAGGACTTAGCTATGAACCTTTAAACAAAGGGGTCATGTAGCTTGATGGGAACAAGGTTGAAATTGTAGGTATCATCAAAAACCTCCCCTTGACTCTATTCTCTTGCCCTAGTATCATAGTTCCATGGGATACCATGATCATAGACATTCCCCCCATGTTCAATCTTTTCTTATCTTAGGAATTCACTTCCAAGATAGGTGGATATATTTCTTTAGATAGGTCACACTTGATCCTCAGGACCAAACACAGAGCTAAAATGAAGATAGTGTCTAAACCACTACATTCAGAACATGTGGTAGATGAAGCCATGATCCACTTTGAGGTCAGTCATACCTCTATCACCAAAGAGGAAATGTATTGTATTGAGCTACTAGAGGATGAGAAGGTGACCAGAGACTAGACTAATTAGGAAGAGGTCTCTTAAGAAAATATATAGACACTAATCCTTTTGTCAATTATCATGCTACCAGATTGGGAACCTATGCCATCTATGATGATTAGGTGATTCTGAAGGTCATGAATGAATCTGAGAGTGGTCAAGCCTTAGAGCTATGGATGCTGCATTTTGATGGAGCAAGTTGTAATTTTGGTGTAGGAGCCAAGATATGTTTTGCATCCCAATCTAATGAAAAGACCCTCAAGTCTTTCCACTTTCAGTTCACCTATTCAAACAATGAAGCTGAATATGAAGGGCTGGTGCAAGGTCTAAATCTTGTGGAACTAATGGGTGTTAAACAAATAATGGTGTTCAGAGACTTTGAGCTAGTTCTCAATCAAGTCTAGGGGCTCTCTGCTACCAAGAATTTCCACATGATATTCTATAGACATAAAGTCTTGGACCTAATTGAAAGCTTCAAAGCCTTCAATATCCAGATAGTGCCCAAAGAGAAAAATATAGATGTGGACTGCATGACAACAATTAGATCTCAATTTGATCCTATTCCTAACCTAATTCATAACATACACTCTGTACGAGTGGTTATCCAACCAGTAATCCTAAATAATGATAAGAGTTGGCAAGTGTTCAAAAGTGATGAACACATCACCTCATTCATCCAACAGTCAAGGGAGTTTGTTGAGCAACTCCAACCAAAAATTACTGAGGCCTATGAAGGGAAAATTATTCAGTTAAGGTCCAACAAGCTTCCAAAAGGATTGGTCACTCTTGAAAGCCTATTTGATTGTGATGTTGCAAGGAATGACAACAGGAAGTTTGTAGTGAACAAAAGTGGCTATGCAGACCTTCGGGTTGGGAATGAAAGGTAGCTTAAGGATAGAAAAGATGTCCCACAACACGATAAAGAAAGGCTCATTGAATTTTTTGAAAAATATGGAGTAGTGGCCTAGTCATATGATGACCTCAAGGGATATGATCTTGAAATCATCCAACATACTATAGAATTGATAGAAGGAGAAAAAAATTCCATTAGAAGCAGAGACCAGTAAATATGAAGATTGAGGCACTAATGGCCCAGGAGTTGACGAAGCTAATTTTGTCTCGGATTGTCTTCCCAATCAAGCATAGAACATGGGTGTCCAACCTAGTTCCTATTTGGAAAAAGAATGGAGATATCCGCTTGTGTGTGGATTTATAGGACCTGAATAGACACAAGACAAACTTCACTACCAAGTGGGGAACATTTTCCTACGTGAAAATGCCCTTCAGTTTCTCAAATGTGGGAGTTACCTTCTAGTGGGTAATGGATATTGCTTTTAGAGAATTGATCAACAAGATTATCTTTATCTACTTGCATGATCTAATTGTATTCTCTAAGTCTAAACATGATCATTTTGACCATCTAGAAATGGTTTTTAAAAAATGTGAGGAGTTTGAGGTATCCCTAAACCCCCAAAAATGTGTCTTTGGAGTTCCACAAGGAAAATTATTGGGGCACGTGGTGTCCAAAGATGGAATTGCAATTGACTCGGAGTGGGTGAAGGAAATCAGATAGCTTCCCCTACCGGTCAACAAGAAGGGAGTTCAGTCCTTTCTGGGAAAGGTAAATTTTTTGAGAAAATTCATTTATGATTTTGTAGGACTAATCCAACCTATTACCCTAATGCTCAAGAAGGATTGATTATTCAAATGAACAAAAGAGGCTAGAGAATCCTTTGAGAAGGTTAAGGATGCTATTTCTTTAGCTCTTGTGTTGGTAAATCTAGACCTATCAAAGGACTTCATAATGTATGTATTCAGTAGTAAATCCAACATTCTTACAATTTTGACCTAGAAGGATGATGAAGGAAAGGGAGAACATTTGATATTATTTCACTTCTGGACCTTAAAGGATTATGAAATAAATTATAAATTCGTTGAAAGGAAAGCATTCACCATTGTTAAGGGGCTCAAGAAATTCTGAAACCTCATATCTTTCAACAAGGTGATAGTATATTTTGTGCATTCCAATGTGTGTGAATACATTATGGAAGGAGAAATCACAGAGAAAAGGGCCAACTAGATTACTAAGATCCTTGAATATGACATTGAGGTCAGACCCAAAAAGATCGTCTGAGGGAGAGGACTATGTGAATATTTGGCACATGATCAAGAAGTGATAGCTGAAGAGGAACAACCCAAGCTTGTTCTAATGAATGAATCTGAGTCCAAAGGCTACTGGTTGGTGGATTGGATGAGATTCAAGCAGACTGGGAAATACCCAATGGGCCTCCCTTCTCAGAAGAGGAGATTCTACAAATTGCAGAAAAGTGGATAAACACTCATTAAAGGAGTCCTTTTCAAAAGGAACTTCAATGGTGTTCTCCTACAGTGCGTCACCACAGAGCAAGCAAAATTTTTTTTGGACATATTCCACAACGGTCTCGCTATTGCCCATCTCCATGGAAATTCTTGCATTATAGTTGCTCAAGTCTCTAGAGGTGGAAAAAAATGAAGCCATGGAGGTCCAGTTGGCTGAGTTGTTGGAGGTGTAGGAAAAAAGAAAAAAAGCCTTGACAACCATGAATAACCACCAATAGGTGGTTCAAAGGTGGTTTGACAAGAAGACCTCCAACTAGGATCTTAAATGCGGAGACCTAGTGCTAAAATTCAATGAAAGGGCCACAAATCCTGGCCTACATGGAAAGTTTGATAGCCTATGGGAAGGCCTATTTTGCATTATTCAATGTAAAACACATAATACATTTGAACTAGAAAATATGGAAAAAGAAGCGTTGGGAATTCTAGTTAACGAAATTCACCTCAAATTATTCAATTCAGCTTCATTAATCATTTTTTTAGTGTAGATATGTAATTATGTAAATTTCCTTTGTGTTTTTGTTTTTGTTTGGTCGATCTTTCAAAACAAACCCATAATCCAGAAAGAAAAAGAGACAAAAAGTTGATTCAAAGGTTATATATTCATTATACAGTATTATATAGTTTGATATTACATTTCAAAATGGCACTTAGGCCATACTTTTCGAGTATATATATATATATATATTATGCAGTTTTTTGAGCATATATTAAAAGCCTTTCAAGGCATATGTACAAAAAATGGGAAAAGGTAGTTCATTCTTCAATTAGGAGCATCAGTAGCATCAACATCAGGAACAATTTCAACATCAAGAATAGGATCATTAACAATAACAGGACCATTAACAGTAGTAGGAGCATCAACAACAACAATGGCAAGTGGTGGAGGATACACTAGGTTTTTGAAATCAGTGTACCACTCCACACCGTAGAATAACACCACATTTTAGGAGCGCAACAGGAAGTGGTAGGCATGAGTAACCCTCTGGTGGTGCTCTTCAAGTGTCATAATGTGGAACCTACTTAGGAATGGCACCCATGACACCAATGCATCTTCTTCAATGTGTCTATAGAGGTCACTCACTGTGGGAAGACTGAGGCCATACATCACATTTGTCACCACTTCACCAAGGCCACCAAGATAGTGCTTCGAGAAGATTTCCATGGTGAGTTGTAGGATCATTGGCTTGGGTACCTATATATCAAGCAAAGAGGCAATGAAATGGGAGAAAATGTTGGTATTAACCCTATACTTATTCTCATATTATATGCAATCCCTCCCCAGTATCCACTTCATTGCTATAATGTTCAAAGAATGCTTGTTCTTTGTCATGCATTTCAGATGCCTACTAGAAATTTCACATAGAAAAACTACCTGTGACTTATTGCTAGTAAGCCTAATTGGAGTATTCATTGTGCCTATCTCTACCCAATTACCAAGTGTAATTCTATTGTTGTCTTAAGGTCTATTTATAGAAATAGTTGAGGTGCATGTGTGCAATAAGCATGATGTTGATTTGGTATTAACTCTAAAATCCCATCAAGAGCCAACTCAAAATTCCCACCAAGAGAAAACTTGAGAATCCCACCTAGTTGTGTATGCGGTGTACAAATTGTTGCGTACGAAGTTAAAAAGGAGTAATTAATTAGCTAAAACCAATGGCAGTCCAAGCGATCGTCCACATGGTCAAGTGCTAATGTATGTTGTGGGCATTTTTATTTCTCCAAGGATGAACTCAAATATTTTTGAGTACTCATTACGCTTTAGGCCTAATCATTCTTTTTAGATTATTAATTGCAAAGGATGCAAAAGGTTGTGTATGCCTTCAATCGTTGGCTCAATTTCCCAGGAAATCACACTGTAGGACATAATGACTAATCACCATTATGAATTCATGTCTTTTTGAAGAGGCAAAAAATTCATTTTGCATGAACAAGAGAGTTGGTAGTATATGCCAAATTTATTGCAAAAGGGAAACCATTTTCTACAACTCCAAGTCAAGAAAAGACTACATGTTGCATGTGAAAGAACATCACTATAAAAAGCTTCTTGAGTACATTGTTCATCGCTAAGAGCTTTAAGTGTAGAATTCCCTAAAGAAACCAAGTGAATTATAGAGAGTTTGAACGTTGCTAAGGTCTACAAATTCTTGAAATGGCCCAGAATCTTTAGATGGAAGCACAAGGAGAGGCAATACAAAGCTTATTTGATGCCATGCATGTGGAACCAATGGCCAACATTTTTTATAACATCTCTTATGCTTCGCCTGGGATACCAAAGAAGTCAAAGTGGGTTTGCACACGGGTCATGGACAAGAAATCTCATAGCGACCAAACCCTGATAACGGAAGAATGGGATAACATTCATGACCCTATCCTTAAAACCAACCCTAAGAGTCTTAGGGAAGCATCCTACGAGAGAATGAAATAAATTAATAGCCAACAGTCTTTGGCGCACAAGCTATGGTTCAATGGTCTCCCACAATAAATGGTTCATTTTGTGCATTACTACCTAGAACTAGTCCATGAATGCATACAACATTTTAACTTAGATACCTTCACCTTCGAAAGCCAAAAATTGAGGGTTGTGATCAGCATGGAGGCTATCAAAGATATGCTATGCATCCCTCCTGAAAGGAGCTCTAGAGAAAAAACGATGGAGACATTCACTCCAAAGAAAGTGAAAGAGTTTTGGAGGACAAAAGATCTCACTCTAGACTTTTATAACAAAGAAACCAAAAGGCCTACAAAATATTTTGCAAAGCCACCATAGATTCTAGTCGCGCACATCACTTTTAGCTCAGACTTGCAGGAGGCATTCTCTATGATTTATTTTGTTTGCGGCATGGACGGTGACAAGTACATGGAAGAGTTTCAAATGGGTCTGGGTTTTTCAGTTAACAAGTTAACATTCTTTATTCTGTTATGACTTCACCAAAGTCATCATCTGGGAATTGTTGAGCCAGATCAAGGAATACAACACATAGCATAAATTTAGGTTTTCTTCTCTCCTCACTCACATGTTTTTGCACCAGAACCCAGACTTCTTTAGAAATCATATGGGCTTGGCTAGTTTTGATGAACATGGAGTAACAAGCCTAGTTTCTATGTGGACTCCCCTCATTTCTATAACTTATGATTACTATATATTTTTGGAGTGCTTCTTGACTCTAATTTTGCAATATTTTAGTGAAGATGGAAAGCTTTATTGACTTTCCATTGATCAAACAGGATGGATGCAAAATTTCCATCCTACTTGTGATTGGTTTCTCAGGGAGGATTTCACATTTTTTAGGCTACATGGGTTTACCGAGGAGCCATTTTCACTCCTGAAATGTGTCATAGATAGGGCGTTGGCCCTCAAGGTGTTTCGGCAACTGTCAATTATCAACAAGAACTTTTGCAGGGGAAAAATAAGAAAGGTTTTTTCTTCTGCCCTTTGAGTTTCAAAATGGTGATAATGGAAAAGAAGCAAATGCCTGGTCTACTAGAAGCAAAGATGGCTCATCTAGGGCTAGTATTAATTTGTGACAAGTGGCAATATAACCTCAAAAATGACTTAGTGAAATTGAACGTTAAGGTGACTCACAGCTCCTGACCTTACTAGGAAGCTCTATGGAATCCACAATCAAAACATGATGATCTATGTGTGGACCTAGCCTATGTTCCTACAAAAGATAGGAGGCCATTGTGGCTCTCTTTTTATTTCCCTTTGGGGAAGCCTAATGAGAAGCACCAAATGGGGGCCACCCTTCGTAATGAATTTTTCAAGAATTGGCAATGGAGCAAAGAGAAAATTGTAGCCTTCTGGATTTATTGTTAGGAGATGAAATGCCTTGATGCCCTATTCCAAGAGGCAAACAAGGATGAAAGATTCGATGATCTATGGAAAAAAGGGCATGAAGATACTGATGCAAGTGATGATGAGGATATAGACCCAGAGGAGGCTAAGAGATATACAACAAAGGGAAAGGAGGTGAAAAAGGCTTAAGCGCAGAAAATTGAAAAAGCAACAGAGCAGTCTGGCAAGACTTCACTAAGAGTATGGGTGACTACATCATGACCAGAGACCTCACTACCACACACATGGACTGTAAAAAGATCCAGGGTAACCCAACAATCTTTAGAGATCATAGAGGTGGACAATTCTCCACCCAATAAGAGGTAGTGCACCAATGCAACCTCTGGAAAGGGCTCACAGGAGCCTGCAACAAACCAAGGATCAGAGTCCTCCGTACCTTAGGTATCTTTCTCTCCCCCTTTTCTCACTAAAAAATCTTTGGCTACTCCTACTACCTCTATTGTATCTGTGCCTCCCATTACTTTGAGTGTCATCCTTTCTTTTTCTACTTCTTCTTCCATGGTCATGGGAGGTTTCTCTCAATTCTCCCAAATCAAACATGTAGCTTTTAGTCCCCAGTGATTTCTCCTAACTTTTTTTGTAGCTCAGTTCAGATCTACCACTACTACCCCTTTTACTCCTAGTGCATTGACTCTGACTCAGCTTTCCCAACAAATGGAATCCGCTGCATCTCCACTACTTCCACTACTCCCCATGAGTCCTTTTGCTACTTCCTCAACTGGGCCTTGGTATAAAATTCCCTCGTTCTCCCCATTAATGATCTCTTTGTCAAAGAACACATCAGTCGAGACCACAAATCTCTCTTTCCCTTTTTCTCTTCATCCCGGTGCACACTTCACTGCCGATCTGATTAAATCACTAGCATAATTTATGTCAGAGGGAAACAAAATAAAAGTAGCATGAGCTATTAGGGTCCAAAAGAGAAAAGACAAAGATGTTCCAAAGCTAGTTGAGCTATACATGCAGACCCTTTTCAATGAAGTTCAACAGTCATTAGATTTCACAACCATGCATCCAAACACCATCAAACCGCAAGGTGAGATGTGACCCAAGGACTATATGATCCATGTTGTAGGGATTTATTTGCACATAGCTCAGCCACAAGAGAAAGTTTAGTTGATGGAGGAAACCCAACGAGTGGTGACTACTAACTTCCTCAAGCATAGTCACAAACTGAAGAAGGAAGAGGAGCTCAATAATGTCAAGGAAAGTATGGAGGTCCTACAAAAGAAAGAAAAGGAAAGGGAAGTCAAAATTACATGAATATCTCAGCAAGCACAAGTGGAAAGTGCTAAATCTAGGCAAAACTTGCAAAGTTGCAATCCATGCGCTCCAACCTGGTCACTGAACTACAATAGAAAAACTAGGAATTACAAGACCAATTGGCTAGGGAAGAGGGAGAAATGCAACAAAAAATCAAAGAGCTTCAACAACAAAAAGCTCAATTAGAGCAAAAAATGTAGCATAAGGATCAAGAGCTCTAGAACAAACAAGCTCAATTTTAGAGGGAGATCCAGGAAGTAAAGCTTTCCCTAGAAAAAGAATCCACAACCAAAGACTAGGTTGAGGAATAATTGCTTTCCAAGTTGGGGAATCTACAGGAATGAATCTTTATTGTAGACAAGAGAATTTAGGAGCTGATGTAGGATGTTTTGGTGTTTTCCACTGCATCTAAGATGTTTATAAGGAATAGCCAATTCCTATACTCAAGACTCTTGAAATAAATGGCCAACTAATAAGATCTAGTCAATAACTGAGATATTATGCACATTAGGCTCTATGGAACCAAGGAGGGTATTCCTAGTGTGTTCATTTGAGTTTTTCTTTGTAGAACACATCATTACACAAATCAATATTGATGAAGAATAATTCTGCAACAATTACTACGAAATTGGCTTGTTTCTAAGTAATTTTCTATCCATTCATCAAAATGAAGACACCCGTAATGAGAATTGTTGCACGTGAATATTGGAATTGATGAATTTTAAATGAATTTAAACCCTGGCTTCAGGTTGGTCACTAAATGATTGTTTGATTAACCCCTTAGGAAAATCATTAAGGAACATATCAATGTCCTATTTATTGGGAAAAATGGAGTCACACATACAAGAACCAGTAAAACAGAGATGACCCAATAACTCAAGGAATAGACTACTCTCACAATACTTTGCATCATGGAGCTCGAATTTTCTGATACATCACTACTTATTAAATACTTTACAAATGAACGTAAATTCATGGCCCCATTTAAGTATTTAATTGATTGCTTAAATCAAAACAAAGAACAGACACATACTTTCGAACAAATGCTCAAAGTAGAATAAAAATACCATTAATATTTCTATTCAAAATTCACATAGACTTGTAGAAGGAGAGAAATATATCATAATTATATACTTGCTTATATTTAAGTCATATTTGTGAAACAATTTAAGCTACTTGTATAAGTTCATTCATAAAGATCAAAACTAATGAGCTATTCTATTCCTATCTACCCATATACATTCAACCAAAACCTATCCAGAGTTCTCATCCTTCATTCTCTCTCTTCTTGCAAATGAGCTGTGGTTTCCATTTTAAAGTGCAAGGGAAGTGACAAGCTTCAGGCTTAGATGCAGCTTCATTACATATTTTCATTTCATCAAAATCTCAACTACATTTTACTTGGATTTCAAAACCCCCACATGTTGAATCTTCAGAACATAGTGCAACTAGGGAAAGCCAAAATGTAACCACCACCAGAGAAGGGAAATGCAAATTGCTGCCAAGAATCCTTTTGTCGCCATCCATGCCACAACAAACTAGGAACCCAAAATGCCATGAATGCACACAACTGACGTCGAATACCAAAGAGTGCCACATATGCAAAAAAGGACCACCCTAGAAAATTCCATCAACACAAAACTCTACACCCCACACACAGAAAATTCTTAATTACCCGTCACCCCACCTTTACCAATGCCGCACCCATGATACACATGACCACTCCTAGTCATTTTCAGAGGAGGAGAGGAAACCTCAGCTTCCTCCTCTTTCTTTTTTGTACCCAACATGGTTCTAGTCTGCCCACTCGGGGTTTTAACTGCCAATGACACAACAGATATCACTTCCTCATCAGAGAGAAAACCATCACTCAAAAGAGATAAATACTAACCATAAGCAGAGTTGGTATCGGTGTCACTATCATAGGTGTTGCTCGTAAGGTTGATGGGCGAGTGTTGGAATTCATAGGAACCACATCCATACCTTATTTTTCATTGTGCTCCTGTGGGAGACTGCAATGGGCTCTTTGCTTTGTCATCCTCTTTTCCTACAACATCACCCTAGAATTGTAGCCTTCAACTGCACCTATTGGGTGCGAGTCTAGGCTTTTCAACAGCATCTAGTGCATCAAAACCAGACCTTAGGGAACTCAAGCAAGTAAATTTCCTTACTAGTTTGCTCATTTTATTCTCTTATAATTTCTCACACTACCTTTCCTTAATCAATCACACTTTTGAATGCTAAGTGTAAATGACCTGAATAGCACTTGTTCCTTCTATATTTATCGCGTGGAGCGATGACATTCACAATGAATATCTAACATGCATGCGTAACCTAGGCAACTCGTTGGCAGATGTACTGTCATTGTTTAACCCCCATTTGCATGGAAATCTGTAGACTATTCTTCATGATTACTAGCATTTGTGTCTCCACACAAATTGAGTTCAACTCAATCACTCTGCAGGATGTTAGCCATTAATGCGGGCTGGTTAAACAGAGTAAAAACGACCATCATATGTTATTTTTCCAATTTTGAATGCTATCCATTGATCTTTTTCCTTGATGGACGATTGAACAAATAGCCTTTGTTTGACCACCTTTGATTTCTAGTGATGCTTCACTGATGCGCTCCACATCCAATCATTCTCATCCATGTTAGATGCCAACTTTTCCATGTTGGGGCTCCACCAACCAAGTAGACCGAGATGGGTGTCGATATCTCACCGATCTCACTAGTTTTAACCATCGTTCACTTTCACCCAGCAAGTTGGCAAGGAACAGTGAAGATCATTCTGCCAGATTGAACTTAGACGCTCATTGAAGATGCCAAGCCATGAGAGTGGTAGTGGGGAGTGGGTCACACACATCACATGGACACACATTAGCTTCTCACCAACCTCATTGCATTTATCTCACTGGCACTTAACTCTCATGGGCTGGCAGGGTATGGTTGAGATCTTTTCCCTGATCTTAGAATCTTGAAATTTGCACATCGCATAACGTTAGCATTAAATGGAACAATTTATTCTAGCTGATGGTGATGTGGCCACTGGGGTTAGTGACTTAAGGCATAATTCATTGGATTAAATTTAAAACCCAACCTTAGGAAAAGACTTAATATGGTGGGAAAGCAGTGACCAGTTCTTTGGGCTAATGGGGCCGGTAGACTGATGTGCCAGATGGCTCAAGAGATGACTTAAGGGGTCGATGACCAACCAAGTAGTTCAACCCAAAATTATAATGTTTACATGCTTTCATGAATAAAACCCTACTCACCTATGAGGATAAGGGTTTATCAAAGAGGTAGACCAAACCCATGGAGAGGAAAAATCCATCAAGATTTTAGAAGCTTTAATAGTGGCTCATGCTCAAGGACGCATACCCCTAGTGGGTATGGTGAGAATAAGGATCTCTGGCTAAAGTAGACTAGGGTAGAAGGCCAAAAGAGGGGCTTACCCAGACAAGGCAAGTAGAAAAAACAAGTAAAACCCAAACCCCATGTACACAATTTATATAACTATACATTGCAATTCATTTCAAAAGCCTCATATGAACCATTTTCTTTGATCCTCAAATTGGAGGCCCATGGCCCCCAAAAATTAGGGACAATTTTTTCCTCTTTCAAACACCTTATCCTATTTTACCAGCATTGGATTTTCAAGAATATTGTGCAATTCTAGGTGTCCAACCTCATCACAATTAGTATTGCCCATAATACTTGAATTAGCACTACCAGAATCATCCTTTCCCATCATAGATTCATCAAATTGTATTGAGAAAACAAAAATTAGATATTTTGCACCATGATGGGGTGTAGTATCACACCCAAGTTGTTTATCAAATTTGAAAACTTCATAAGCACTAAGGCTTACATATGGAAATTCTTTCATAAGATCCAGAAAAGGGAAAATAAAACCATACATCCCCTTCATGTACCTCTCATCAACATTGTCTTTGGTGTGTGAAAGTAAATTCACAATCATATCCAGAAGATAAGGAGTATCTACAAAGAATTCAACTGTGGTCTTATATTGACTAGAAAAATTCCCTTGGTTATCTGTATTTTCATATTGCTCATTATGTGGATCAAATACATGTGCCAAATCAATATTATGCTCCTCTTCAACATGATATTATAACACTGGAACACTGATGAATCCAAATTGATGAGTCTTATGATCACCGAAGAGAAAATTTTCCTCCTTAACCTGTTCCTTATTGCAATGTAGATAATATGTTGATGGTAATTCAACCCTCTTCTCAAACACATTATGAATGGTTGTAGGAGAATAATCGATAGTACCTATACACCCATTATTAGTAATGCCATATCTAATATTGTCATCATAATCCTCCTTAACACATGAGACATTACCATCCTGGAGTGCCAACAAATATGAACCATCTTCAACATGCTTATCATATGCCACTTGTTCAACCCCATGTTGGCAGACAATCCTCACCATATCTGTGCCACTAGATTTCCCTTTCAATTGACAAATTATGAAATCAGGGCCAACATTTTCAAATGCATTATCACCTTGGCATCTGTATATGTCCTCTCCAACAAATGTGCTAGTAATATCTGATAAGTATTCATCAGGATTGTCATCAAACAAAGGATTATTCCTACACCAATAAACATCTTTCTTTGTATCCTCAATTCTAGGTGTGGAATCATCAAATAAAGAGTTTTTCCATATCTTGCACACAATTGGATGTATCTCATCATCTACATCATGAAAAATCCCTTGACCCGGGTCTTGCAAGCACTCAAAATTAGTGTGGTCACTTGAGGAGCAAAGAGAAATAGATTCACCAACTTTTTCATCACTTATGCTCATAACAATTGATCCATGCTTCGAAAATTCTTCACATGAGGAGAATTGTTCACTTCCTAAAAAGTAGATCCCCTCAAGGCTATTGACATACCCGCTACTAGAAACTATGGATTCTATTTCTAATTCATAAGAGGGGTCATATTCAACTAAATATTGTTCAGACCCAACCTCACCTCTCTGACTCCTTGGTTGTGCCTTGTCATAAACACCAAAAGTATCCCTACTAACAGGTGACATAGGATTAATTCCAATAGCGTGCATTTGTGTAGTTTCATGCATTTCCTGTATAGACTCATGGCTTAAGACATATAGAGGGTAGTAATGAGATATGACCTCCTTAACTTCACACTCTATTTCTTCATCCTCATCACTGTCGAGTGCATCTATCTTTAGACTATCTGTGAAATGATAGCATTCAATGGCTAATTGTCCTAATACTGATGCTCCCTGTTGATCTGGTAGTGTTAATCTATGTCTCTCCTCGTTGTGACAATACCATCCACATTGTGGGATGCAATGGGATACACACAACCATGCTTGAACTCTTCAACTATACTAATCCAATCCACCACTTGGTCAATGCTTTGGGGCTTCATATCTTCAGGCCATTGGCTTGATCCTAGTGTGTAGGCTTCACAAAATAGATTAATACACATCATTTCATTTGGTCTAAGACCTATGGTAATTTCCATTAAAATATCCAAGAACCTTGAAAACAATTCATATGATGACTCATTTGTATGCCTCTTTATTTCATACAACTTCCCAATAGATAACATCAAGTTCATCTCTCCCCCGCATGGCAGGTTAGATGCTGATGCTTGCTCTGAACTTCTTGAAAATGATATAAGCACAATATCTAAAGGTTCCTCATCCTGATGAACATTTTTACTTTGTAATTGACCCAGTTGGATTGTCTGGACACTACTATAGCTAGCAACACTAGTCACTGCAGATCTCCTCATAATTGAGTACCTCAAATTATTCTCAATATTCACAACTTCTTGGTAAGCTTTCTATAATGTAACTGGTTCTTTGTCTCTCAATAGGAAACTTATTTTTCTATCAAATGCTCCCAAATATACAACCAAACACTTTGCATCATTTGGCCTTATGTATTTAGGAATTTCCCTTATAACCTTAGGAAATCTAAGGTTGAAGGCCGGGACCGATTCATCTTTATCTTTAGAGATTTCCATAAATTTTCTCCTTGCCATACTTGGATTGATCCTTTCATCAAATTTCTCAATGAAAGAAACTTTGCGTTCATTCCAATAATGTATAGAGGCAGTAGGAAGAAAAGAGAACTGTTAGAGTAATAAGTTATTATGCTTAATTAATTACATCACATTGATTAATTAATTAAGTCACTTATTCCTCTTTATTACTTAAGCTAAACTTAGGCACATTAATAATTAATTATTAATTATTAAGTGTGCACACTAGGGTTTTCATTTAGGGTTTCCTTTTTAGGGTTTCTTGATCTCCTTCATAAGGATTGATCACATTGTAATAATTGATTCTCTTAATGCATTTTTTGAGAGGTTCTGAGAACATTGTTTTGGTTCTTCATATCTTTTGCATGTGACATGTATCCATCTTGCATGCAGGTGATCTTGGATTCTAACATGGTATCAGAGCTCCAGACCTGCAGCTGCTTGTTCGTGATCTGAAGATATGGCCTCTTTGTGAGTTTCGGGTGCAAGGGTTTCCACATGCAATTTTTTGATTGAATCTGGGGGTAGCCTAATTTTCTGGGCATTTTGGGACAAAACGGACCTCGCCATTGAGTCCGCAACGCCCAAAAACCCCCATTTTCATATAAAATTTGTCTATTTTGGTGCAAGTTGGTCGAGAAGGCAAAAAAAATTGTCTGGGGGGCCGTACGGCCTCCCCAGCACGCAGATCGAGAGTCAAAAAATGAAAAAAAATAAAAAAAAAGCATTTTCTCGGGGTTTGGGCTGGCGCTTGCAGTGTATAAAGGGTCCGCCGCCCGGCGGCCACCCATCCCCCACCGCCGCCGGCCTTCACCGCCACTCCTCCACCGGCTGCGCCAGCCCCCGCGGGCTCCATCCACTCTGCCCCGGTCACATCTACGACCGGGAGCCATCTGCTCAGCCCCCGCGGGCTTCAAACGCCTGGCCATGGCCATATGAGGAACCAGGAGTTGAGATCCAGCCCCTGCGCCGAGCCCCCGGCCAAATCTGGCCCCTTCCAGCACCAGCCCGCGGTCATATGCACGACCAAGGGCCGAATTTTTTTTGCAGGGGGGAGATTTTTTCCGCCGACGGCCCCCAGGCCGTCAAATTTATGCTCGTGTTCTGCTGATGTCAGCATGACATCGTGATGACGTCATCTGTATGGCCGGCCCTCTTTGCCCTCCTAACCCTAGTTTTTCCTAAAAGAGCAATTTTTTTCTTTTGGCCATAACTTGGGCATACGGTATCGAAATCGGGAAAACGAGATATCACCGGAAAGCTGGTTCCGAGCACTTTCATTTGGTGTAGTTTATTTTATAGTATTTTTCTGCTTTACTGCATTTATTTCTGTTTGAATTCAGATGTACATTTTATGCTTCTGAGCTCATAACTTTTTGCCACGATCTCCGTTTTTTGCCTCGTTTGAAGCATCGGAAAGGTATTGAGGAGCTCTAGGTTGCTGTCTATGCAATTTTTCTGTATCTATCCTAGGTTTATCAATTAATCCAGATTTAGCCCGATGGGTTGTTTGGTGATTACTTGGATGTTTTGGCAGTTGGGAGAGTGCATCTTGCATATTTGCACTTCATTTTCAGTAATACATCATTCAATAATTGCTTGCTACTTCATAGATTCCAGAGTTGTTCCAGTTTGGAGTTTTTGAGTGTTCCGTGGCATCGGGTCTTCTGTTACTTTATCATGATTCCTTGAGTCAATCAGTGACTCTCATCCGGTTTCAGTAGTATACAGAAGAATATTTCCTTGCTTGCCTATATCAAGTTCTAGTGTTACTCTACAGAGTTCTTCCAGTGCTTCTTTGCAGCATGTTATCTTATTGTAAGGGGGGTTTTGTCCCACTGGGTTTTTCCTTCTCTTACTCCTTATTACATTTGTAAATGGGTACCTGATCAGGCCTAGTTGCCGAGACCCATCTTTGCTTTCATGCATCTTATTCTAGTGTTTTAGCTACTTCCTAAGTTCATCTTAAGGGGGGGTGTTAGAGTAATAAGTTATTATGCTTAATTAATTACATCACATTGATTAATTAATTAAGTCACTTATTATTACTAAACTTAGGCACATTAATAATTAATTATTAATTATTAAGTGTGCACACTAGGGTTTTCATTTAGGGTTTCCCTTTTAGGGTTTCTTGATCTCCTTCATAAGGATTGATCACATTGTAATAATTGATTCTCTTAATGCATTTTTACTGAGAGGTTTACAGAACATTGTTTTGGTTCTTCATATCTTTTGCATGTGACAGGTATCCATCTTGCATGTAGGTGATCTTGGATTCTAACAAGAACTAGTCTCTTGAATCTCCCTTTAATGATTGAACGAAAAGTTTCATCATCACATCTTCAAATTCAATTTCATAGTCACCCATCACATCTACAAATTCTTGCAGATGTTTATTTGCTAATTTAGATTTCTCACCACTAAACTTTGGTATCTTATCCCTGATCTTGGGTGGCATAAAATTTAGATAGCCACAAATGTTGTCAAATTTGATAGCTCTATACCTATCAATACATAAGCCATCCCAATGGGCCCAAGAATGCTTGACTTGCATATTTTGGTCCATATTTGTACCAGATGGCACAAATTGACAACTCATCCTTAATTCTTAAAAAGGAACTTAAAACATTTGTGCAATTTATAAAATACTACTTCAATTCCTTTTACAAGTATAATCCCAAGATCTTAGCACAGTTATTCCATACAAAGGTTGCCTAAGATCTACAATATGACATGCTTCTTGCACTCTAGTACATAAATTTCAACTCACATATGAAGCATGCTAAAATTCTTGAATATTCCTTGATCTAGTGCTAAATCACTTATTAGGGAATCATTTTCATGTCGAGCATTGGAAATTTATGATGATATTATTTGTAAAATGCTCAAAATCCTTTCAAAGTTTACAAGAGTACCTATATTATGGCAGTTATGAAGTGTTTCTTACCATTAGGAACAAAGATCCAAAAAAATGATGTATGCTTGAATAGGTTCTTTGAGTCAAAGTTGCCACCTCCCTTTAGAGGAAAAAACTTCAAATAGGATGAAGCTTCTTTTCAAAATAAGATAGATTCTGGGCTATCTTCAACTACAGAGTCATGTTCAGATCCTTTACTGCACATATATTGTAGACCAGGCTCAAAAATTTCAAAGCATTTAGATTAAATCATCATTTGACTATGTATTTTGTATTTGCATCTTTGGAGAATGAGAACTCCCTAGCAGACTCACCATTTTGTTGGTATTTTCCATTACAACTAAGACATCTCTAAAGAATAGCCAATTCCTATACTCAAGACTCTTGAAATGAATGGCCAACTAACAAGATCTAGTCAATAACTGAGATCTTCTACACTTTAGGCTCTATGGGACCAAGGAGGGTATTCCTAGTGTGTTCATTTGAGTTTTTCTTTGTAGAACACATCATTATGTAGATTAATATTGATGAAGAATAATTTTACAACAATTACTATGAAATTGGCTTGTTTCTGTAGACATCCAAATTTGGACATTTGATTTATCCAAATTTACCACTTTTCATCTAAACATCCTCATCCAATCCGAGTTAATTAAGTAATATTACTATTATTTAATTAATATCTTTAATTTTGCCAAATCCCTAAGGTATTTAATTAATAATTAAATACCTTATCCTCCTTAATCCTCTTTTCATCAAATAAATTAAATAAATATTACATTTATTTAATTCCTCACATGTCATTTTCATCTAATCCTAATCCATCTCCTAATCTCTTCATTAAGGATGTGCACATGCCTAATCCTTGATTAGGATGTGTCACATCCTCCAACTTTTGCAAGTTGGCCTTTAATCCTAATTAGCCCCTAATTATCCTCTAATTACTGATTAATTAATCTTAATCAGTACTTTGGTCAACTCTTGCCATCCCCCAAGGAATTTTTAATTCCTTTTTATTCACCCTAGGCTCCTCTATTCCCCATGTGAATTTTTAATTCACTTTTATTATTCCTAGAATCCCCTTTTCCCATGCACCTTCTAGAATATTTGACTTGTCACCTCAAGTCACATGTGACAAACTCCCACCTTTTGGGAGCATTGTCTTATCCACCAGATTCTTCCAATCATTGTGAATTTTTAATTCACTTTTATTCACCTAAGATTTTTTCCATCTCCCAATGTACTTGCAAGGTACTTGTACTTCCTCCACCTCATGTACCCTCTTGACACCTCATCTCCATCTCATCCCCCCTTGGCCACTTCACCCTCCACATGTCAAGATGTGAGGGCTTGTGGGTTCTCAACCCACCATAGCCCTTCATCCTGGCCTTGTTGGATCAATCTTGACCCTTGAATTCTCTAGAGAATTCAAGATCCTCTATAAATACCCCCTCCTCAAGGGCATTTTAAGGGGATTTTTGATTTGAGCAACTACATGCTGCCCATTTGCTTTCTCATCCAATTTTCAATTACATCCACTTGCATTTGCATCCAAACACATAGTAGAATCCTCCATTTTAGCAACATCAAGAGCCATCAAGGAGCACACATCCCATCTTAAGCAAGGGTCAATCAAAGGAGTATCAACAACAAAGGAAGGTAAAACTATTTGTCTTTTCAATCTACTTTCTTTAGTGTTTTATCACTCTCTTTTGGCTAATCTTGAGGTGTTCTTGATATTTTGTTTTTCATAGTTTTAGTTGTTTTTCTCATTTAGAATAGCATAATATCAAGGGTATACATTTCTGGCGCTCCCGGTGGGACCCACAAACGGGCTCCCATATTTTACGTTTTCTGTTGTTTAAGTTTTTGCAGGAACGTGTCGCAGAGGGGCGGCTACGCCCCACTTTTTCCGCAGAGGGGCGGCTACGCCCCATTTTTCCGCAGAGGGGCGGCTATGCCCCATTTTTCACAAAGTGACCGCTTCCATTTCACAAGGTGCATTTCCTGCCGAGGCTGACTCGCCCATTTTTCAGCGAGGCGTACGCCCATTTTTCCTAAAAGGCTGACCGCGCCCCATTTCCTAAAGAGGCGGTCAGCCCCATTTCGCGGTGACTCGCCCCATTTTTTCGCAGAGGGCCGGCTACGCCCCATATTTCACAAAAGGGTGGCCACGCCCCATTTTTCACAGAAGGGCGGCCACGCCCCATTTTTCACAAAAGGGCGGCCACGCCCCATTTTTCACAGAAGGGCGGCCACACCCCATTTTTGCTGCAGAAGGGCGGCTACGCCCCTGTTTTTGCTGCAGAAGGGCGGCTACGCCCCTGTTTTGCTATAGAAAGGTGACTGTGCCCCCCTGGAAGGTAAAATTGGTGTTTTGATTTCAGATTCAGTTACTGTTTTTCTTATTAACATTGTTCTTGCAAGGATACATGTGTTTTGTGCTAACCTTTTGTAGCATATTCTTGTGAAGTTGATGGAGAAAGCGGGATAAAATATCTAATATTTGCTTTCAGGGCTATCCGTTTGCTCAATCTTCTTTAAAATTATCCTTGTTGTTTTCTAAGAACATAGCTTAATTAGGAGTAAATATTTGTTGCTTGCTGTTTTGTCTCTTTGTGTTACCCTAAGGGAGTAGTAGCTTGTTTCCGCTTTCCCCTTGCACTTCGTGTGAGCCTGGGGAGTAGTTGGAAGCGGTTATTGTTTTCTTCATAGTGGGACCTACTTGGGGATTTCATCACCCCAAGGGATGATTCCAACCACGCGTACCGGCGGGGTATACAAAGGGGGGAGAGCGAAAGCTGTACCCCAATCCAGTCACGTCGTAATTGGCGGAGCGTCGAAGCTAGGGTGATACCTAGATAGACGTGAAGAGTTGGTCCGAGCCCTTCAGTATCTCGCTGGGGTTCCCGACTCACGCTTGTGACGGGCTGGTGTTCACAGTTGTGCCTCACATACTGAGAGTATATCGAGGACTCCCTAGATACCTTGTGCATCCTAAATTAAGACCACTTTGGCCATACCCTTAACACTAATTATAGGGTTGTATTTGTTTGAGAGTGTTTTCTTGTGAAAAAACCAGTGAACTCTTAACAATTTGGCCTTATCATTATCATTTTAAAGTCCTTGCCATAGCCATTTGCATCAAACCAAGCCTCTGGTCCACTACAGAAGTGCAATTACGCCCCTGTTTTTGCTGCAGAAGTGCAATTACGCCCCTGTTTTTGCTGCAGAAGTGCAATTACGCCCCTGTTTTTGCTGCAGAAGTGCAATTA
This sequence comes from Sequoia sempervirens, assembly GCA_007258455.2. Taxonomy (NCBI): domain Eukaryota; kingdom Viridiplantae; phylum Streptophyta; class Pinopsida; order Cupressales; family Cupressaceae; genus Sequoia; species Sequoia sempervirens. Next base: position 304,677,054 of record VDFB02000008.1, on the reverse strand, counting down.
CGCCCCTTTTTTTGCTGCAGAAGTGCAATTACGCCCCTGTTTTTGCTGCAGAAGTGCAATTACACCCCTGTTTTTGCTGCAGAAGTGCAATTACGCCCCTGTTTTTGCTGCAGAAGTGCAATTACGCCCCTGTTTTTGCTGCAGAAGTGCAATCACGCCCTTGTTTTGCTGCAGAAGTGCAATTACGCCCCTGTTTTGCTGCAAAAGTGCGTTTACCTGAAACCCCTCCATTTGGATTCATTCCGCCTTCAAACCTTCATTTTACCATTCCAAACCATTACCTCATCATCCCAAACCTTCGTTTTGTCACTTTAAACAATCAAAAAACCTCCATTTACCCCTTTTAAACCTCTATCTCATTATTCCAAACTTTCCTTCAACCATCCTAAATCCCCATACATTCTCCACATTTATCCTTAATTCTTCATTTATTCTAATTTCTTCCTAATACACCCATCATTTCTTGCCATTCACATTTCCAAATACCACCCATAACCAAACCGTCCTACCCTTGTATTACAAAGTGATTACCTAAATTGATCATAGCACTTGAACTTGATTATTAGTCTTTAACTTCAAACCCAATCAATTCGCCTCCATCTTGAGGTGAATTCGGTGTTGCAAGTTATCATCCTTGGCCCAATCAATCCATTCCTAGCTTAAGGTGGATTCGGTGCCGTAATCATCCTATTAATCAATCAAAGTTCTAGGGTTACTAAGGGTAATCTCACGTGATCAAGCTTAAGGTCTCTCTTTCAAATTCAATCCAATCCAAATCAAATCAAATTCAATCCAATCCAAATCCAATCCTAATCCAAGCAAATCCAATCTGATCTATTCAATCAAAATCTGACCCAACCAACCTTATCCAATCCAATCCAATCCAACCCAATCCAACCCAATCACCTTTGACCCAATCAATCTACTTCCATCTTGAAGTAGATTCGGTGTCGCAATCATCTTTTGATAATCAAATCCTATCGTCATAATCAATCCCATCGCATCATCCAATCATCCTATCCTGATCTAAGCTTGACCCAAATCCCGATTTGAGCTTTAATTCGTTCCCATCCAAAATCTTTTATCCATCCTCTTTATCCTTTCACCATCATGAATCCTTATCCTCCATCAATAGTGGTCAAGGGAAACTCTAATTGCATTGACAACGATAACGAAAGTCTTGTTGATCAAGAGGAATATGACATAGACCCCCTTGACACTATCATTGCTAGTAAGCTGTCTCTACCCACTTTCCAAAATCCAATCACCCCCTCGAGTTATCCTGTTATGTCTTCGTCCATGCCTAATCATGTTGCTTCTGCTACCTTTGACAAGGGATATCTGTCACTTCCATCATACCCTTCATCTACATCATCCTCTTATCCAACACCCACATCCTCTTATCCTAGTCTACCATCTCAATACCCCTATCCTAATCCCCCATCCACATCCTCCTATCTAAATCCTCCATCCACATATGCCCACTACCCTAATCTTCCATGCCAATCTACTCACTCTAATCCTACATTCGTACCTTCCTATCTTAATCCTACATCCACACCCTTTTACCTTAATACTACATCCACATATCCTCATCCCAATACCCTTATTATAATCCATCCCCCACACCCTCTTGTTCCACTACACCACTTATATCCTCTTGTCCTAATCCACAATCCATGTCCCCCTATCTTAATTCACCACTCCAATATCCTTACCTTAACCCTCTGTCCACTCCTAGTCCTCCATCTACTCCTAGCCCACCAATCCCTAGTCCTAACCCTAGTCCATTAACCCATAAACCTTCAGCCACTCCCACCTCGCCATCTCAGTCTAGTGCATTCAAGTTTCTCCAAGGACTTATAACAAAGGAAACATCCCCCACTCCACACATTGCAGTCATGGAACCATGCCACCCCGACCCATCATCCATGGTCGTTAGTGATGAGACCCTTCTCCATCCAACACCTATCATTGATGAAACCATTGAACCCACTGAATCCATTGAACATCCACCTCCTACTCCAAGAGTCATTGAACCCATCGACGACGCTCAAACCCATCCTAATGAACCTCATGAATCTTCCATCCCTCCATCTTCCCCACTTGAAGAGTCCCAACAAGACTCCGTTATTATGCCATTGACACAAGATGAGTCATGCCAAGAGTCTAATCCAAAGCATGCCAACATATCCCCTTCTCTAGATCAAGATCCTACCATCCCATCTAGTCCACTTCAAGATCATAGTCCCCCATCCATTATATCCCATGATCCCCTTGTCATTCAAGCTTCCACCACTCCATCTCCATCTCCATCGCATGAGCCTACTACCACAAATCCAGATCCTATCATGGCCCCTACTCCCTCTCCTGATGTTGCTATCCCATCATCTCCTTCTCATGATCCCCCATCATCACCTAAAACTACTATCCCTACACCGCTTGCATATCCCCTTGGTACTCTCACATTCTTCCAGGGTGGCCTCCTTGTAGAAGAAAAGCATAGTGTATTTACCACCAATCATCCTCCACCTAATAATGGACTCGCGTCATGTTTTCAGAATAACACAAATCTTGTCCTAGATCGAATGCTCAAGAAAATGAACTATCAAGGAAAAGGTCTAGGCCTTCATGAGCACGGTATTTTAGAGCCCATCCAAGTCAAAGAACAAGTCTGCATGCAAGGTCTTGGACCTATTTCCCAAGCCTCACAATCTCAAGATGTTGGTACAACCTCTAGACGTCCTCAACGAGCCTTTTCCAAAAGAAATGTTGGCTCTTCCCATCGCCACACTAAATTATATGTTGCCATCCCTCCTCCTCTATCATATCGCCTCAAAACCACTGTCCATACTCCTCCTTCATCTGCTCCATCCATTTCGGGTCCTTACATCCCTCCATCTACCATCTCCAATCCTCCATCCACCATACCCCATCCTTCATCCACTCCATCCATTCTGGGTCCCTATGTCCCTCCACCCATTCCATTTACTTTGGGTCCATATATCCCAAAATCACCTCCTCCATCTCATCCTTTTATCCATCCAATGTCTATCCATGGCATCCATCATAAACATCCTAATCAGGATCAACAAAGGCACATACCTGCGCATCCTCCATCTACACATAATCCACATACTCCTACCTTCATCGCTCCACATTATCCATCTCTCCACACCCATCCCATGGCTACTAAATGCACTTTGGATGCTAACATAAAAATGCATAAATCCAAACATCCACATGCATCAAAAGCTTCCCGTGTCCCTTCTAAAAGACATGTTAAAGCAAAGCAAAACCAAATCCAAAATCCAAATCAAATCTATAGGCCGCAAAGGCCCACCAAAGCAAAGATCAAAACCATGTGGATTCCAAAGAAAAAAGATGCAATGACATCACATGAAAAATCTGTAAGAACATCCAAAGTTGCTAATCCAAAAGCTAGTCATACACCCCTTTCATCTCCTAAGTCTGTTTTGGGCCCTTATGTTCCAAAGTTCACTGCCCCATCTCCTCCATTATCCACACATTCTCCATCCAATAATCCTCTTATCTTTTCACATCCACCACCACATATATGCCAATGTTGGTCCTAAAAACATCCCCCCATCACACACCTACCCCATCGTTCTATCCATACCCTTTATAGCATCCCATCCATTATCCCACATATCTCCGCCATCAAATCCCTAATTCATCCTCTTGCATAATCCATTTATCCTCATAAGGTTGTACCAACATCCAACAGTCGGTTCGAAAATGGGCTCTTACTACCTCGTATAGATCTTGATACTTGAGTCATCCATCCATATCCATATCATGTATCTTCTAAATTCTCTTATCCACATCCCTATCCTTATCCATTTTTCATCCCCCTACTATCCCAAAAAAAAAAGAAAAGAAAAGAATAAAAAAAGAGAGAAATAATCCATCCAATGGTGAAAACTTGGCAAACAAGCGCCTTGGATAAGCACGATGATGAAAACCTCGCAAATTGCAAGGCTATGCTGTGAATCCCCACCTGCACTTCTAGTAACTTTCCTGATATGCATTCCCTCCATCCGCTATGCTTCTAGCTATGCACCCGTCTTCCTGTTATCCATCCTCTTCATAAATCCCCCTATCCCACCTATCTTCCGCATCCTACCATCATATCCCATTTATCTCCCATTCCCTCCATCCTTCTTGTGATCTTGATCAAAATAGGGGCACCTATCTATGCATGCTTTGGACACCTATTGGTATACAGCCCCTTCATCCATGCTCTATCATATTCCTTAGTCACCCATCCTATTCTCATCTAGTTATCTCCTTTATCTTCCCATCCACTTATCTTCCACCCCTCATGTCTCCTCATATATAACATATCTAGAGTGGGGGCATCGGCTTCCTTTGTGACATAGTCCTTGGAGACATTATCTATCATCACATCCCTTCCATCTCCCCATCCTTATCTTCGTATCCGTCTATCCTAGCATCCCTTCATCTCTCTATCCATCTATCATAGCATCCCTTCCATCTCCCCATCCTTATCTTCCTACCCATCTATCCTAGCATCTCTTCCATCTCCCAATCCTTCTGTCCCTATCCATCTATCACAACACCCCTTCATCTCCCTATCTATCTATCATCGCATCCCTTCCATCTCCCCATCCTTCATCTCCCAATCCTTATATTTCCATCTATCCTAGCATCCCTTTCATCTCCCCATCCTTGTCTCCATATCCATTTATATTAGCATCCATCCAAATAATCCCTCTCCTCCTTCATCCATTCTTTCATCTTTATCCTCATCCCATCTCACAATCCCTTGTCATTGGTATTTGGCTCTAGGCCTCCTTCCATACAACCCAATGCCCTTTATCTAATCGCCCTCACTTTTTCTTCTCTTCACATCTTTTCAAATCTTTTATCTTTTCTCACATGTCCATTGTCCCATCCCTCTTTTTTCTTTTCTTTTTCATAGCCACTCCACCCCTCTTATTCTTTTTTCCCTTCCCCTCCAAGGCCAAGGCCTGGGCGTGTTCTCACCAAGGGTCATACTGCAGGTTGCCCACACATCATGGCGGGTTCACCAAGACAATACATGGCTCCTGCTCTTTGGGCGGCACGCCAAGGAGTTGCTCACTTCATGGCCTGGGCCTTTCAAGGCCACTTCATGGGAGGCCTCACCATGCCAAGGCCATGCATGGGCGACATTTGTAAGCACTTTGCTGCTCACACATGGGATGTTCACAGGAGTTCACCATGGTCCACCCCAGGTTCGGTGTGCTCCGCCTCATTACATGGCTCCTTGGCCTTCTATAGGAGCCAGACTCCACCGGCTTGAGGCGTGTTCACTGAGTTTCACGACTCACTTAGTGTGCTGACCTCCACCTGTATGCCTTTACCCCCGCCAAAACCATACTTTTGCTATCTTTTTTAAAAAACTGATTCGGACCCAGTTGCTTAATTTTGCTCCCGAACAAAACCCATGTTTTGAAATTTTAAAAATTGATTTTTGATTTTTACGCCAACACTTCCGGAGGCCATAACTTTTGACTCGAGTGTCCGTTTGAGCTGAAATTTGACGGGTGGTTGCGTAATGAGCTAACGAGTGGATTCCCAACCAGTTTCTTAGAAACTTGTTGGACTCCGTTTTGACCTATTTTTGGGGCCTCAAAGTTTCATCTTGACCCTCAAAATCCTAATTTAGTGTTTTTTCAAAAAAAAATTTTGCTCATAATTCAAAATGCATATCTCGAATCTGGGATGTTAGTTGGCAATTCATCCTATCTCACCAATGGGTATTTCTTGAAAAAAATTGGGACTCTCAAACATACGACCATGAAGTTTCCTAAAATGGAAAAATTTGACAATTTTATAAAATTGCCAAATTCTGAAAAATCTGCTGGTCAACACCTTACATCCCTTAAGCCCCGGAACTTGGTGTAGACTTCATCCCATCACATCCTCCAATCATTCTAATCTTCAATCCAATCCTCATCTGAGCTTTCATCCAATCCTCATCTGAGCTTTCTTCTTATCCTCATCTGAGCTTTAATCTTATCCCAATCTGAGCTTAGCCAAACCCCTAATCTGGGCTTTCATCCATCTGCAACAAAGTCTTTAGATCCCTCCCTCCATCTTCTTCAATTTTCTCCTATTCATCCATTCACTCATTGCATATAACCATTCCTCTACTTCGACCCTTCCTCTATCATCTCAACACTTCATCGAACCTCCTATCACCCCAAACATTCATCAAACCTCCTATCATTTCAAACTCTCATTCCATAATCTTGCTCAATCAGTTACTCATCTGTCACCACCCTTCACCTTCTAGTTCCAAGAATCAGTCATCTATCCATCTGGTCACCTTTTCCTCATCCAAATCCTTATCCCTCTATCCAATCCACCCAAACAATCCTTTTCCTTCCCCCCATCCTTTCCCCCCATCCCATCTCATAATCCCTTGTCATCGATATCTAGCTATAGGCTTTACCCCATGCAATCCAATGTCATCCATCTTATCGTCGTCACTTCTACTTCTTTTGCACATCTTTTCTATCTCATCGTTCATCATTTCACCATTCATCTATATGGCATGTCATTTGCCCACTTCATCTTTGATAACTTGGATACCTATCCCATCCCTGAGCTTCATGATCACCATCATCCTCCAATCCAATCCAACCGGTCTATCTTGTCCCATCGTGTCGGTCCAATAATTTTACCCCCTTATCTAGGGTCATCTCATCATCTTTCATCCATCACTTGTCTGTGGCCTTTTGTCGAACTACGTTGCCCCTGCGCTTTTACATAGGCAAGGCTGATCGTGCGATCTGCCCCCGGGGCACTTTTGGATCAACCTTGTTTTGATCCTCCATCGTCTCGTCTCCACTAGTCCCTTTTCGCTTTTGTCCATGGTCCTTTTATCGAACTACGTTGCCCCTATGCTTTCACGTAGGCAAGGGTGGTCATTTGATCCTCCCCCGGGACATTCGTCGATCATGTCTTGTGTCCATCATCGGTCATCATTGTCCTCTTTCCGCTTTATCCATGGTCATTTTTCGTGAACTACGAGGGCTCTGCGCTTTCACGTAGGCAAGGCTAATCTTTGGTCGGCCCCCGAGCCCCTAGGTCTTTAGGTTGTGTCTTGTCTCCCTTGTGTTGTGTCATCAAGCTATGCCCTTATCTAGCTGGTTCTTAACAAACAAGATCCACTTGTATCATGAGGTCCAATCGATTTTGAACATCCCGCGTCATAACGATCTTTTAATATCCATCATCATCGGTCTCAACAGGATGCATCCTTCCTAACAGACCTCATCAATCCCATCCATCCCCTTGATCCTATGGCAAAGGACATTTGAAATTGATTGTGATCTTTTGATGCTTTTGGTTTTGTTTATCATTTGAGCTCCCTATCATCACTTGTCAAGACCGCCATAATCCATCATATTATGGTGTGTTTTGATTGGTCAACATAGGGGCATATCTTGATCTTTTTGTCTATTTTTTTGTCTTCTTGGTTTTGTCCCACATAGTACCTACCAAGATCCCCAAGGTCTTGTGTTATGCTGGGGCATCCTTGTGTGCTTGTGGTTATCCCAATACCTGGCCCGACCAAAGTCATTGCGACCTTGGGGTGTTGGGATAGCCTTCTTGTCTGCTGTGTTTGTTTTATGCATTAGACACTAATTAGCCTTGGTTCTTCATACCATGGCATCTTGTGTCTTATGCTATAGCAAAAATCAGTGCTCCGAAGATGGCAAATTACATTAGGATTGCATTTCATTTTCCATTCTATCATCTTGCATGTATCCCCCCATCCATTCATCCTTCCTCCTTATCTCACATCTCTATCCAATCCCCATCCATTCCATTTAGCCTGCATCATCTAATCATATCCTTGGTCTTGTTCTCAGTCTTGTTACAAGCCTAGATCCAATCGTCCTCATCATCATCCTCATCATCATCATTTTAGTGTTGTTTGGGATGTATCCTTCCCTCATCCTTTAGTGGTGTTTTGGGATGTATCCTTCCCTCATCAACACCACTTAGTGGGATGTATCCTTCCCTATCCTCGTGTTGTTTTGGGATCCTTAATTCCCTCATTGACAACACTCCATCCATCATCAACCCATTTTGGCCTGAATCATCACCATCCATTCCCTTTAGCCTGAATCATCTAATCATCTCCTTGGTCTTGATCCAATCATCCTCATCACCATCATCATCATTTTAGTGTTGTTTGGGATGTATCCTTCCCTCATCAACAACACTTTCATCATCATCGGGAGGTATTCCTCCCTATCCTTTAGTGGTGTTTTGGGATGTATCCTTCCCTCATCAATACCACTCTGTGGGATGTCTCCTTCCCTATCCTCATGTTGTTTCGGGATCCTTAATTCCCTCATTGACAACACTCCATCCATCATCAACCCATTTTGGCTTGTACCTTGACTAGGGCAACATCACCTTTTGTCCTCAAATCTATTTGTGCTTCCAATCACTTATCATCACTTTGCATCGTCTTCTTCATCTCACCTTGCATCATCTCATCCATTTCGAGAGCACATTCGTGTTCTCTTGAACCCGCATGTCCTCTCGAGGGGGCATCCTTATCCCTAATTTTCATCTTCACCCCCATCATATTTCTTCCTAGTCACTCCTTTGGATGACTGGGGCATCTTTTCCAATCTAACCATCTTCTTCTAGGTTCTATATTTTAATATTCTTTGAAATGATGCTACTTTGTAGCACCATCTCAAAGAGGGGCAAAATGTAGACATCCAAATTTGGACATTTGATTTATCCAAATTTACCACTTTTCATCTAAACATCCTCATCCAATCCGAGTTAATTAAGTAATATTACTATTATTTAATTAATATCTTTAATTTTGCCAAATCCCTAAGGTATTTTAATTAAATACCTTACCCTCCTTAATCCTCTTTTCATCAAATAAATTAAATAAATATTACATTTATTTAATTCCTCACATGTCATTTTCATCTAATCCTAATCCATCTCTTAATCTCTTCATTAAGGATGTGCACATGCCTAATCCTTGATTAGGATGTGTCACATCCTCCAACTTTTGCAAGTTGGCCTTTAATCCTAATTAGCCCCTAATTATCCTCTAATTACTGATTAATTAATCTTAATCAATACTTTGGTCAACTCTTCCCATCCCCCAAGGAATTTTTAATTCCTTTTTATTCACCCTAGGCTCCTCTCTTCCCCATGTGAATTTTTAATTCACTTTTATTATTCCTAGAATCCCCTTTTCCCATGCACCTTCTAGAATATTTGACTTGTCACATCAAGTCACATGTGACAAACTCCCACCTTTTGGGAGCATTGTCTTATCCACCAGATTCTTCCAATCATTGTGAATTTTTAATTCACTTTTATTCACCCAAGATTTTTCCCATCTCCCAATGTACTTGCAAGGTACTTGTACTTCCTCCACCTCATGTACCCTCTTGACACCTCATCTCCATCTCATCCCCCCTTGGCCACTTCACCCTCCACATGTCAAGATGTGAGGGCTTGTGGGTTCTCAACCCACCATAGCCCTTCATCCTGGCCTTGTTGGATCAATCTTGACCCTTGAATTCTCTAGAGAATTCAAGATCCTCTATAAATACCCCCTCCTTAAGGGCATTTTAAGGGGATTTTTGATTTGAGCAACTACATGCTGCCCATTTGCTTTCTCATCCAATTTTCAATTACATCCACTTGCATTTGCATCCAAACACATAGTAGAATCCTCCATTTTAGCAACATCAAGAGCCATCAAGGAGCACACATCCCATCTTAAGCAAGGGCCAATCAAAGGAGTATCAACAACAAAGGAAGGTAAAACTATTTGTCTTTTCAATCTACTTTCTTTAGTGTTTTATCACTCTCTTTTGGCTAATCTTGAGGTGTTCTTGATATTTTGTTTTTCATAGTTTTAGTTGTTTTGCTCATTTAGAATAGCAAAATATCAAGGGTATACAGTTTCTAAGTAATTTTCTATCCATTCATCAAAATGAAGACACTCGTAATGAGAATTGTTGCACATGAACATTGGAATTGATGAATTTTAAATGAATTTAAACCCTGGCTTCAGGTTGGTCACTAAATGATTGTTTGATTAACCCCTTAGGAAAATCATTAAGGAACATATCAGTGTCCTATTTATTGGGAAAAATGGAGTCACACATACAAGAACTAGTAAAATAGAGATTACCCAATAACTCAATGGAATAGACTACTCTCACAATACTTTGCATCATGGAGCTCAAATTTTCTGATACATCACTACTTCTCAAATCCTTTGTAAATGAATGTAAATTCATGGCCCCGTTTAACTATTTAATTGATTGCTTGAATCAAAACAACAAATAAAGACATTCTTCAACAACTGGGTAAGATGGTGAGAATTTTCTCACATCAGCTAATTTTTAGTTGCTTGGAAACTTGGTACAAAGGCATATTGGAGGAAAATTCTATTGAAAAGAGAGAGGAGAGAGTCTTTTGCAGATTGTTGATCAAGGGTGAAGGATGGTTCCAAATGTCTTCAACAGATTTTCTTCTAGAACATTCCATTCTTCTATTTCTTCGCTTCTTCTCTCATTTGTAAAGGATTCTGGGTTCCAATTTCTGAAAGCTCTGCAAGGCAGGCAGAAACTCTGGGTTGATTGTAAAGCTAGGATAATTATGACTAAGTCACTAATCTGAAAGTTTTTGTGTTTTGAATTATGATTTTATGTTTATTCTAGCTAATAATTATCTCCATGGCTAAACTGTAATGCTCTTTTGGACTCAATAATAAAATTGTCTGAGTCTTTTCATGTACATTTGTTGCATTTGAGTTATATTTGTTGTTTCCTTCTATTCTATGAATGATGTAATTTCTTTAATGCAGCACAAGCTACATTTATTATTGCCTTTTGTTTAGGGGATAGTGTAATTGCTTCAACAAATGTGATAGGAGTATTGTGTTTTAGGTGGATTTGTATGAAGAATTACTAGATTAAGCTTTAGTGGTCTGGTTGTCACAATGTGATAACATTTACAAAGATCTTTAGAGCATGTTTAACACTATAGGATGAATACTATTTACATGACTACATAGCCCATTTCATGGCATTGGTCAATTATCATGCTTTTGTTGTTTTCAGTTGGGTCCCAATTCTTTAAAATCATAAATCATTTCAATTATATATCATGAGTTATGTGTTTTCCTTGTTCTCCATGCTGGTTGATGAAATTCATTCAATATCTTGCCAATATTGAGTGATATTTTAGGTTTCTCAACATAATTATATAAGAACATCATATGTTAAGCAATATCATGTTAATTGTGTGTCCAGATCTTTAGATGTTGCTAAAGGGTCACCCCTCTAGGTCCTACAGAGCCTGAAGTGCAGGGTAAATGTGAGTTAATTCCATTTCCTATTAGTTGGCCAAATCCACTATTGAATTTGATCTTTAGAAAGTGGCTAGCCTATAGGATTCATTGGTCTGGTTCGATTTGGAGAACCAACAGGATGTCAGGTTGAAGGAGATGGAAATTGGTGCTTTGAAGAATCCTCCCTAGCCCCTTGCTACTCAGTCAGATCTACTTTCAATTTCTCGACAACTATATATATCTCCTACTGGGAAAAAGTCAACACTTTCTATTTGACTCTTCATCTAGTGCTTCAATTCATGGCAGAAGTAGAAGGTTTGAGCATAGAGGTTCGTGGAACAATTGAACAATTCCCATAGTTCATTGTAAAGAAGGTTCCCAAGATGGAGAAGCTACTAGATAAGCTATAAATGGTGGCGAATGAGGACCTGGTAAACACAAGAATTGAAGATCGGAGGTCGGCTGCAAAGAAGGAAAAATAATTCATCTGTTGCCATGCGGCCATCCTTCATGCCATCAATTGCTTGGCAACACTGGGTCAAACTATGAATAATAAATGGATGAAGTTCTCCCAACTGACTCAGATGGGCTTTCCCTCCCTATTTCTCTCTAATGATTTAATGGCTATAGCGGAGCATATCGCAAAAAAAATTGAGGAAAAGTGATAGGATTTATTCGCCTTTCAAAATTTCAATCAACCCACTACTACTAAGGACATTGAAGGCATCACCCATCAAATAGCACGAATTCTCTTTCAACTTGAGTCTGGAATCGGGATATCCATGAAGTTGCCTTCCAAAGAAGTGATCAATCTACATGAGGCACAAGAGAATCTATGCACTATATTGATAACATTCGAGGCTAACTGGTTGCCTCTGTAGGTTGCAATCTCAAATCTCTATCTCCATTTCCCAATGGATAAGGCTCTAGTCCTCGAACCAAAAATTTTGGGTTCCCATTCCACAGGAAAAATGCCTCTGGTAGTCGCCAAAAGCTGTGGATTGAAAATCCCTTAAGCTCCCTTCAAGTTGATAATATTGTTTTGCTTAGCCTTGGCCCGCGTCTCATATCTTTGGATATCCTTGGCCCCTATTTTGAAGAGTCTTGCCCGCTTGCTCCATGTTTCTGTCATGTGCATGTTGCAAAGGTTTCCTTCCATGCTTCTTTATCGAGCCTCGTCGTGCCTCCACATGTCAACAACGTGAGCCTTTAAGAGCTCGCTCCTCTTTGCTTCTCTACCAAGCTTCGCCCATGTGCCATGTAGCATCATTCTGTGGGTACCTTTTGGTAGACCCCACAGTCAACACTCGAAACAAAGACTTTTCCATGTGTCTTCTCCATGGGGATCTTCAATGCTGGAAGGGAAGATTTAGCGACAAGCCCTGTCCTATTGCCATGTGTCCTATCCAACTTTGTGGGAGAGTGACACTTGTTTGTATGGTAATTTTTCTGCTTCCACATTGGGACCACCATCATCATTCACACGAGGATGTATCTAGTTTGAAGGAAATTGTATTCCATGCTTCAAAATATTTTATGTTGCAACAGCCATGGGAAATCATTGCGACAGACATCTTTGCTAGTGCTAGGGAATCTTTTCTATTACTGCCTCCCAGGCAGTAGTATGGTTGTCTATATATACTACTTCAGCTCTCTAAAAAGGGATTCTGAGTTCAGAGAATATACATAAAAATTATGGAAAGACACCAGGCCTTTGTATTGTTTTAAGACTCACAGATTATGCAATTGTTGTTCAACCTTTCTGTTTCTTAGCTAATTGACAAAACATTATACTTGTTATTGTAATGAGTAGTTTATTTGTAGAACTTCTATAATTTCAATATAAGTTTGTTGATTCAGAACATGTCTTGGACTCTTCTTTTTAGTAAATGTGTATGGAAGTTATTTTATGTTATTTGGTATCAGAGCCAGGTTCCTTCTATAAATCCTAACTGCTTGAAGGTAGATCACATGAGCACACATGGGAAAAAAAAAATGAAATAAAGGAAGAAATAATTCTTAGAAGAATATTGGTAACAAAACACCAAGTACAAGGGATAAATTAATGGACAATATTTTCTTTGAAAGAAAAAACCATTCTATATGCAGTGATGATTGTATTGATATCATAGATGCCAACAGCTATGATGAAGTGGCACTTGGAATACTCATGGAAATAGAAAATGATGAAGTGATAAATGAAGATGACCTTGTACATGAATTAAAGGAGAAGACAAAAGGAGAAAAGAACATTGAAGTGGTGAACTTAGAAAAAGATGATTCAAGCAATAACTTGAGCAATAAATTGGATGCAAAGAAAGTTCATTTTGACAAAAATATCAAAGATAGATTTGATGCATATAAAGAAGACTATGATGAAAGAGATAAAAAATAGATCTTGAGGAGGAACTTGAGTATGCCTATTGTAAGATTGAGAAAATCAAGCAAAAGAATTCAAGGCTAAAATCACAATGTGAAGAGGACAAGGAAACAAAAGAAAAATAAAAATAAGTGATCATGGACTTGAAAATGGAAATCAAAGAGGCTAAAAAAATTGAGGAAGAGGTAAGGAAATAGCTAAAAGAAAAGGTTCTTGAATGCGAGAAGCTAGAACTTGAAATCATCTCCATAAAGAAGGAATTAGAGAAATCAAATGAAAAAATTAATCAATGCACCAAGTATGAAAAGAGTAGTGAGATGTTGGAAAAGATAACCCCCTCTCAAAGATTATCTTCCATCAAGTGTGGACTTGGGGTTGAATAAAATAAACAGGCTACCAAAGAAGAGTCAAATTCAAAGGCTACAGAACCTCAAAAGAAATCAAGTGAAGAAAATTAGAAAGAACATACTGATACACCAAAGGACTTCATAAATAAAGGCACACCCCCAAAAGTGAAAAATGCCACATTCAAAAGCCTTCACCACAACAGGTGCATATAACTAGACATCATTATCCTCTCAATGGCTATTGCTACAAGTGCAACAATTTTGGTCATAAGGAAAAGAAGTGTAAAATACAAATAAAACATTATGGAGAATGGAACATAAATAGATATTATCATAGGTGGACAAGTAGAAACTATCATTCATATTATCCTCAAGATGTTATATGTTGCAAATGCAAGAACCATGGACACATAGCACTACATTGTAGATATGGTTCAGTGAAACCTCTTACAAAGTACAAGATAAAGAACATTGTGATAAAAAAAAAAGGGAAGACCTACTTTAGTGTGGAGAAAGAAACTATACCAAGACTATAAGAAGAGTAAAGAGGATGAATCTAGTAATATGCACTATGCACTGCATGCACAAGTGACATCCTCTAGTTTGTAAGGAGAAGCATAATTTTAGGGGGAGTCAAGTATGATTGTATCTGTTACCCCCATGAAAAGAAAAATAAGATGTGAAAAAATGGTATGCTTGTATATTCACACTTTGCAAGCATGTGTTGAAAAAATAAATTGATAATTGTGTTTATGCTCAAACTTCACATTGATGGTGTTACCATTGATACTTTAGAAGGCATGCATGTATGATGAGAATTCATTCATAGAGAATATCAAGGAAGAAGAATTACAACAAAGACATAATGATGAGATGGAAAGTTGAAACAAGGAGGAAATGATTGCATTGATTTCAAGAGAAAGGACCTTCATATGAAATTTAAATCCTAAAAATAGAAATCATGTGCACAATATATCAACAACAAAAATAAGTAATGGATTGATATCTACTTGATGACAGACTATAATAAGATTGAATACCTTGAATAAGGAGTTATCATTTGTATGCAAGAAGATATCAAAAGAGCATAGGGACAATAAAAAATCCTTGATCTTAGGAGACCCTCATGAAAATATGATTTGATGATCTTAATCTAGTAGCCAAGACCATAGAAGGAAGAATTGAACATGCATGAGACAGTGATGAGATCAATGAGTTCCTAACTTAAGAAACATGACAAGAGGAAACAATTTTCTAAAAACCACAGAGAAATATTGTTCCCAACAAAATCAAAGTGGTGCAACAGAAGCATTAGAGTGAGGGGGGGCATTAGAGAATTTTTGATAGGGGAAAATTCCATTCTTGTGCATTTTATGTGAGAATACAATCAAATTCTTTGAAGGACAAAAGGTTGATGAACATCCCTTTGCCATTGATGTGAAATGGGGAGAGTTAGAAGAGATGACAAAAGATATGTTTCTATCAATGACAAAAGGGAGGAGTGTTGGAAATGTTGTCATTGATGTCAAGAAGGTGGCATGAGATGACTGTAAGAAATGGGCATTTTTATTTAAGATATGATGATACAAATCCCGAAGTTGAGAAACAAGAATACATTAATCATATTCAATACATTACATATTTGATGGAATGGAGGAAGTTATATGATCTAGCAGTGGAATTAATAAAGCAATTCTCATACATTCGTTGATCATTAGACACTTGTAGAAATAATGATAAGGTTAGATTGTCTTGAATTATCATATCATTGAAGTAATGAACAAAATAGCCCCAAGATTGATACCAATGGGAAAATGATGATAGTTGAAGAAAATTTGTATGTTACATATAATGGTGTGGGTAGATGCAAAGAAAAAATTGCAAAAATGAGAAAGGGTTTAGAGCATTCAATGCTACACAGACATGAATATTGTCAGAATAGAAGATATAACTATGGCCATTAAATCAAACATAAGATTATAACTGCAGAGAACTGTAGACATGTCGATTGGAAGATATTAATACCAATGGCCATGCCAAAAGGTGACAAGCATTATTTCTTCTAATGCACATCCTAAAGTCAAGTAGGTGGAATCAATAATAACTTAAGGATCATAGTCTGTATTGTTGAAAAAGATTCTAATGACATGGAAATCAAAAGCATGTGGAATGTTAAAAAAAATAGTGCATATAACAAACATTATCTTCCATATAATCAAAGGACATATAATAATATACAAATTCTGAAGGTTAATATGTAAACTAGGGACATCATAAGGGACACTTTAATATAGCCATTACAAATCATAAACTTTAATATAATCATTAGTGAAAGGATTGGTTGCTACTTCATGCTTGTTGTGGATAGTGGTCAAATTGTGGAGTCATAAATATTTGGAAGCATTAAAAATTTATTTTTCTTGTACAACACATAAGACAAAAAACATATAAAGACAAAAGGTGAGTAAGACAAAATTTGTCTTATTTGACTATATTTTCCAAAAGCAATGATTAAGGAATGAAAAGTCAGTGCTTGGAAAAGGACAAATATTTGTTAGTAATAATCTAAATAAACTAATGTGTAGCGATTCACTTAAGAAGATTATAGTTTCAAGGCTATGAATAAATTATAAGAAGCAACTTCATTAATAAGAAAAACAAATTAATTACTATGAAGGTAGCACTTTATTAAGAAAAGTTTTTAGAAATAATTTTAACAAAAAGGCATTTCCTTTTAGAAGGATATCTCTCTTCTAAAAGATGTACCCTTTCATATGAAGATGAAGATATAAAAAGAAATTCAATGAATATCATCTGAGGAGCAGATTGTGAAGAGTAAGGGTGAAAATGAATATCATTTGAATATGCAGATTTGAAAGAGGAAGCATATCCATTATTTGAGTGGAACAATGAATTGAATAGAAAGAACACTCAAAGAGATAAGTGTGTGGTTTTAATATTTGAGATATCATACCTAGAATATTTAAGAAGGCATATTTTCAAGAAGAATATACTCATAATATAAGATGGATTTTTGAAGAGTTAAAAAGGCATATTTACATGAAGAATTATGGCAGAATGATAAGAAGACTCATGGGAGCCTATGTGTAAACCCATTAAAAGATTATGAGTAGATTTGTGAAGTATTTATGGTAGATCTATAATGAAGCATATTTGAGCAGACCTGTGAAGAATTTGCAAGAAGATTGAAGTAAACAAAATATATATGAAGACCATCAAGAAAAAGAAAATAAAAGTGAAGTAAACCTTGTATCTGATTTGAACAAAAATATGGATCAAAATTTGGAACAGATCTAGAGCTTAATTTGTAGCAATTTTTGAATCAAACATTGAGCACTCATAAGGCAGTGTTAGATCAGCTCTATGTAGAGAATATAAGAGGAAAATTTGAATGTGAAAGAAAGATGATTGTAATGTGCTAACTTATGTGAACGTCATTCAATGAAAGATATATCAATCATGAAAATTGAATCATGGAGTAAGTAAATGAAGAAGATATTTTTGCACAATTGTCCAATATGATTTGTTGAAGAAGAAACATTAAAGGTGGGACACTATTCTTGAAACTAGTATCTTTGCTAAGTTGGTGCTTGGAAAGTAGGAGTTTGGTGCTCCTTGTAGGTTGGCGCATACTAAATTAGAGATAGGAATTGATGCTCCTTGTGGGTTGGTGCCTACTAAAGTGTGAGAGTTGGTGATTCAAGTAGGTTGGTGCCTACATCCATTGTAATACTTATATAATTCATAAATTACATTATTTGTACTATGGTTTTCTCTCGTAAGGGTTTCCACATAAAATCTTGGTGTCAACGTGTTCATATTGTTATATTCTTGCATGGTTGATATTGTGTGGAGTTTAAAGTTGATAAAAGTCAAGAGGGTAAAGGTTTGTTGATATACTAATTCACCCCCCCCCACTCAATATATCTTTGTGCTCTTCACATCACCCATCTTTAAGACAAGATAGGAATCCATCAATCAAAATAATATGAGAATACATCATCTATCCATAAAAATAATATAGACATCCATCCATAAAAAAAAGATGGGAATCCATCATCTATCCAATAGAATAGGATATGCATCTATCCATAAAAATAGGATGAGAAGGTATCATCTATCCATTAAAACAAGACAAGAATCCATCCATAAAAATAGGATGGGAATCCATCATCTATCCATCAAAATAGGATAGACATCCATCCATAAAAATAAAGGTAAATACTCATCTATTCATCAAAATAATATGGTAATCCATCATCTCTCCATCAAAATAGGATAGGCATCCATCCATCAAAATAAGATGGGTAAAATGATCTAACTAGAGAGTTCAAACTCATATAAGTCACTCTCTAAAGATTGCATTCACCAGTGGAAGTACATTGAGGTCTATTTTTAAGAGTACAAAAGAAATACTTGAAACCCGCCTCAAAATTTTGACCTAAAGCCCTCAGGGAATCAATCATTCCTTCCTAGATTCTTTTAAGTATATAAGAAATATATTTTATCTTGATATTAATATTATTGAGATTACACCCTTTCCCTTAATATAATAAATTCTCTCGATTGAATTAATGTTGCATTTAGGGTTGTCATAATATTGTCATGGACACACCCTAAGCCTCATACTCGAGTGCCTAAGTACTAGGAACATTTTTTGTTTCCCAAACTTCCTACATACCCTTCTTCCAAATCCAATATCAAGGTGTAAAATATATAATTATGTTTTCTATAATGAGTTTTATTTGAACTATTTATGTGAGTATGCAACCCTTTGTAGGGCTTCTTTTCCCCAGATAGTTCCTCTACAACTGCTACTTACAAAGGGAAGAAAATAAATTCATAATTAAATGATATCCATGAACATTAATTATTTGTATATCTAACTAATTCCTATTCCTAAATAGTAAATTCACCCTTGAAAACATTTTATTTGAAAGCTTCGTTCTCATGATTGAATATCAAATAAATTATAAATAACATAAAAAATTTATATGAAAGTCTATTGAGTCTTACATGCATGTTTGCTAAGTTTGAACTAGAGTATTTTGGTTCATTTGATTTCTCTTTTTAGATATTCAATCCAAGGGAGATTACTCATCCCTTGGGTTTTAATATCATCAAAATTCCCTTATCTATCATCGATGATCTAAAGGGATTATGAAAAAATATTGTTCTTGTAGTTCCAGCTTAGGCTGTAGATGCAATAACTCAAGCATGAAGACATAAACCATAAATATGAGATAAAGGCACTATTGATACCAAACACTACTAGTTTTAGTCTCAAAATCTTGTTTAAGTTTTTTCAACTAGGAAAAATATTGATTCTAAATATTTTGCAAAGAAAAATTAAAGTAATATTGATCTACTTGAAAAATATATGCTATTTATTTTGCAAAATAATTTTAACTAATACTAATTGTAGATTTATTTTTATCAATCCAATACCAATTACTTTGAAAATAAATACTAATTAATTTTACAAATAAATTTAACTAATTCTATTTACTTTGAAAATAAACACTAATTATATTTGCAAATGAATTTAATTATTTATATAAATTTGAAAATAAATTAAACTAATTCTAATTACTTATAGAATAAATACTAATTACTTTTGAAATTTCAACTATTAATATTTTTTTAATAAATTAAACTAATACTAATTATATTTAAAATAAATACAAATTACTTTTGCAATATAGATTCTCTTCATTTTTTATGTACTCTTTGAGTACTCTCCCTTATAATGATCTAGGAATGTATTTATTCTTGAGGAAAGCAAAGAAGGAATTCTAAAAAAAAATTCATACTTCTATTGTTAATAAAGTCCCTTCATGGAAAGGAGAATTATATCAAAATTACTTTGCTAAAATCCATCCTCAATTATATCCCTATTTATATGATGTTAGTACTAAAGATTCTTAAAAATGCAATAGAGGGATTCAAAAATAACTTAGATACATCTTTTGGGTAGATAATATTTATGGAAAAAGGAAAATTCCTCTCATTTTTTGGGAAATGATTTTTGGGCTGAAGTTTATAGGTGGGGTTGGTATTCAAAATTTGAAAGCAAAAAACGTTGCACTCAGAGTGAAGCTAATTTGTAGAATTTATAAAAACCATTCTTCTAAATGGTTCAGATTAATGATGTTTACATATTTTGATGCATCTAATCCAAGAGGATATTTACCATTACAAATCCTTCTCAAGGATTGAAATTATGGAATTTCCTCATCTCATGTCGCAAGTTGATTTTTCCTCATCTCTCATGGGTAATTCATAATAGTGAAAATCGTATTTTTGGGGTGACTCTTGGAATGGCCAAAAACCTCTTAATTATTTTGATCTTCTTACAAAATGAAATGTGTGCTTGTTTAGGTTTGGGGAACCAAGGTGAACACAAGGGAGATAGGGGACCACCTTTTAGAAGATGGAACTTGGACCTATTTCTCACTTTAGTTAATTAGAAACCAAGACCCCTCAATCAAGCGACTCAATTGAGGGAAGGAATAGGGGTTTCCTTGTGTGATTGGATGAGGGTTCACAATTAAAAGAAAGTTCATAGGAGAAATGAAAATAATTATGCACAAAATCCTAAAAAATTGAAAGCATAAAATCATATTGACAAACATAATGAAAAAAAAAGTACCTAGAGGAGTGGAGACCAAAACAAGTTATGTAAACCCTAGAAACTATTGTTTCATATTGCACCAGGATTAATACAACAAGTTGGGCATATGAGTCCTATTCTAGGGTTTTTAGGGAAAAATCTAGAATTCTCTGAGAGTTGATCAGGATCTACTAAACAATGACCTGAAACTGTAATGGGACTAATACACCAGGTTGGGCATATGAGTCCTACTATGGGATTTTTTAGGATCTTTTTGAATCTTTCAAACCCATATCTAACACTGTTGAATGTTGTAAAAAGTCTATATCAAGGACTAAATGGCCAGGTTGGGCGAATGAGTCATGTTCACATAAATCTGCAAAACACACATCACAAGAGAGATAAAATATGTTGTTTTGTTAGTGGATGGGGGTCTTCCTTAGTAAGGCAAACCCCATTTGAGTAATTAAAATTTGAAATGAATTGAAATAACATGAAGGAATGATGAATGAACAAATGAATGTAACAACTCACCAAACCTTGTTGAAACCTTGGATTGCAAATATCTTTGACATGATGAATTGGATTTTGATTTCTGCAAAAATCTTCTACAAATTTTCCCTTGAATGACTTCTTGAATGCTCTTGAATACCCTATAATGATCTTGTGAAATCTTAGGATGTTTTACTCAAAATTTCTAGGTGAAATTATGTGAAATAACATTGTATTTATACTTGTTTATTGCAAATTTCTTGAAATTACAACACTAAAAACTGACATCAGATCTAGGAGAATAAAATCCCACCAAGAATTTGATTTAAAATAGGTCCAAGTTAAAGTGAGACTCATACACTAGGTTGGGCGTATGAGTCCCAGTGGCTAAAACTTGGGACACAAACTCTAAGAAGTGTTAAGTTCAATGCAACATTTAAAATTAGGTCCCAAGACCTAGGTGGGACCCATATGCCCAAGGTGGCGTATTAGACCCAGATCCCTAGATTTAGAACACCTAACCAAAAGCATTGAATTATGGTTTATCATTTGTTTAATATCAGTTATTATCCTCTGAAAAATGCATTTAATAAGGCTTTTGGATGCAAAATAGGACTGATCAAGGCATAAATGAACCTAATTTTAATAGGGAGGGCCCAAACAAGTGTGAAAATGTAAAGGGATAGATTTTCTACACTACATTTGGCCCCCACTTTAGTGAGAGGATGACCTTGCATCAAACTCAAACTAAAGTAGACAAATTCACATCAAGAGGGTTCTCAATGTACTAATGTGAATGGTATAGGATGAAAAAGATCAAGGAGATGGTCAAGCCCCCAAGATCCAAGATCCTATGTCAAATCAACATAAGCACAAAGGGGCACACATAAGGTGTATGATATGCAGTAGCAAAACAAGGTACACAAACATACAATGTCAAAGACTAAAAGAAAGAAAAATAAAAAGGAGTGGATCAAGACTTGACAGTCTATCCAACATGATGTGGACCAGGTCTAAGTTGTTTTTCCAAAAAAATTTAACAAGTGGAACATGATGTCCACTATGCAAATAACACGCACACTCACATGGGCTAGTGGAATCTAGTATCCACTAGGTGAGCCCCCATAAAGGTGAGACACATATGCATGCATCCGATATGCACCCACACATAGAAGCAAGTGGCTATGGGAAATTCACACCTATAGTTGGCTCCCATACGTACTAACCATACAAAAGCTATACCTCTTGATAAATTTGATAAGGTGCCACGCAATGAAACTTCAAGCTTATGAAAAATATTAAAGTAAAGATTTATTCAAAGGGACTTTGCTTAGTTCATATAAGGTCTCTTTTTATGGAACATCATGCGTAATGTCTCCAAGGGAGGAAAAATAAAAGAAATATCATGCTCTTAGAGGAAATCAAACCCAATGACACCACCAAGAAAAGGACGTATCACAAGAAGAAAGAAAATCACACAATGAAACATGAGAAATGTAGAAAGATAATGTCAATGTATGCCCCCACTTTAAAGTGATTGCTAACACCATTGCTATGAGTAATCTGCTTTAAAGTAGCCAATGTAGAAGACATGAGAGTTTATTTAGATTCCAAGTCATATGTTTCTGAATGAGACTACATCATGAATAAAGGGGTGCGCCCAAAATGTAATGCTATACATAGAAAGAAAAGTACATCACATGTGACCCAACTTAAGGCATGTTGTCCACATCCCAAGCTTTCTCACATATATACATGGAAGGTGATCAAATAGCCAAAAGAGACAACAACAAGTGTCATACGAGGACAATACTACCTAACCCACTTGCCCCCACTTAGTGCAAGACAAGGGTGAGCCAAGGTGATTGATGAAAAACTTGGAAATTAGTATCAATTAGAGGAACTAGGTGCTTCAACACAAGAGCACCACAATCCTTAAGATATTGAATTTTATTACTCAAGGTCATACATTCATTAGTAGAATGACCATGAATTCTATGATATGCACAAAATGAACTCTTGTAGTAAAATTTCTTTCGTGTTCTTGGAGGGATGCATATCAAACGATCTTGGGGGAGTCTCAAAAAGATATTCTCTTGATCAATAGTAGAAGATGTTCCTTTGTTTTCTGATGAAGACATATTTTGCTTAGTACAAGGTGTCATACTTACACAAGACTCTTTAGATGGTGAGATTTTGTACTCTTTTTTAAAGGAAGGTGTAAAATCTAACAAAATCCAATCGTTAGTGTTTTTTGTGATGAAATTGATATTAAGCAAGGATTTCATTTATTCTTTCATTTCCTTCAAAGGATAATAACCAAGACCACTAGTTTCTAGCAATTCAAGATGCACTAATGTTAAAGTTGGCTTAGAAGAATCCTTTGTAAGAGTGTTGATATTGATTCAAGGCTTCTTCTTTTTTTCGAGGGACAATAAACAAGACCATTAGTCATTTCTTACATGTTAGGATCTATAGGGACACACATAACTTATTCTATAGCACCACATCTTTTTCCAATATACCCAGGTTGTATCATAAATTCATAACCTCTTCCATAAATATTTTTCATTTCTTTTGAATTTGCTGGTTGCTCATAATCAACTTAAAAAAAAATTGTAATTTGATTCTCCTTCTAAAGTGGTTGAGGTGGATTCTTTCAAAGATTCTATTGCATTTTTTTTCGACATTACTGTTGGTTCTTTTTTCTTTTTAGACTCTTTTATTATGTTCTTGTATTCACCCATGAATGTAGGTATGAAGTATAAGGAACCCCAATCATCATCCAATAACTTTGTGACTTCTTCAATATGATTTTATTTGTATTTCTCTTGCACAGGTTCCACTTGCATAGTTGGTGTCAATCTTTTCAAAGGATTTTGTTTATCTTTCTTAGCTTGCAAATAACTTTCAGACTCACAATTAGTGTGGACCGTGTAAACTTATTGTTGAAAACATACTTCATTTTAAGATGAAGAGTAGAAGGAACTGCTTGCATTTCATGAATCCATGGTCTACCTAAAAGAAGATTATATGAAATATTGTGAGGCATAACATGGATAGTATTTTTCAATGTGAGTTTTTCCATTCTCACGGGTAACGTTATCACAACAAGTAGTTGCTTCCCTATGTTATCAATGTTAAAATTTGAGGTGTTTATGTATCTCAATACTTTGTAAAACTTTATGATTGTTGATCTAAATATGTATTCTTTGTTACAGATTCTTTGTGGGTGATTTTTTGATTAATTCATTTTATCATTTGTAGAATGAAGATAGAAGGTTGTAGAAGAATTAGAAAGAATATTAGAAGATACACAACATATACCATGGAGAAACCCTTTCAAGAAAAAACTCCACCAAGAATCAATGTATTATTTAATCTCATAATAAGATTACAATAATTCCAATCCTTGCTTGAGATGCTTTTTTTTCCTTCAAAAAATATTCTTCACAACCTACAATAAAAATTGATACAAACTCTCTTAAGCTTGCTTGAGATAAATAGGCAATAATAAACCTTGCAAACTCCAAAGAGTTACAATTACAAAGATCAAATCTTATCACCAAAAACCTACGCCTATCTCTTGCAAGTAGAGTTCTACCATGAAGAACAGTGTGAAATAAACTCCATCCATTTGGGCATCACAAACTGAAGTCATAACTCAACCTTTATTCCGAAGATATCTTCAAAACTTATCCTCAAAGTAGCCTCCCAAGAAAGGTTCCACTTAACTCAACCTTCTGAAATATCCTAACATGCAAAAGTGTTAACCCCAAGAAGCCAACTTGGGCACCCAAGGTGGGTCCAAGTCATTCTCTATTAATTGAAACATATCTATCCAACATTCATTGAAGACTGATCATCCCTTGTTAACTAAAAGTAGTCACCTATTCTCTATCATGCAACTCATGTCATTAGTTATGCATTCCAAGTTAACTAAAGTCAACTAGAATTTGACTAAAACTAACTGAAGATAACTGAACTAAACTTAACTTAACTAAATTGAACTGAATTGAACTGAACTGAACTGAATTGAACTGATCTGAACTGAATTGAACTGAAAGTCATGCATGTAAACATCAATCCCTAACTTCTAGGATCTTTACATGCATTACATAAATGTTATCTTTTACACCAAATAGTTAACTTAACTCAAGTGGGTTCCACCTTCCATGTGGGCACCCCATGTGCCTCTATTATTTAGGAACTCATCTTGGATGACCTCACATGCTCCTATAATTTAGAATTAATTACAAATGTCATTTAACATGATTATTTCATTCAAAATTAATCTCTTTCTAATCCTAGTGTTTGAGAACACTTTCCAAGGACTTAGGAGATACATGAAATAAATAATGTTTAGGATTGCAACTCAATGGAATCCTCTTTCCAACATTCTCCCACTTGACATTATACATTGCAATTTTTCTAAACAAGGAATAATTATTATAAATCAAGTACAAGACTCAAGGCTAATGGCCTTCCTACACCAACTAATAAATCCATGCCAACTTCAAATGCAACCTGCATAATCATGAAGCTCCAACCAAATGATTAAAACTACTTGAGAACTTCCCTGTAGGAACTAGTTTCATAAGATAATATGCAACATTAATTAAAGTGTCAACTTTCTTAATTAATACCTTCCCACTCTCAACTATTTCTCACACAAAGTGATACTTAACATCAACATGCTTAGTATGAGCATGATACATAGGAGTTTTGGCTAAACACATAGCACTCTAACTATCACATTCAAGTTTTACTTGCAATTAAAACCAATACCTTTCCCAAGTCTCTATATCCAAACTGCCTTTTTGGAGGCACGTGAAACCACCGATTGTGTTGAACTCACGTTCAACCATGGTGTAGGCTTCTCAGTCTTTACTGTTGGAAATAGATTTTCTTACAAGTAACCATTCCAGCATTTATCTCTTACCATAAGAGAACTCAAGCCTCACCTATTTTTCCAAGTATCCATGAGGACCTATAACCAACCAATTCATGTCAAACTCCAAATGCAACAAAGCACTATCATGAAGTAATCAAGCAAATGATTAATGTACCCAATACATAAGAGAAATAGACAATATCTTTATCAAAGCTCCAATATTGAACATAAACATGACATCCATGATCTAACCATCTCCTCCTATGAGATCACATGAACCATAACATACATCTTGGTCTCAAGAGAACATGTAATATGCCAAACTCTAATCTAGAATCAAGAGTAAACAATGGCATAATAACAACCACACTAAACCAAGAAAAAACTATATCCCCAATCACATGAAGATAACCTTACCAATGATGCATCTATGTCACTGCCACCAACTCCCACTGAACCATGGAATCGAGTCACACATGGCATCGTGACTACCATCCTCTCTATGAAGATCACTCTAAAACATGAAGAAAAGAGTTTTCACAAATAGTATTAGCTGAAATAACCAATGCATCATTACTGACATCTGAGGATTCCTCTAGAGAAGAATTAAAACTCTCTTTCTTGTTCTTACAATCCTTCTTCACATATCCTGGTTTCCCCACAGCTCCAACAAATTACCTTACTCTTACCAGGGGTTTAATTTTATCCTTTGGATTTACCCTTTCCTTCCTTCTCTCCCTTAGGTTCCTTTTTCTCAAGCCTACCTTTTACAAACAAGGCATCTTGGATTCCCTCTTTATACTTCCTCCTTATCTCCTTTGATAAGAGAGTAGGAATTATATTGTCCATCTTAGGATTTGCACCAGTACTACTGATAGCAACAATTAGATTTTCCCAAGACTCTAGTAAAGAAAAAAGTAACAAAATACATTTATCTTCATCTTCAAGCTTTACATATACAGATGCTAACTAACTTAGAATCAAATTAAAAGCATTCAAATGATTTGCAACAGAATCACCATCTTTCATCTTTAAAGAATACAACTATCTTTTCAGATACAACTGATTAGTAAGACTTTTAGTTTGATAAATATCACCTATTCTCTTCCATGACTTATATGCAGTAGTTTCTTTTGAAACATTGAAGAGAACAACATCAACAAGACATAATCTTATGGTCCCTCTTTCCTTCTTATCAAGCTTAGCCCAAACCTCATTTGAAATAGTTATAGGTGACTATGTCTCACTACCAACAACTAACCACTGATCTCTCTCTTCAAGTAGATCCTCCATTTTTAATTTCCAAATCTCATAATTAGATCCATTGAACCTTTCAATATCTAAATGAGAATTCATTGTAACAAACTTATTTTCTAAAATCAGTAATAACAAAAAATAGTAAAAGCTCCCACTACACCCAAAAATCCTTCAATATTTTAAGAGAAAGGCACCCCAATATTCTACCCAAAATCAGCTCTGATACCAAATGTTGAAAATTGAGGTGTTTATGTAGCTTAATACTTTGTAAAAATTTATGATTGCTGGTATAAATATGTATTATTTGTTACAGATTCTTTATGGGTGATTATCTAATTAATTCATTTTATCATTTGTAGAATGAAGACATAAGGTTGTAGAAGATTTAGATAGAATATTAGAAGATACACAACATATACCATGGAGAAACCCTTCAGGGGAAAAACTCCACCAAGAATCAATGTATTATTCAATCTCAGAATAAGATTACAATAATTCCAATCCTTACTTGAGATGCCTCTTTTTCCTTCAACAAAACTTCTTCACAACCTACAATAAAAACTAATACAAACTCTCTTCAACTTGCTTGAGATAAATAGGAAATAATCAACCTTATAAACTCCAAAGAGTTACAATTTCAAATCTTAAAGCTTATCACCAAAAACCTACACCTAACTCTTAAAATTAGAGTTCTACTGTGAAGAACAATGTCAAATAAACTACTTCATCCATTTGGGCATCCCAAACTAAAGTCATAACTCAACCTTTATTTCAAAGATATCTTCAAAGCTTATCCTCAAAGTAGGCGCCCAATAATGGGCCCACTTAACTCAACCTTCTAAAATATCTTAACATACAAAAGTGTTAACTCCAAGAAGCCAACATGGGTGCCCAAGGTGGGTCCAAGTCATTCTTTGTTAACTGAAACATATCTCTCCACCATTCATGCAAGAATGATCATCCCCTGTTAACTAAAAGTAGTCACTTGTTATCTGTCATGCAACTCAAGTAATTAGTCATGCATTCCAAGTTAACTAAAGTCAACTAGCATTCAACTAAAACTAACTGAAGATAATTGAACCATAACTCAATTGAACTGAACTAAACTGAATTGAACTGAACTTCATGCATGCAAACATCAATCCCTAACTTCTAGGATCTTTACATATATTATAGAAGTGTTATATTTTACTCCAAATAGTTAACTTAACTCAAGGTGGGTTCCACCTTCCATGTGGGAACCCCATGTGCCCCTATTATTTAGGAACACATCTTGGATTCCCTCACATGCTCCTATCATTTAGAATTAATTACAAATTTCCATTAACATGATTATTTCATTCAAAATTAATCTCTTTCTTATCCTAGTGTTTGAGAACACTTTCCAAGGACTTAGGAGATACATGAAATAAATAATGTTTAGGATTAAAATTAAATAACATCCTATTTCCAACAATCAAACCCATGAATAGATAAAAAATTTATTTGAATTTGGATTTTGTCTACACGGATCTTATCAAGAAAGTTTACACTACACACATTGTCAAACCATTATCAATCAGAGTTTATTTTATCCTCCACATATTAATGTTAGCTATTATCATGAAAGAATCATTTTATTTTTTCACTTAAAAAGGAGGGAGCTCACTTTGATGGAAAACAATGTTAGCAACCATTCCTTGAATTAGGGTTGTTGTATCGTTCAGGTTTTCCTTAGGGGAACCACATCTTGTTGCAATGCATTTTGAAGCATACTATTGTAACTAGGTGAGGCTTGAATAAGGTCCCATAAGGATATCTTAGTAGG
The DNA here is from genome assembly GCA_007258455.2 of Sequoia sempervirens. Classification (NCBI taxonomy): domain Eukaryota; kingdom Viridiplantae; phylum Streptophyta; class Pinopsida; order Cupressales; family Cupressaceae; genus Sequoia; species Sequoia sempervirens. The sequence goes on along the minus strand of VDFB02000008.1, from coordinate 304,647,854 downwards.
ATTATTCATAATTTTTTCAACAATATCATACTCCTTTCCACTTTTTAAAGGGAAACAAGGAGCAATAGGACATATAGGTTGAGACAATGGTAAAAAAGAGTGGTTTGTTATTACCTATTGTTCCTTATATTGTATGTATGAGCAACGGTATTGTAACTTGGTTGCTATGAAACATTATCATTATTATGTTTCCTTGTAGGTGGTTCTAAGATAAGCATGGGTTTATTTTGAACTTGTGGTTATTGTGAAGGTGGATAAAGGATAAGAACTAGCTTAGGAGATTGCTTCAAGGGATATCTAATGTGCATAACCTCAAAAGACTCATCCTTATTGTGATGATCTTTTAGCGAAGGAGAGTTTAAGGTTACCTCATCATTTTCATCAAATGATGCCACATTACTATTCTTTGAAATATATGCATTAAATGTTGGAATTATTGCCTCAATCTCATAGGCTGAAACCTCTGAGAAAGCATGGTCGCTGAGACTGGTGACATGTCTGGCCAACTAGCAGTAGTAACCTTGTTGAATCAGATCAAGTCATTGTGACCTTGCAAGAGTCTCGCCGAACGCTTTTACTTTGGAGCCTATCATTTTGACAGTTTGTTCATTGTAACCTCTCACCAATCGTGGAGATCTCAGGATGACAGGACATTCTATCGAATATCGGGGAGAGTCTTGGGTGTTTGTTATGAGCTCTCAGCAATGTGTTAATGTCTCGCTGACAGCATTTAGTTTGAAGTCATCGAGGAAACTCTCACCGGAAGGAATACTATCAGTAAGAAGTGTTACCGATGAGGGAATGTCACACTGACTGTATTATCTTGAGGAAACTCAAAGGGCTTTGGGAAGATGTCCTAGTGACTGATGAAGTCTTGCCGATGGAGACACACTTGGAGGCATTGGGGTAACACTAAGGGTTCGTTAAGAACTCTTAGCGATGGACAAAAGTCTTGTCGACCGTTCGATGCTCGATGAAACATAAGGATCTCAGAGTAAAGTCTCAACGAAGGACATATGTCTTGGTGATAGATGAGCTCTTCGAAGTAACATAAAAGAGTTCGGTGAAACCTCTTGACGAAAGATGAATGTCTTGCTGACTGGTGTTTGGTGCTCAGTATGACTTGTGAGTATTCGGGGTAACATCTCAATGAAGGTGATGTCTTGCCAACTATTTAATACTTCAAAGTAACTGTTGAACATCGATGCAACCTCCTGGCGATAGCGATAAGTCTCATCGAGTGTTGGATGCTTTGGAATAACAATGAAGGCTCGATGGGATGTCTCAGTGAAAGCAATATGTCTTGGCGACATGGCAAAAGTTGAGCGATAGTTCTCTAGACTTGATGAAATGTCTTGGCGATATCGAATGCTGACTATGTTTGCATCAGGGAGACACGGTCAGTGTCTCACTGATATGCCAACACAGCTTGAAGCCATTTGACCGAGTGAGACTTTCCTATATAGTGTCTTGTGGACCAATTAGAGGAGCTGAATGGGAACCGTTGGAAGTTATTATGTTGTGGCCATTCTAAGAGGAAGCTTGATAGACAGAAATGAAATGAATATAGCCTAGAAAAGTAGATGATGCTTGTATGGATTCTCTGACACAGGTGATCGATGGAGTTAGGGCCAAGTGGCTGGTTGAAAGGCCGAGGCCATGAGGCTGAAATAGAGGAAGTGAGAGGTAGGGTTATGCTGCTGATTTCTCTCCTAATCAAGGATTGAATGCCATGGTTGATCTATTGTGTTGATTTGTACTGTATACTATGTGAGGGTATTGCAATAGTATGAATATTTTTTGGTTTGAGAGGTTGATCAGGAAATGTACAGAGGGAGAGTTGGTTACCAAATTGTATCCAGAATGAACAAGATGTAATCTCTGAAAAGGCTATGAGCCTGAGTTGTATTGTAACCTTAAGTTGCTAAATAATACAATGGCTCAATCTTTGGAGTGTGGGGTTTTTACCTGAAAGGGTTTTCCCCACGTAAATTTGTGTGTTCTGGTTTTCTATCTTATTTTTCATTTGTTAATGGTTCTGCTACTAGATTGTGTTATTGCATGATGTTGAATTTACATGTGCTTCTCTTAGAAGGATCAATGTGGGAAATGAACTGTATCTGTTTCTGCTTTAGGACATATTTGTTTGTGTCTTTGAGGTAATCTAATCAAAATTGAAGTTACCAAAGGCACTACTGTTCTTGGAGGTTTCTCTAAGATGCACTAAATTTCCTAACATTAATTATATCATTCTTTTGTACCATGATATCTACCCTAGTAGGAGAGCTTTTATGAGAGGATCAAACAATATGTTCATCACATTCCATTGTTAGGTTTTGGAAGGTAACTTCATCAGAAGTAGGGGAGGCGTCAAGAGAAGAACAAGAATGATCATCCCATATTAATTGAAAGTATTCACCTTTTATTTGTCATGAAAATCAAGTCATTAGTCATACATTCCAAGTTAACTGAAGTGAACTAGCATTCAACTAAAACTAAATTAAGATAATTGAACCATAACTTAACTGAACTGAACTAAATTGATACTTAACTGAACTGTTACTTAACTGAACTCACCTAAACTGAACTAAATTAAACTGAATTGAACTAATCTGAACTAAACTAAACTAAACTTCATGCATGTAAACATCAATCCCTAACTTCTAGGATCTTTACATGCATTACAAAATTGTTGTCTTTTACTCCAAACAGTTAACTTAACTCAAGGTGGGTTCCACCTTCCATGTGGGTGCCCCAGGTGCCCCTATTATTTAGGAACTCATCTTTGACACCCTCACATGCTCCTATCATTTAGAATTAATTACAAATGTCAATTATCATGATTTTTTCATTCAAAATCAATCTCTTTCTAATCCTAGTGTTTGAGAACACTTTCCAAGGACTTAGGAGATACATAAAATAAATAATGTTTAGGATTGCAATTAAATTTCATCCTATTTCGAACATTCTCCCACTTGACATTATACATTGTGTAATTATTCTAAACAAGGAATATTTATTATAAATCAAGTACAGGACTCAAGGCCAATGGCCTTCCTTCACCAACTAATCAATCCATAACAACTTTAAATGCAAGCTGCAAAATCATGAAGCTCCAACCAAATGATTAAAACCACTTGAGAAATTATCTATAGGAACTAGTTTCATAAGATAATCTACAACATTAATTAAAGTGTTAAGTTTCTCAATTAATACCTTCCCACTCTAAACCATTTCTCCCACAAAGTGATACTAAACATCGGCATGCTTAGTATGAGCATGATACATAAGATTTTTGGCTAAACACATAGCACTCTAACTATCACATTCAAGTTTAACTTACTTGCAATTAAAACCAATACCTTTCCCAAGTCTTTATATCCAAACTTCCTCTTTGGAGGCATGTGAAACCACCAAGTGTCTTGAAATCACGTTCAACCAAGGTGTAGGCTTCTCAGTCTTTATTGTTGAAAATAGCTTTTCTTACAAGTAACCATTCCAACATATATCTCTTAGCATAAGATAACTCAAGCCTCACCTATTTCCCCAAGTATCCATGAGGACCTGTAACCAACCAATCCATGCCAAACTCCAAATGCAACATAGCACTATCATGAAGTAATCAAGCAAATGATTAATGTACCCAATACATAAGAGAACTACACAAGATCAATGTCAAAGCTCCAATCTTGAACATAAACATGACATCCATGATCTAACCATCTCCTCCTAGGAGATCACATGCACCATAACATACATCCTAGTCTCAAGAGAACATGTAATATGCCAAACTCTAATATAGAATCAAGAGTAAACCATGACATAATAACAACCACTCTAAACCAAGAAAAAACTATATCCCCAATCACATGAACATAGCCTTGCCAATTATGAATCCATGTCACTGTCAACAACTCTCACTAAACTGTGGTACCAAGTCACAGATGGAATTTTGACTACCATCCTCTCCATAAAGATCACTCTAAAACATGAAGCAAAGAGTTATCACAAATAGTATTAGCTAAAATAAACAATGCATCATTACTGACATCCGACGATTTCTCTATAGAAGAATTAGAATTCTCTTTCTTGTTCTTGCAATCCTTCTTCACATGTCCTAGTTTCCCACAGTTCCAACAAATTACCTTACTCTTACCAAGGGTTTTAGACCATCCTTTGGACTTACCCTTTTCTTCCTTGTCTCCCTTAGGTTCCTTTTTCTCAAGCCTACCTTTTACAAACAAGGCATCTTGGATTCCCTCTTTAGACTTCCTCCTCATCTCCTCTGATAGGAGAGTAGGAATTATATTGTCCATCTTAGGATCTACACCAATACCACTGATAGCAACAATTAGAATTTCCCAAGACTCTAGTAAAGAAAAAAGTAACAAAATGCATTTATTTTCATCTTCTAGCTTTACATCTATAGATGCTGACTTAGAATCAAATTAAAAGCATTCAAATCATTTGCAACAAAATCACCATCTTTCATCTTTAAAGAATACAACTATCTTTTCAAATACAATTGATTAGTAAGACTTTTAGTTTTATAAATATCACATATTCTCTTCCATGACTTATATGCAGTAGTTTCTTTTGAAACATTGAAGAGAACAGCATCAGCAATACATAATCTTATGGTGCCTCTTTCCCTCTTATCAAGCTTAGCCCAATCCTCATCTAACATAGTTGTAGGTGACTTTGTCTCATTACCAACAACTAACCATTGATCTCTCTCTTCAAGGACATCCTCCATTTTTAATTTCCACATCTCATAATTAGATCTATTGAACCTTTCAATATCTAAATGAGAATTCATTGTAACAAACTTATTTTCCAAAATCGGTAATAACAAAAAATAGCAAAAGCTCCCACTATAGCAAAAAATACTTCAATATTTTAAGAGAAAGGTGTCCCAATACTCTACCCAACCTCATCTCGAATACCAAATGTTGAAAATTGATGTGTTCATATAGCTTAATAATTTGTAAAACTTTATTATTGTTGATCTAAATATGTATTCTTTGTTACAGATTCTTTGTGGGTGATTATATGATTAATTCATTTTATCATTTGTAGAATGAAGAGAGAAGGTTTTAGAAGAATTAGACAGAATATTAGAAGATACACAACATATATCGTGGAGAAACTCTTCAGGAAAAAACAATTGGACTCAAGGAATATTGAGAGGGGGGGTAAATCAGTGTTCAACAAATTTTATCAATACATTCTAGATCTTAAACCATTTACAACATTTAAACAAAAGTAAATATGCAAGACATAAAGTAAACAATAAAAACACCATAACACCAAGATTTTTATGTGGAAACCCAGTTAGGGGAAAAACCATGGTCGAGGTTAATCCACAATTTATACTGTGTTAAAAGAATGAAGACAAAGGGGAATGAACATGCATTCAGGAACACTACCTAGAGCTCACTGCTCAAAATAAAGAAGGCTCACTACCTTACAATATATTTGGATTACAACAAAAATTTGAACTGAGAAAGTAGCATCTAAAAACTCTTGATTGTAGTTTACGTTAGGCTCAGGAGATGATCTTCTTTCCTTCTGACTTGCTCTGCACTTCTGCTCTGCTCTCCTCTAACTTGCATCACAAAATCTTTAATGCACAAGTGAAACTGTACATAATTGGACAATCACCATTTTGATATTCACAACACACATCGACAAACCTTATTCGCATACCAAAATGATATAATTGACCATTTATATATATTCGCTAACAAAGATTTAGTCGCTTCATGTTGTCTTCAAGGAAATTAAAAATATATTTTCCAATAGTCGGCTCAATCCACATTTAATATTTGATGCGTACCCATCAAAGTTGGCTACAACATAGCTAGGACCCAAAAAAAATGCTTGAACACAAAAACATTTAAAAAATTACTCCTTATACATCCGCGACACGCTACATACATCAAATCGGCCTCTATGAGCTAATAAATAGAAAATCATCCTATCAGATCTTCTAACTTATACACTGATTAATGTGACATCAAAAAACTTAACAATAAGATAAAATAGATACTTAACAACTTTCCCCGAGATCCACAACTCAAAATGATAATCCGGTGAAGCATATAAATCAACATACTAACTGGATACCATGTTCTTCATTCACACTTCCGGTAATACTCTGCTCTTTACTCTATCTATCGGTATAAATCTTGATTTGTAGACCAGAATAATGACTTAGGTTGCCATCAATGACAACACTAGAAGCCATATTCCAACAATCTCCCCCTTTGGCAATGATGGCAACACTTAGTGAAAAATGACTAAGTGTCGGAACCAATATGATTATGCTACTAGAGTTCAAGATTTCAAAACACAACTCCTGCACAACTCCCCCTTAGAATGATAAGGCATTTTTCACTGCTCTCGCTCCCCCTTTGACATCAATTAAAAACATATTTTGGATCTCCCCCCCTGCTAATTCAAAAATTCAATCAAATTTGAAGAAATACAACTGCCACTTGAGTGAGAAAATTATCTTGTACTTATCTTTTATTTCTAGAAGAAATTTCCTCCAAGCTTCTACTGAAATCTAAATGATTAAGATCAAGTTGTTCTCAGATGTTTGGTTGATAATATGGATGAGAGATTCTAGAATTGTGATTGCCTCTTCTAATTCTTCTCCTTTTCTCAGAACCTCAATTAACTGCTCCAATCTGCATTCGATTAAATCCTTCACTTTCCAAAAGTTGTCCACAAGGTTGTTTCTGATGAATTGAAATTTTGCATGCTCAGACTGCAACTCTTGAATTATTTTGTTAACTGCACCATTCTGATCCTAAAACATGTTATAATCCTAACCAATCTTGTTCAACTCGATTTCAATATGTTTCAATTCTCTTTGTATTTCCCAACTACATGAAGCCAACAAAGACAATATTTGTAGATGTCATTTGTTGTATTTATGCATTGTCTCAACACATTCATTTTCCTTTTTAGTTTTGTAAGAGATAGTATGAATTGCTCCTTCAGGTGTAGAATTATTTCTTCCTCTTTCCTATCCTGGGACTCAGAGACCATGGCTTCCTTAATGCACTCAATCATCTCTTCAGGAAACACATTCTATAGACTCTCAAATTCAATGTTATTGTGCACAAAATATGTACTTTGTGTTCTCTCGATCAAGTCCTACTCATATGAGGGTCTATCAGACCATATGTCAACAATTTTTTGCATCCCATCTTTCTCCTAAACAAGCTACAGTATCTTAACTTTGGATAAAACACCTTCTTCTTTGCTTCCTTTTGCCATTGCTACATCTGGTTCAACTGATTTTAGTTCTTCCCTTGGAGTGTACTCATTAGATTCCTCATTCGGTATGTCCACAATCACTTGTTCTTTACCTTTTCCTTCAATTCTTGGAGTCTTGTGTGCCAAAGGAGTGTAATCATCAATCTCTTGTGATCTTTTCTTCTTCCTCTCCATCTCACCGGAAGAAGTCCCAACTTCAAGTGCTCTTATCAGAATGGAGAAGCTAATTGCTCCATACTTCCCTAGAAATTCTTTAAAGAAATTTGCATACTCTTTCTTTCAATTTGCCAAAGTATTAGAATGTTCAAAAATTTGTTTACAAACCGGTTCATTCTCTTTCCATACAACATTATTGATTTATGGCAAGCAATTCAAAAAATATATCACAAGACATATGACCAAGGTACCAAACCTAAAGGGGTAATCTGCCTCCTTTGTTAGTTGCTCATTTTCCATCAATTGATCTTTTAGCAATCCACACATGTCAAAATAATTATCATCCATTATCATTTTATGAGAGATGTAAAATGTACTTGTCAAATTTGCACCTTCCATGTTTCTAAAAAAGATTTTGTATGAGATTCCATGTGCATTGTACCTTGTTATCAGATCTTTGATCGTTGAAATTATCAAAGCCCTCTGATCTCCAGTTACTCCAGTTAGGATTTCAACTTCTTTGTTCCGAATTGACTTCTTTTTCGATATATCCCCAACATTGCATAATCCAATTAGACTCCTAATCCCCTCTTTTGAAATGTGATAGGGTTTATCCAAAGTTAGAATGTCAGTTCAAGATAAGCCTAATGACTTCTGTGTTATCAAAATAGCAAAATTTACTCCAAATGTCCAAAATTTTGTGTTTCACGCCTTCAAGACATTTCAATTCATTAGTCGACAACATATTTATCACATCCCTAATCTTCTCACTGCTATATTCATCTAAATTCACCATTCCTTTGATTTTATTCATTTTTTTTTTTGTACTGAACAAGTTTCCTATCGAGCACCAAATTAAGTGATAATTCTATAAGCAACTAAAATATCTGATGAATTCAGCATTGAATTGACTTTAATCCTTTGAAATTCTACTACAAAGACTCTCCTTCTATTCTTCTTCAATGCAAGGTGACAAATGAGGGTTCCAAATACCCTTTTATAACTTCCATACCTAACCTTTTTAATGCATTAAATTTTTTTCCCTAGGTGATCCAGATACTCTGTTTTCTCAAACAACAAAAGAAAGAATTCATCTGCGAACCTTCTACTTCACCAATTTCTGCACAAGTAATTACCAATACATTTGTAAATTATTAGCACAACTACTAACAATTTCATGGATTCTGGTGCCAGCTACCGATAGAGGGACAAAGGATTTTCTTGAAAGAACTCCCCCTAGACCAATTGCCTAAGATAAATTTTTGGAGGAACTACCAGAAGTAGATTCTGGTGTGGGCTTATTTCCTTCATCAGACTCACTCTTCCTTACCCATGTTTTCTTCATTTGATCTCTTATTTCTTCCACAGTCACTTTCCTTTTCCTTTATCATCTTTCTATGAAATTCTACCTTTGTATATCGGACCTCTTCTATCCATGTTTCTATTCCTACATAATTTTGGAATGTGACCAAATATGTTGCAATTGTAACACATGGGATTTCTTTGTCTAGACCATTCATTCCATTGATTTCCTCTTGATCTGCATTGATTAGCAATATGCCCAAATCTTCCATGGGTGTAGCATTTAAGATTCCTTACACTAACAGACATACATCTACATTCAATTGACTTATGACCAAACTTATTACAACTAAAACATTGACCGAGAAATGATGGACTACTTGAATTCATTTTAATTCTGCACTGACAAGCCATATGTCCAAATTTATTACAAGCATGGAAGTAACCATTAAACTTTTGATCATTGGATTGTCTTACTGGATACCTTCTTCCTTTTTTCTTTTGATTTCTTTGTCTGGAATCCTTATGTTCAGATTTGGAGCTTTCTCCCTTCTCTATCCAAGTCCCCGCTTGTCATTTGCATCCTTTTGTCCTTTAGTCAACTCATCAAGCTTAGCAGAACTGATCCTAAAATTCTCCTTGTATTCATTTGTAGTAGTAAGTTCATCTTTGAGAATAACTATCTATCTTTCAAGATCTTGTTTATTATTTCTGGATTGTTGCAGTTCAATCTCTAGCTGAATGAATCCACTATTAACTCTGCTGCATTCTTCAGATTTTTATTTTAAGGACTGGGACAGATTTACCTCATTCTTCTATCTTTCTTCAATCTCCCTAGTCATCTTCATCTCCATAGATTCCATCTCATGCTTTAGAGTAGCATTGTCTCTAGCAATATTTTCACATTCTTCAGTTATTTTTTTTAGGGTTTGATTCAGGTGAACATCTTCCAAGCATTTACTTTCTTTCTGCTTCAGCTAATCACATAGTTCCTTCCTCTTCTCTCTTAACTCATTGATTTTATCCTTCAATGATTGAATTAATTTTTTAGCATCCTCAATATTTTCTTTTAATTCTAGGACTTTTGCTTTAGACTAATCAAGATCATCAAGTGCCACCATAATTTGTTGTTGAAGACCACCAGAGTCCATTGCATTCCAAGATCCACCTCAAGCTGTTAAAATTTGGCAAAGGAACTATGCTCTGATACCAATTGTTGGACTCAAGGAACACTAAGAGGGGGGTGAATCAGTATTCAACAAATTTTATCATTACAATCTAGATCTTAAACCATTTACAACATTTAAACAAAAGTAAAGATGCAAGCACATAAAGGAAATAATAAAAACACCATAACACCAAGATTGTTATGTGGAAACCCTGTTAGGGGAAAAACCATGGTGAAGGTTAATCCACAATTTATACTTTGTTAAAAGTATGGAGACAAAGGGAATGCACATGCATTCAAGCACATTGCCTAGAGCTCACTGCTCAAAATCAAGAAGGCTCACTGTCATACAATATATTTGGATTAACACAAAAAGTTGAGCTGAGAAAGTAGCATCTACAAATGCTTGATTGCAGTTTCGTTTTGGCTTAGTAGATGATCTTATGTCCTTCTGACTGATTCTGCACTTTTGCTCTGCTTTTCTCTAACTCGCATCACAAAATATTTAATGCACAAGTGAAACTATGCATAATCGCTCAATCACCCTTCTGATATTTGCAAAACACATTGACACACCTTATTCACACACCAAAATGATATAATTGACCATTTATATATATCCAGTAACAAATATTTAGTCACTTCATGTCAGCTTCAGCAAAATAAAAATAATATTTTCCAATAGTCGGCTCAATCCACATTTAATATTTGATGTGTACCCATCAAAGTTGGCTATGACATAACTAGGACCCAAAAAAAAATGTTTGAACATAGAAGCATTTAAAAAATTACTCCTTATAAGGGCGGGGGCCCTAGCTTGGTTGGCTAAGTAATTCCATTGTGGCTCTGCTGGTCACAAGTTCTAGTCTCCCCCCGTCCCGTGGTACCGGAGGGCGTGTCGCGCCAGCGCCGCCGGTCACGTTAAAAAGTTTACCAGGTGCACTGCAGTTTATAGGGGGTCGTGCTACCCGATTCCTGTAGTCTAAAAATAAAAATAAAAAAAAATTACTCCTTATACATCTGTGACACACTACATACATCAAGTTAGCCTCTGTGAGCTAATAAATAGAAAATCATCCTGTCGGATCTTCTAACTTATACACCGATTAATGCGACATCACAAAACTTAACAAAAAGATAAAATAGATACTTAACAACTTTCCTTGAGATCCACAACTCAAAATGATAATCCAGTGAAGTATACAGATCGACATAATAACTGGATACCCTGTTCATCATTCACACTTCCAGTAATATTCTTTTCTTTACTCTGCCTATCGGTATGAACAAATCCTGATCTATGGACCAAAATAATGACTTAGGTTGCCATCAATGACAACACTTGAAGCCATATTCCAACAAAAAAAGCACCAAGAATCAATGTATTATTTAATCTTACAATAGGATTACAATAATTCCAATCCTTGCTAGAGATGCTTCTTTTTCCATAAACAAATCTTCTTCACAACCTGTAATAAAAACTAATACAAACTCTACAACTTGCTTGAGATAAATAGGTAATAATCAACCTTGTAAATGTTAAAGAGTTACAATTACAAAGCTTAAAGCTTATCACCAAAAACCTATGCCTATCTCTTGCAAGTAGAGTTCTATTGTGAAGAACAATGTCAAATCAACTCCATCCATTTGGGCATCCCAAACTTAAGTAATAACTCAACCTTTATTTTGAAGATATCTTCAAAGCTTATCTTCAAATTAGGTGCCCAAGAATGGGCCCACTTAACTCGGCATTCTTAAATATATTAGCATGCAAAAGTGTTAACTCCAACAAGCCAACTTGGGTGCCCAAGGTGGGTCCAAGTCATTTTCTGTTAATTGAAACATATCTCTCCAACATTCATGCAAGAATGATCATCCCCTGTTAACTGAAAGTAGTCACCAGTTATCTTTCATGCACCTCAAGTCATTAGTTATGCATTCCAAGTTAACTGAAGTCAATTAGCATTTAGCTAAAACTAATTGAAGATAACTAAACCATAACTGAACATAACTAAACTAAACTAAACTAAACTGAAAGGAACTGAACTGAAATGAACTAAACTAAACTGAACTAATACTAAACTGAACTAAATTGAACTGAAGTGAACTAATATGAACTGAACTAAACTTCATGCATGTAAACATCAATCCCTAACTTCTAGGATCTTTACATGCATCACAAAAGTGTTATCTTTTATTCCAAACAGTTATCCCCAATCGCATGAAGATAAGCTTACCAATGATGCATCCATGTCACTACCAACAACTCCCACTAAACTGTGGTACCAAGTCACATATGGAATCATGACTACCATCCTCTCCATGAAGATCACTTTGAAACATGGAGCAAAGAGTTATCACAAACAGTATTAGCTGAAATAACAAATGCATCATTAAAGACATATGAGGATTCCTCTGTAGAAGAATCAGAACTCTCTTTCTTGTTTTTACATTATTTCTTCACATGTAATGGTTTCCCACAATTCCAACAAAATGCCCTTATCTTAATAGGGGTTTTAGACCTTCCTTTGGACTTACCCTTTCCTTCCTTGTCTACCTTAGGTTCTTTTTTCTTAGGCCTACCTTTTACAAACAAGGCATCTTGGATTCCCTCTTTAAACTTCCTCCTCATCTCCTCTGATAGGAGAGTAGGAATTATATTTTCCATCTTAGGATCTACACCACTACCACTGATAGCAACAATTAGATTTTCCCAAGAATCTAGTAAAGAACAAAGTAACAAAATGTATTTATCTTCATCTTCTAGCTTTACATCTATAGATGCTAACTGACTTAGAATCAAATTAAAAGCATTCAAATTATTTGCAACATAATCACCATCTTTCATCTTTAAAGAATGCAACTCTCTTTTCAGATACAACTTATTAGTAAGACTTTTAGTTTGATAAATATCGCCTATTCTCTTCCACGGCTTATATGTAGTAGTTTCTTCTTAAACATTCAAGAGAACAACATCAACAAGACATAATCTTATTGTCCCTCTTTCCTTCTTATCAAGCTTAGCCCAATCCTCATCTAACATCATTGTAGGTGACTTTGTCTCATTACCAACAACTGACCACTAATCTCTCTCTCCAAGGAGATCCTCCATTTTTAATTTCCACATCTCATAATTAGAGCCATTGAACCTTTCAATATCTAAATGAGAATTCATTATAACAAACTCATTTTCCAAAATCAGCAATAAAAAAAAAGTAAAAGCTCCTCCTACAACCAAAAATCCTTCAATATTTTAAGAGAAAGGCACCCCAATATTCTACCCAAAATCAGCTCTGATACCAAATGTTGAAAATTGAGGTGTTTATGTAGCTTAATACTTTGTAAAAATTTATGATTGCTGGTATAAATATGTATTATTTGTTACAGATTCTTTATGGGTGATTATCTGATTAATTCATTTTATCATTTGTAGAATGAAGACAGAAGGTTGTAGAAGATTTAGACAGAATATTAGAAGATACACAACATATACAGTGGAGAAACCCTTTCGGGAAAAAACTCCACCAAGAATCAATGTAGTATTTAATCTCACAATAAGATTACAATAATTCCAATCCTTACTTGAGATACTTCTTTTTCCTTCAACAAATCTTCTTCACAACCTGCAATAAAAACTAATACAAACTCTCTTCAACTTTCTTGAGATAAATAGGAAATAATCAACCTTGTAAACTCCAAAGAGTTACAATTACAAAGCTTAAAGCTTAGCACCAAAAACCTACACCTATCTCTTAAAAGTAGAGTTCTACTGTCAAGAACAATGTCAAATCAACTCCTTCATCCATTTGGGCATCCCAAACTGAAGTCATAACTCAACCTTTATTTTGAAGATATCTTTAAAGCTTATCCTCAAAGTAGGTCCCCAATAATGGGCCCACTTAACTTGGCCTTTTGAAATATCTTAACATGCAAAAGTGTTAACTCCAAGAAGCCAACTTGGGTGCCCAAGGTGGGTCCAATTCATTCTTTGTTAACTGAAACATATCTCTCCACCATTCATGCAATAATGATCATCCCTTGTTAACTAAAAGTAGTCACTTGTTATATGTCATGAAACTCAATTCATTAGTCATACATTCCAAGTTAACTGAAGTCAACTAGCATTCAACTAAAACTAACTGAAGATAACTGAACCATAACTGAACTGAACTAAACTAAACTAAACTAAACTAAACTGATACTGAACTAAACTAAACTGATCTGAACTAAACTAAACTAAACTAAACTTCATGCATGTAAACATCAATCCCTAACTTCTAGGATCTTTATATGCATTATAGAAGTGCTATCTTTTACTCCAAATAGTTAACTTAACTCAAGGTGGGTTCCACCTTCCATGTGGGCACCCCATGTGTCCCTATTATTTAGGAACTCATCTTGGATGCCCTCACATGCTCCTATCATTTAGAATTAATTACAAATTTCCATTAACATGATTATTTCTTTCAAAATTAATCTCTTTCTAATCCTAGTGTTTGAGAACACTTTCCAAGGACTTAGGAGATACATAAAATAAATAATGTTTAGGATTGCAATTAAATGGCATCCTATTTCCAACAATCAAACTCGTGAATAGATAAAGAATCAGGTTGAATTTGGCTTTTGTCTACTCTGATCTTATCAAGAAAGTTTACACTACACACATTGTCAAACCATTGTAAATCAGAGTTTATTTTATCCTCCACATATTAATGTTAGCTATTATCATGAAAGCATCATTTTTTTTTGCACTTCCAAAGGAGGGAGCTCACTTTGGTGGAAAATAATGTCAGCATTCATTCCTTGAATTTTCTATATCATTCAGGTTTGCACTAGGGGAACCACATCTTGTTGCAATGCATTTTGAAGAATACTATGGTAACTAGGTGAGGCTTTAATAATTTCCCATAAGGATATCTTAGTAGGAGTATTCTTAAGTTTTTCAACAATATCATACTCCTTTCCACTTTGTAAAGGCAAACAAGGAGCAGTAGGAAATATAGGTTGAGGCAATGGTAAACAAGAATGGTTTGTTATTTCCTATTGTTCCTTATATTTTATGTGTGAGAAATGGTATTTTAACTCAGTTGTTGTGAAATATTATCATTATTATGTTGCCTTGTAGGTGGTTCTAAGATAAGCATGGGTTTATTTTGATCTTGTGGTTTTTGTGAGGGTGGATAAAGGATAAGAACTGGCTCAGGAGATTGCTTCAAGGGATATCTAATGTGCATAACCTCAAAATTCTTATCCTTATTGTGATGATCTTTCAGTGAAGGAGAGTTTAAGGTTACCTCATCATTTTCATCAAATGAAGCCACATCACTATTGTTTGAAAGATATGCATTAATTCTATCATTCTTTTTTACCATGATATCTACCCTAGTAGGAGAGATTTTAGGAGAGGATCAAACAATATGTTGATCACATTCCATGGTTAGGTTTTGGAAGTTAACTTCATCACAAGTAGGGGAGGCATAAAGAGAAGAACAATTATGATTTACTAGATCCTTTTGTTCAATTAGATGTTTCCAAATGGGAGAAGCATTAGGAGAGGGAGAAACAATACTTTCATGACTCTCAATGAGTGTATCTTCTAACACCAAACTTTATTATTCACTCATAGGAGAGATATTAGGAGAAGAACAAATGTGATTGTCATGTTTATATTTGATTTCATCCTCTTTCACTAAAACATTCTCACAAGCAAGAGATGAATGGAGACTAGGTAAGGTGATGTTTAGAAATGTGTTTATAATCTCATTCTCTTGTGTCAAAATATATTCCAATGTAGGAGAGTTTATACAAGAGGAGCTTTCAACATTTTCGTGATTCTCAATGGGTGTATCTTCTAACAACAAAATACCTTCATCACAAGTAGGAGAGGTATTGGGATAAGAGAAACTATGTTTATCATGATTGTCTATGCTTACATATTCTTCTATCACATCATTCCCACAAATAGGAGAGATATGAGGGGGTGTGAAATTAAGGAATGTGTCAACATTTTCACTCTCTTTCACTAAGAGGCTCTCATAAGTAGGAAATATATTGGAGGAATGAATAACATGCTTGTTGATAAGATTTTTCTTGGCATACTTCGAAAGGAAAGATACTAACATTGTGAGTGTGTGCCTAAAATGAAAAGTAAGCTATCCAACTTATGCTAATGATTTTTGCTACTAAAATGATTTTGGAGTGACTACACTAAATGGATGTTTTTGACCTAGATGCATAAAACAAAAGTTCCTGAAACTTTTCAGATTGATATTATAGGTTACCAACAAGCCTAGGAAGTACAAAAAATCACCAGAAAGCTCTGAAAAGTTGGGTTTTGTAGGGCTCCAAGGACTCATTCACCCAGATGGGCATATGAGTCCCACTTAAGGTTTTTGACAAGTTTAGATGGTGAAAAATAAACAACACAAAATACCCAATAATATGGGAAAAAGACCTGTACAGGGACTAAATCGTCCAAGTGGGTGAATGAGTCCCAAATTAGGGTTTTTAAACCAGATTCAATAAATTTTGAGTTGATTTTAAGGTGTCTAGGTTGTATGTTGACTTGACTATTTGTAATTACGTATTTCTAATGAATTTGAATGATACAAAATGCAAAAATGAAACTTATATGCACTTTTCACTAATGCAAGATTTAGAAGCCCTAAATGCAATTCAACTAATGTAAATATAATGCAAAGTTAGTGCAAGCTAGATCTAGGACTACAATGTTCTCCAAATCAGAAATTCAAGGGTCCAAAGGTTGGGTTCACCAAAATGAACATAAGGGAAATAGGGGACCACCTTTTAGGAGATGGAACTTGGACCTATTCTGCACTTTAGTTCATTAGGAAACCAAGATCCCTCAATCAAGTGACTCAATTGAGGGAAGGAATAGGGGTTTCCTTGTGTGATTGGATGGGGGTTCACCATTAAATCAAGCTTCAAAGGATAAATGCAAACATTTATGTACAAAATCCTAGAAACTTGAAAGCATGAAATTAGATTGACAAAGAGAATGAAATAGAAAAGTACTTGGAGGAGTGGAGAGGCTAAAAAAAGGTTTGTAAACCCTAGAAAATACTATCTCAGATTGCACTAGAAGTGATACACCAAGTTGGGTGTATGAGTCTTGTTCTAGGTTTTTTAGGGCAGAATCTAGAATTCTCTAAGCATTGATCAAGATTTTTTGAATAGTGATCTAAAACTATAACAAGACTAATACACCAAGTTGGGCGTATGAGTCCTACTATGGGATTTTTCAAGATCTTTTTGAATCTTTCAGACCCATATCTGACACTTTTGAATTCTATTAAAAGGCTATATCAAGGACTTACTCACCAGGATGAATGAATGAGTCTCGTACACATAAATTTGCAAAACACACATCACAAAGAGAGAAAATTTTATTTTTTCAGTGGATGGGGTCTGCCTTAGTCAAACCCCGTTTGAGTAATTAAACTTTGAAATGAATTGAAATAACATGAAGCAATGATGAATGAACAAATGAATGTAACAACTCACCAATCCTTGTTGAAAGCTTGGATTGAAAATGTCTTTGACATGATGAAATGGATTTTTATTGCTGTAATAATATTCTACAAATCTGCCCTTGAATGACTTCTTGAATGTTCTTGAATACTCTATAATGCTCTTGTGAAATCTTAGGATGCTTGACTCAAAATTGCTAGGTGAAATTATGTGAAATAACATTATACTTATACTTATACTTATACTTATAATGCTCTTGTGAAATCGTAGGATGCTTGACTTAAAATTTCTAGGTGAAATTATGTGAAATAACCTTATACTTATACTTGTTTATGCCAAATCTCTCAAAATTACAACACTACAAGCCGACATCAAATCTAGGATAATAAAATCCCACCAAGAATTTGATTTAAAATAGGTCCAGGTTAAAGCGAGACTCATATGCCAGGTTGGGCATATGAGTCCCAGTGGCTAAAACCTAGGACACAAACTTCGAGAAGTGTTAAGTTCAATGCACCATTTAAAATTAGGTCCCAAGACCTAGGTGGGACCCATACACCCAAGGTGGCATATGAGTCGCAGATCCCTAGATCTAGAACACCTAACCAAAAACATTGAATTATGATTTATCATTTCATTGATGTCAGAATTATCCTCAAAAAAATAATAAGACTTGTGGATGCAAAATAGGACTGATTAAGACATAAATGAACCTAATTTTAATAGGGAGGGCCCAAACAAGTGTGAAAATGTAAAGGGATACATTTTTCTACACTACACAAGGTAAAATATTACTTCACAAATGATAAATCTTGTGTTCCCTGTTGCTCACTTGGAAATCTATCAAGTCCCTTCCTTTATAGCAAAAATAAAAAAATGAATATATACAAGAGTTAAACAAAAGAAAGGTCTTCTTTGTAGAAAAAGTTGATGAATTAAAATGGTTGGGTTCCAAAACTAGAAACTTCTCTCTTATAGATGGTTATAAATTTCTAAATGAGAAACCTTCTCACACAAAGTGACCTAAATTTTGTTGGAGATGATCTTGCCTCCTTAAAGTTGGTGCTTTCTCTTAGCTAGCTTTGAATAAAAGGATTATAAAAATAATAAGATTGGATATATTAGGTATAACCTATGTTACCAAAAATGAGAAATGAAAATCACAACGACAACAATAACATGACAAGAAACAAAATATTTAGAGGTTGTGCATAAGAAATGGATTTTATAGATATATATATTTTAATAATATATTATATTTTCCTATAAACCTTTTTTTTTACAATATACTATTCCAAGACTGAGAACATGCATAATATTTCCAATTTTATGTAAATACAAAAATATAAAAAATAAGGAGAAAAGAAATCAGAATATCTAAATTGGTAGATCAAGCAAAAATCATGCTTGCGAGAGTTCTAGAATAATTTTTTTAAATAAAGAAAACTTCACTTAACTCCTTGAAGTAGCGGAAAATCCCTAAACAATTGTAGACTTCTTCACAACCTTGAAATGGCTTAAAAAAATGTATAGATTTTTGTTTATAAATGCATACTTTTTCTTAACAGTTGAAATGGCTTAGAAGTGATCATTTGCAATGGGAAACCCGTTTCTACCATCAGAACACAAAATAGAGGCTCCCCGTTGTGTTTCTGGTAACATAGGGTATAACCACCTTATTCCCCTATGTATTGTATGGTCTAGTTTTTGAGGATACAAATCATCTTCTCTTGAATTGCAACTTTACACACTAATGTTGGAAATGGCTTCAACACAACTTGTGGTGGTCAGGTCCTCTACCTAATTCTCTCTTCAATATCTTCCAATATTGGCCCTCCTTGTTTAAAGAATCTACATATGCTACTCTTTGGGAGATAAATCCCTCAATTCTTATATGGAAAATTTCATTGGAGAGGAATAATCACATCTTTAAAAAAAATTATATTGCCTCAATGAAGTGATAAATAAAATAGAAACATCTATTTCAAAAACCACATTGTCTCATATCTTGAAGTCTCTTCCCATCATAAAAATTTTCACCTCTTGGGACAACTTTATACTTAAAAGATGGAAAATTTTGAAACCTCTACCACATAATGGCTCAAATCTAGAAACCTAATAGAAGTCTAATCAAATGGATTCAACTACCCTAAAATTCTTTGAACTTCAACTTTGATGGGGCTTATAGGGGAAAACTTGGGGCTAGAGCAATCATTTGAGATTGATTTGGTTAGATTGTTCTTGTTTCCTGTAAAAACCTTCTAGATGCTACAAAAAAATTTGTTAAAGCTAATGCATTATTTATGGGTTTAGAATTAGACATTAAGAATAATTTATCGACTCTCTAGACTGAGGGTGATTCAATGGTGATTATAAACATTTTATCACATAAATTCTTAGCTAACAGGAAACTTGGCTACATATTTGAACAAATTAATCAAGTTCTATATTCATTCAACAAATATGAGACTACAGACTTCTATTAGGAAGCTAATTATCTAGCAGGTAAATTGGCCAATAGTACAATTGATCATCATTTTCAATTTCTAGAATTGGAGTAGAAAGGTATAAAAAATTTGCTATACAAATTTGGTTAACTGGTCTTCAGAATTCTTCTCATGTTACAATTTTTTAGCAGTGATCTCATCTATGTTTAAATTCATCTAAGAGTCTATATTCAATGATGATTAGCTACTTAGTGTAATCAAACATTATAATATTTTAGAGGGGATGTTTCATGTGGGTTTTTTCTTCTCATTCTCCTTTCTTAACTCCACTTTAGATGACATATGCATCTACAATGCAATGACGCTAGGAATGTGAAAAGAATGTAGCCTTGATTTCATGAAATTAGTCTTTGTATCTTCTTGACCAAGAGGTAATTGAAAATGCAAAAGATAATTTTTTTTGTATTGAATCAATGCAATGAATTTACAAAAAAAATGGCAGCCAAAAGTTGTCCAAAAGAAGCTGCAAAAAAAAGACCAACCATCCTCAAGAACACCACAATCTTACAAACATGACACAAAATATAATAGCAATGAACAACTGCAAGAGAAACACAAGAGACACAAGAACAAATCACAAATTACAACAACTAACAGCTGCAAGATAACACACATCAAACACTAAATTTTAACATAGGCTAAAGTTTTCTAGAACATATTACATCATTTTTGTGCAGTTGCAATAGTTTCCATTTGATCTTATCCAAATGAATGTTTATTTTAATGCTACCTTTGGGACCTCCCTGCAGTTGTGAACATAAGAACACAATTTGCAAAATAATGTCAAAGTAAAACCTTAGCATTTTTTATTCCAGATGAACATCATGATTAGTAAAAACAGCCATACATCTACTTTTCCATATATTAAACAAGATAATATGCCTTATAGAATCAGCAACAAAATTATTACACAATCTCAAGCCAAAGATAGTTTCTTTCCAACTCAAAATATGCTCAAAAATTGCAGGGAGATAAGCTTCGACAACTTTCCATTTCCTTTTCATCAGAGGACAATTCCAAAATATTTGTTTCAGAATTTCCATACATTTGCAAAAGATACTTTTTATTCAGTTCATCATCTACTTTTGAAGAACTCTCCACCTTGCCCAATTTATGTTCAGTGCACAAAAGAACTAATACTTAGTGATCAAGATAGTAACTAGATTTGTCATCTTGTGTCCCATTGTATAAAGCTTCTGATATTGGTTTTAGTTCTATTATATTTATAGGTGGCTTCCATCTTTTATTTTATTTTTTAAAAATAATATTAATTTTTCAAAAATAAATTAAAATAATACAAATATCTTTTCAAAATAAATCCTAATTGTAATATGAATTTAACTAATATTAAATGCTTTTTGAAAATAAATTAAAATAATACTAATTATTTTGAAATTGAAGATTAATTTCTTAAAAAAAAAAAATTCTAAAACCTTTTCGTAGTAGATTAAAATTAAATTAGGTATAGATCAAAGGATTAGTTCTCATTTTTTATCACCAAGATCTCACAAGTACAAGGTGAGAATATACGATGATCACATAATCCTATTTATAACTTAAAATCAATAAATTCAATATTACTTTACTCTTAACTAATTTAGTTCTCATCACAATAAAAACTAAACCAATTACCATGTTATTATAATGAAATATTTGTTCATAATCATAACTATTCAATTAAAATTCAATATGCATCAAACAACACTATGCAGTCTTACCATATGTAGAAAGTGATGTGCAAGTATTTATAAATGTAATTTATTATTTGTCGCTAGTATTAAATCTACCTTTAAAATATTTCAAGTAAACTAGTTTATATTATCATATTTATTCATGTAAATTTACTAGGTTTTAGGATAACATCAAGAACTATTGTTATTTGAACATACACCAAGATTACCTCTTTAATTAAACCTAGATTACATTATCCTTTTCCACTTTAGATGGAGTGATAACTTTTCCTTGTTGTCACATTTCATAATATTACAACACTTGTCATAATCTTATGCCCTCCTATGTTCTCACCTTGGCTATATAACCAAGGGGTCTCCTATGTACATTGATTTGTACCATTCTATCATCTCATATTATTGACATTGAATATAGTGTATTCTTGTCATATTATTTTCTCTCTTTTGTGCTTTCTATTAGGCCTCTAGATCTTGGGTGGCTACCTTCATAGCCAATTCCTACATGGTATCTGAGCTATTGGAGTGCCTTTGGTTAGTCATTTGGAGAGATCTTGGTGCATATGAAGAATGGTGTATTTTTAGATCTATGTTACAGTAGCATTTTGGAGCATCCTATGCCAAATCTGAGCCCACAATTGCATTTGGGAGGCTATTTTCAGTCAAAATTTCCTTTCGTTTAATCCAAATCAGATATTGGGAGCTCCAGATCTGAAAATTTCTTCAATTTGGATTATATTTCTGATTGTATAAAGTTAAAAAAAAAAATCAAAAAATTTGTAAGTACCTGCACAGGAAGGTACTGCAATTTGGATTATATTTCTGATTGTATAAAGTTAAATAAAAAAATAAAAAAATTTGTAAGTACCCTGCACAGGCAGGGTACTGTAGACAGTACCTGCCTATGCAGGTACCTTGGCCCCACCCGCGGTCGTAGCCTCCTCTGGTGGTCGGCTTCAATTCTACTGGTGGCTTCTACAAAAGTTCTAACGGGGTCTTCAATTTTTGGTGATCTACTTCAAAAACTGGCAGACAACATTTCCGGCTGGGCACTTTCAAACTCTGGCACTTCCGTCTCTGGTGAGTATATTCCATCCACTGGTGAACAATATTCCGTCAGTTTCAAAGCATATTCCAGGAAGATTCTGTGGCAAGTCTGATAGCTAAGGTGATGGTCAAATGGCCGTCAAATTTAATGTCATGAATTGTTGATGTCAGTACTACGTCAGCATTTTTCTAAAAAAAAATTTGCCCCCCTCACCAATGGGCTTTTCAATTTTGCAGTTCGACTTTGGAAGGCCATATCTCGCTCATTTTTGCTCCTTTTTTCGATTTGGGCTAATTTTTTGTGTACTTCTTAGTGGTGTATTCGGTTTCTGATTTTGATGGATAGATTTTCCAAAATTTATAGTTTCTCAACATTGTACCTGTCTTGTCACCATTTATGCAACTTCCAAGGCTTCGTTCATGCTCATATGAATTCCTTTTCAGGTGCCATTTTTTTTGAAAATGCATGATTTGTCATCTACTTCTTGAATCTATAATCAGTTTGAAGCGATCTTGAGTGTATTTTGTACTTTCAGTATATGGTCATTTTTGGCCTCTTTGGCACTTGTATTGCATAGATCTGAATTTAAGGTCTTTGCTTATTTGTTCTAGTCTATTATCAACCTCTTTATTGGCAAGTTGTAAATCAGAAATCATAATCCCACTTAGCCAAGTTGCAAGTGGCCTATTGTACACGCACTACGTTATAAAGTGCCAAAATCATCTATTTGTGGGGGGGTACTTTGATTGAGTGATTGTTCATATTTTATCTCTTGTGCTCTTGCATTGCATCATGGGTTCATCTAAAGTTCCACTCTTAACTGCACATAATTATGGTACTTGGAAAGTACGTGCATGGAGTAAACTAATGGAAAAAGGTTTAATTTACTACATTGATGGAACCATTACTGCACCTTCAGATACTAAGTTAGATCCAACAACATATATGGATTAGCTCACTAAAACTTCTATTGCATTGGGTACACTAAGAAAATTCATTTCAGATGATCTAATTTTCCATGTTGATAAATGTACTACAGCTAAGGAAGCTTGGGATAAACTTGCTACTTTGTATGGCAAGGTTGATAAGGTTAAGGGATACAAGCTTGAGCATGATCTCCTAAGCCTTGATCCCAAGGATTTTGATACAATTCAGGATTATGTCACTAAGGCAAATGAACTAAGAGCACAACTAAAAGATTGTGGTATTGAAAAAGAGGATGATCAATTGGTCTTCAACTTGTTAGACAAACTTCCAATTGAGTATGGAGCCTTTGTTTCAAGTTTTCAGACTCAAAGATTGACAATAAGCAACTTCACATCACCATCTTTTGAGGCTCTCACAGATCTTTTGATTCTTGAGCAAAATAAGTTGATGAAAATGGGTATTCTCAAGTCTTCAACTTCAAGAGCATTGGTGGTCAATCATGGAAACAATAAGCAAAGGAAAGGAAAGGACCAAAAGCAATCTACACCAAAGCCACAAGGAGAGAAAAAACAATCCACTACTCCACAACAAAGCTCAACTTCATCTTCTTCAAAGAAGTACAACAATTCAAGCAAGAGGGAGCAACCAACATGTGCATATTGCAAAAGGATTGGTCATGATGAGCATTGTTGTCATGTTAAGCAAATTGATGAGTTGAAAAACATCCTTAAGAAGAACAAAATCAACTTTCCAGCTGCATATCAAGAGAAGGACTCATCTCCTTCCACTTCTTCTAAGGTAAAAAGTACAACTCTCATGGCAACAACATCAAGCTCATCTCCTTCTTTATAATCTCAATATGACAAACATAAGGGGCAAGCATTTCTTGCAGTTGCAGATTCCAATTTAGATAGGCGGATCCTTGATTTAGGAGCTTCACATCATATGACTTCGTCCAAGGATATGTACTCTTCATTTGATTCTTGTTCATCACCACCCATTTGATGGCCAACAACACTTATTTGGTAGTTTGTGGGAAGGGGTCTATTGACATTGAAGGTGGAGCATTTAATGATGTTCTATGTGTGCCTACTTTGTCGAGTAACATCCTTTCCATCTATCAGATTACACAGTGGTTCAGGAAAGAGTGTAGAGTTCACACCAGATTCTGTCATTATTCAGGATTTGCATAGTAGGGCTCTTGTTGTAGTTGGGGAGGTTGATGATCGTTCTCGGTTCTACACCTTCTCATATTTTTCTCCTATTGATGATTTACTTCACCATAGTGTGGACACACTTGAGGAGATTGAGTATGGTTACTTGAATCTTGGAGTGCTCACTACTCCTAAGGTTCTTGAGCCTATTGTTGATATTCCATCTCCTACATTGACTGATGTACCTAATGATACTTGTGTTCCAATAGTTTCAGTGCCTTGTGATTCAGTGCAACAGTGCATACCTTGTCTTCCAGCAGCAGCTTCATGGGATGACTACTTGACAGACATTGGCAGTTTGTTTGTGGAGTCCTACATTGTAGACTTGGGAGAGACACTTGATTGTTTACATCTTCTCTTTGATGAAGGTGATTCTTCTTCAGTTGTTGTGAGGGAACACTCTGACCCTCCTCTACATGATCAGTCTTTCGAGGTTGATGTGATTGTGGATGCATATGTACAGCAGTTGGAGGAGGCCACTTTCTCTTTTGAGGAGACATTGTCTTTGGAGTATGTTCTACCTTCATCCTTGCTAGATCCTGAGTTGTCTTTTTCAGCAGATGAGAGTGTTGTTGCAAAGGGGTTCTCATAGTTTCCAGGAAGTGACTACACTACTACAACTTCACATGGTTTGGGAAAGGCATCTTTTAGCATCAACACAGGGAACTTTGAGCAGATTTCATAGACTTCTTCTATTTTGAGGGCTCTTCCTTCTTCACTTGTGGATTGGGGAGACTTCATTCATACACCTTTGGTATTGTTTCTTCCCAAGGGGAGGAACGTTGTTCGATAGTTTTGGAGCAGCTTCTCCATTCCTTCTCGAGCATCTTCCATGGGTGATCATTGTACATTGAAGGGGGGCTACCTTGTCTCTCTTCTTCTCTTGTATGGGGGGGAATTTTTCCTCACATGGGGTTTTATCCTTCTCATGCTATGTTCATAGTTTTTTGTATTTCATCTCTCTTTTGGGGGGTAGTTTTTTCCCATTGGGTTTTTCTATCTTTACTCCACTTGTGAGAGATTTCATTGCATTTGTACATGGGTACCTAGCATGGCCTAGTAGCCGGGACCCATCTTGCATTGTTTGCATTTGTGCACATTCTCCCTAAGTTGCACTTAAGGGGGGGTGTTGGTATAATTAAATGTCTTGTACCTTGTCCTAGGTCATAATTACACCTTAGTTAAGTTTACTTAGGGACCACATAGGAGGTTGTTGGAGATTTTCCACTTTTGGTGGACTTGACATGTCATTACCACATCACTTCCACCTTTTGTGGACACGTCATGTGATTATCTCTCCACCTTTTGTGGAGATTATCACATTATCCTTTTCCACTTTAGATGGAGTGATAACTTTTTCTTGTTGTCACATTTCATAAGATTATGACACTTGTCATAATCTTATGCCCTCCTATGTTCTCACCTTGGCTATATAACCAAGGGGTCTCCTATGTACATTGATTTGTACCATTCTATCATCTCATATTATTGACATTGAATATAGTTTATTCTTGTCATATTATTTTCTCTCTCTTTTGTGATTTCTATTAGGCCTCTAGATCTTGGGTGGCTACCTTCACAGCCAGTTCTTACAGGGCTATTCTGTGATGCTATTGAGGAGTGGTGTTGGTTGTTGTCTTTGTCTTGGGATGTGTTGTTGTGGGTCTGTTTGCTACTTTTGTCTATTGGGGAAGCTATGGTTTTGTGCAAGTTGTTGTCATTTTCTTGCTAGGAAGTTGTGTTTTAGGTCTAGCTATTGCTTTCACCCTGTGGGGCTTTTCCCAGTTCTTCTTTGTTGGGTGTGCAGTTGGGTTCCTATTTGCTTCTTTATGTGAGCTTGGCTGCCTCTTTTCCTTTGGTGCTAGAATTTTATGAGACTCTTTGGCATTGGGTGTGGTGCTAGCTATGTTTCTAGGAGATCTTGTTGATGGGTTGTTTGAGGAGTTTGGTGGCCTTATCTCAGACCCTGACTAGCATGTAGGGTTGGAAGTGGTTTTTTCTTGCTATGCCTTCTCTCTTCTTTCTCTGTCCGTTGGTTTTCCTAGTTTTCCTGGTTTTCTCTAGCCTTTTTGGGTATTTTTTGCCTCCATGTGGGGGCTCTTGTTGCTTGGGGTCGAGCTTGTTGGTCTGCCTCTAGTGGAGTTTTTTGTGCATAATTTTTGGCATGTTTCAAACCCTACCTCACATGTAGGGTTGGAGGTTGTTCTTCATTGTCTTTCCAGCTCTCTACTCTCTCTCCTTGGAGGCTTTCCCTACCTCATCCTTCTTCTTTCGGGTCCCTTTGTCTCTTCTTTAGTGCTAGTGTTGGTTGTGGTGCTCGGAGTTCTTGTTATGGGGTTGCTTGAGGAGAGTGGTGGCCTGATCTTAGACCCTAACTAGCATGTAGGGTTGGAAGTGGATTTCTCTTATTGTTCCTTCTCTCCTCTTGCCTTATTGGCAAGTTTTTTGGGCTCTCTTTGGATTTTTGGGGGCTTCTTTGCCTCTATGCGAGTGCTTTCGTTGCTTGGGGTTGAGGTTGTTGGTTTTCCTCTGGTGGAGTTGGTTGTGGATAGTTTTTGGCATGTTTCAGACCCTAATTGGCATGTAGGGTTGGAGGTTGTTCTTCATTGTCTTGCCAACTCTCTACTCCCTTTGTTTGGAGGATTTCCTTTCCTTGTCCTTCATTTGAGGCCCATTGTCTCTTTGTTGGTGTTGGTTGTTTTTTTAGGCAGGGAGGTTGTTTCTCTTTGGTTCTTGCTTCAGTGCAGTGTTGGTTTTCTTTCTGCTCCTAGTGGGGAGTGTTTCTCTTGGTGCTTAGTTTTTTATATGGCCAACTGCTAGTCAGTTTTGTTGAGCTCTATGTACTCCCCCTATTGGGTTCTGAATCTCATTTTCAAGGGTGGGGGTGTGCTACTAGTTGAGGATTGCTCTACTTTTTCTTCTTTGCTCCATTTAACATTTTTTCCAAAGGATGATATGGTGTTCTTTACTATGGGTGTAGTTGCATCCCTTTGGTTTTTTCATTGATGGACTTCTTTGGAGGTGGATACTGCTCCTTTGGAAGTGGATCCCTCTTCTATTGAGGTGGAGAGGTGTGTTGTGGATCATGTGGGAGGTTCTAATTTTTGTGATTTTGGGTCTCATTTCATCCTCTCCTATAGAGAGGAGCCCCTTCCTATTGAGGTGGAGGTCATGTTGGTGTCATGGGTTGACTAGTGTTGTGTGTTTGCCAAGGCTCTTCAATATTTTTCTCCTATTCTTAACTCTCCTATTGAGGTGGGGAGCTTGGTTTCATTGGATGGTGCTAACAAGTGTTGAGTTGATGTTTGGTCAGTTCAGGTTGATGGTTACCTAGTCATCTCTAGTTATTCGATGTTGGTTGGTGTTGATAAGTGTTGTGTTGTAGTCTAGTTGATTTAGGTTGATGGTTTCCTAGTGGTTTCAGGTTGTTCTTGGGTCCAAATTCCTTTGTATTTCATGGTTGTATTGGGCTTAAGGTTCCCATTAAAACCTTTCTTGATGTAGGTTTGATATTTCAAGTTAATTTTTTATAATATGCTTTTGGTTTTTGTTGGTTGTCTTTGTTTTATTCTATAGTAGCTTGGTCTCTTTGTGTGGGTTTCGGGTCCCTGTTAAAACCTTCTCATTAATGGTTTTGGGTCCATTCAAAACCTTTTTTCCCCCTTAATCAAAACATATATTATGAGCCTATTCTATTATTTATCATTAGTAGAATAATGTCAACCAAACACATCTTTATTGCAACTATTAATCAATTACCTCTATTATCAACCTTAATCCTATATCTCTATATTTCCAAGTAATATGATAATACAACAATACATCTATTAATTATTGAAATAAATTTACTAAAAAAAATGGTTATATATTTTAACATAAGTTAAGAAATCATAAATAAATATATATATATTTATAAACATATATATATATATAAGTAATTTTATCCCTTCTTAATCTACAAGAATATTATATTGATTTTAGAGGAACCTTTGTAACACAGTAATGTTTAAGATTATTTTATGAATTTACTCAATCTTATTCATATTAGACATCTATTTATTCTAATGTATTTATTAGTTTACAATTATTCTTTGTGTTTTTTGAATTTTAAGCACTAAACATTATAAAAAATATATTTCATTAGCTTTTCTAAAACTTAAAATAATTTAAGAAGTTTTTTTATAACAATTTCACAATTATAATTAAGAGTAAAATTGACACAAATTTGTAAAAATAAAATATCTGTATAACATGACAATAAAGAAGAATAAAAGAAATATAAAACCCATAACTAATTCTACAAAACTTTGAATACAGGATTGACAAAAAAAAATTATGAAAGTCTCCATGATAGACATATAGTAGTAAAATAGTTAACTAATTTTAATCAAAAAAAAAATTAACAAAATCTTTAAACATAATAATTAAAGGGGATTTCTATTACCCACTTAATAAGAATATATAAGAATATATCCAAAAATTAAGTTAATTGGGATGTTAAAATAATCATTAAGATTGAATTAAATTCACTTATTATCTCAAAACTATGAATTGCTTAAGTGAAATAGTCTCCTGAATTTAATTATATAAAAAGTGGTTCTAGGAAAATTCACTACCAGCAATTCACCACGGAAAATTCACCACCAACAATTCACCATGGGAAAGGCCACGGGCTTGCAAAAAAAATATTTCAAAGTTTTCGAAATATATATTAAAAAATATTAATTAGATTCTACGGTGGTGAATTTTTGGTGGTGAATTTTACTTGTGGTGATTTTTTCATGAAGGTGAATTTTCCCGTGATTGGTAGTGAATTTGTCATACATTCCATAAAAAGTATATGCACACAATTAAACAATAATATTTAAAGTTTTTTTTCTTGTTATGTGATTATGAATAACATATTTGAAAATTACACTAATCCAAATGTTGAATAAAATTTATGATCCAATCAAATCCATCCTCTATCTCAACCATGAAATTGCTCTAGAAAAACAATCCCCTAAATTTAATAATATAAAATTCTAAATATAAAATTAAAAAATAGTATTTAATGGGTTCTTTTATTATGTGGATATGAATAACGTGTCTAAAATTAGACAAACCCAAATTAAAAATTAAATTTATGATTCAATTAAATTTATTCACTTATCTCAAACTATGAAATTACTCAAGAAAAATAATCCACTAAAATTAATTACATAAAATTAAAAACATGAAATTATAAAATAATATTTAAAAGGATTTTATAATATGAATTATGAATAATATATTTAAAAATCAAACTAATCTAGATGATAAAATAAAATTTATCATTCAATCAAATGAGTGTCTCAAGATGCAAAATTGCTTAAGTAAAATAGTATACTTGAATTAATCATAAAATAATATAAATATAAATTTGAAAGATATATTCAAATATTTTTCTAATTATATTAAAAATAATATATTCAAACATTAGACCAACACATATAATAAAATTAAAGAAATGATTAAATCAATTTTATACAATATATCAAAACTATGAAATTGTTTAAGTAAAACAATCTACTTTTGCTAATTATAAAACTTATAAACACAAAATTAAAATATAATATTTAAATAGTTTTTTATTATATATTGAAGAATAACATATCAAAAAATTACACTAATCCATATAATAAAATAAAAAGTTGTCATCAAATCAATTTGATACACTATCTCAAAACTATGAAATTGTTTAAGTAAAATAGTATTCTTTTGATAGTTATGAAATTTTATAATCATAAAATTAAAGAGAATATTTAAAGGGGTTTCCTACTATATTTGAAAAATAACATATTCAAAAATTAGATCAACCTAAATGATAAAATAAAAGTAATAATAAAATCAATTTCATTCATTATTTCAAAACAATAAATCATTCAAGTTAAAAAAATAGACAATATTAGAATTGGAAGCTAAAAATTACTCATAAAATAAATTATAACAATCCAAAGACTATGTGGAGGAACAATATCGGTATGCAATTTTTTTTCTAAATTTTGTCCAATCCTTCATGATTGAAGGCTCCCCTCTAAAAATCCCTCATGCTTTGTAATATTTTATATGGGTCTTGAAACAACCAAGCACAAGGGCCTACAAATCTTGCCAACTTGGGCATTTTGTAGTTTTGTAAAAATATATGACTGAAAGGTCAATAGGAAGTGAACACAGGCAAACATGAAATAGCAGTAGTAATAGTCACAATTGGTAGCTCTCGTTTTGGATGAAAATGGAAACTTATATGTAAATGCTTTTTATTATAATATAATATATACAGGCTATATGCATTGTACCAAAAAAAATCAATCCAAATACTCATTACTTGAAATGATCAATGTTTGATGTACAAATGTTTTGATTAGATAAACTCGGAAAGGGCTTGATCCCATTACAAAACAACCATGAAGGTAGTAGAGACAAGTCTCACCATAAGTAAGAATAGAGAAAATAAATGTAAGGAAGCTAAGGTAGCGGAACAACTTCCTACACTAATCTTGAGAGGAAAATAATGGAAAAATTTATAGATCTTTAACTGTTACAGAAACTTAAACATAAATATCATGCATACCACAACACAGTGATTTAGGTGGGGAAAACCCTTTTGGGAGAAAAACCCCACACTCCAAAAGCAACACAATATATTATTCAAAAATCATAAAGATTACAATATACTTGCAAAGCAAGCCTCTCATAGGAGTATCACCAACCAAAGATCTAGAGACAACACAACCGCTATCAGACTCTTAGAATACATCATCATCTAAAATCGTAGTACAATGTCGTCATAAAATAGGGTTACCTTCTAGGGCAAGATAGGCCAACAAAATATGCACCATTAGATCTAAAACCTAATAATTAATAGTCTAGATTTACAATATATCATTTATTTAACGTATGTCAGCCATTTAGGAGCTTTTTGAAAAAGTTAACAAAAAAATTATTTACATGCATCTACCTCCCCTCCACCTCATGCTCCCATTGTATATTACACCTATTAGTGTAAGTAGGATATATATATGTATGTATGTATGTATGTATGTATATACATGTGTGTGTATGTATATGTATATGTATATGTATATGTATATATGTATATGTATGTATGTATATATATATGTATGAATATATATATGTATGTATATATATATGTATGTATATGTATGTATGTATATATATGTATGTATATATATGTATGTATATATATATGTATCCTATCAACAATAACCTTTCTATAATTGTAAGGTTGAGACAATTTCCCAAAAAATATCCCACTTGTCGAACACCTTGCAAGAGTAATAGGAGGGAGTAAGCATTGTATCTTGTTAGGGGTTGAAAGGCCCATAGTCTCTAAACACCATCTGAACTTCTCTATGCTTACAGGCTTAATCAAAGAATCAGCAACATTCATCAAAGTCTCCACCTTAACTAGTTTCACCTTGCCATCTTTGACCATATCTTGAACAAAATGATATTGTACATCAATGTACTTGGGCCTGGTATGAAATTTTAGGTTCTTGGCTAAACATATCGCATTCTGACTATCACAATAAATTGTAACTAAACCTTTTTATTCCAATATTTGAACAAAATCTCTTAAGCCAAATGGATTCTTTACAAGCATGAGGAGTTGTCATAGACTCTTCTTCAGTAGTGGAAAAAGCAACTAAAACCTATCATTTACACATCCAACTAATTGCACCACCAAATAAAGTAAACACATAAGCATTGGTGGATCGTCTGCTATCAATATCACTTGCCCAGTCTAAATCCACATAACCACTAATATCAAGGGAAATATCATCTTCATTCATATTACAATGATAACACAAGGAATAATATGAGGTACCACGCAAATATCTAAAGACTCTTTTAACTACATCTCAATGAACTCTACCAAGATTAGACATATATTTGGAGAGAACTCCCACTTCTTGGGAAATGTATGGTATAGTACAAACCATAGCATACATCAAACTTCCAACTGCATGGTGGTAAGGCACTCTTCTCATATCTTCCATCTTTGATGGAGATACTGGACAATCTAAAATAGATAACTTTGTTCCAACAAAAAGGGGAACACACAATGGTCTACAATCCTGCATGTTAAATCTATCTAAACTTGAATTTACACACTTACTTTGGCCAATCCATAGCTTTTTGTTCACTCTATCTCTTTTAATTTCCATCCCAAGAATGTGTCTAGCTGCACTAAGGTCTTTCATTTTAAATTTAGCAGCAAATTGAGATTTTAGTTTTGAAATCATCCCTTTCCCTTTGCTAATAAATAACATATCATCAACATATATTGCATTAAATAAGAAATGATCACTGTCATTTTTATAATAAACACAATGATTTGATTTAGAACGCTCAAACCCCAAACTCAACACGTTGTATCAAATTTCTGGTACCACATCTTAGGACTCTATTTTAATCCATACAAAAATTTCTTCAATTTGCAAACCAACTAACTTTTACCTTTCACCATGTAGTGCTATGTTTGTGTCATATAAATATCCTCCTCCAAGTTACCATGAAGGAGAGCAGTTTTCACATCCATTTTCTCAACCTCTAGATCATAAGTAGTAGCAATAGAAAGCAAAAATCTAATGGATGCCATTTTTCAATGGGAGAAAATATCTCGCCGTAATCAACACCCTCAACTTGAGAGTATCATTTTGCAACCAACCTTTCTGTGTACTTCTCAATACCTCCATCTGAACCAATATTTTTCTTGAACACCCATTTGCAACCAATGGGTTTCCTTCCTTTGGGAAATGGTACAAAATCCCATGTATCATTCTTTTTCAAATATGTCATTTCTTCATCCATAGCAATCTTCTAGAATTATGCATCATTCATACCTAATGCCTCTTCTACAAATCCGGGTTCATCCATGTTAATATTCAAATAAAAATACATCTCCAAGCATCAATTGAATACCTTTCAGGTTGTTTTCTATGCCTTATAGACCTACAAACAAGTTGAGTTGGAGGTTCTTCATCCTCTTCTGAAGATTCAGAGCTAGATGATCTCTCCTCAACTTCTTGTCTATCCATGGGCCTTGATTCATCTTTCTCAAGTGTAGAAGGAAATTGAATCGCATCTTCCTGTTTACTTTTTTCTGGTTGTAATGTAACAAAAGAAGGCCTAGTTTCTCTAAAAATAACACTTCTACTATATATTACCTTATATGCAATAGGATCCTAAAGCTTGTATCCTTTCACAACAAAATTGTATCTGATGAAAATATATTTCACAACCTTGCTCTCCAACTTTGTTTGCTTCTCCTTTGGCACATGTGCATATGCCTTGCAACCAAAAACTCTAAGATGACTTAATGAAGGCTTGTGATCCAACCATGCCTCTAAAGAAATCTTATCAACAAGAGTTGATGTAGAAGACCTATTAATCAGGTAACAAGCAATGGCAACAACTTTAGCCCAAAACCTTTAATTTAGGCTAGCACCACTCAACATACTCCTAGGGCCTTCTCCATCAATGTCTTGTTCATTCTTGAACTACAACTCCATTTTTTTGTGGAGAATAAAAAATTATCTTTTGTTATGAATACCACAATCTTTATAGAATCTATCAAAATCATTAGAGCAAAATTCACTACCATTACCAGTCCTCAAACTTTTTACTTTCTTTCCAGTCTACAACTCAACCATTGCTTTAAATTCTTTAAATTAACTAGAAACTTCAAATTTCCTCTTTAGAATGTATACCCATGTCCTTCTATTGTAATCATCAATACGTGAAACATAATATGCGGATTTACCAATTGAAGGAACATCTACAGGACCAAACACATTAGAATGAATAAGGTCTCATACACCACAAGTTTTATGATAAATCGAGTAAAACTAAACATGGTTTTGTTTTCCATAAATGCAATGCTCACATAAATCGAATTCAAGATTACAATGAGACAAACCTTCAACAAGGTTTTTATTTTTCAAGGTCCTTAGACCCTTTTCTCCAATGTGACCAAGTCTTTGGTGTCATAACATAGTTTTCTCTGTAGGTAATTTTGATTTAGAAGAAATAGCACCCTTGGGGTACCCAAAAGCCATGACCATCTGCTGAAGGTGAAACCCTCGCCTCTTCCATATATTTGTTTTTCATAGAAGTACTATTGCACTCAATAGTGTATACATCAAACTTATACAATGTGTCATAACTAACACCTCTAGTAATCACCATAGCACCTCTAATCATCTTACATATTGCATCAGAAAATATTACCTACACACCCACATCTATTAGTTTACTCACAGATAACAGATTTTGTGTTAATTTGGGGATATACAACACACCATTAGCCATTTTTATTCTACCATTAGGAAATTTGATTTTAAATTTACCACAACCAACAATATTTAAATACAAATCATCACCCAAGTACACCTCACCTCCATAAAATTCTTCATATTCAGAAAATCGGTTCTTATTAAAGGTCACATGGAAAGATGCACCTGAGTCAATTAACCATGCATCATTACCTACATGAGTTTCCAAAGTTACAATGAATGTATCACCATCTTCCTTCTTGGACTTAGAATTAGAATCAAATCTCTTCTTTTTCTTCTTTTCTTCTTTGCATTCCTTACAAACATTTCTAGGCTTACCATAGTTCCAACAAATAACTTTGGACTTTCTAGAAGATTTAGATCTCCTCTTGGACTTAGATTTGTCACGCTTCTCATTCTTCTTGCCTTTTTTCTTAGGTCTTCCATGAACATTTAGGACCTCCTTGGCAGTTATGGATACCTTCCTCCTCATCTCTTTAAAAAAGAAAATAACCCACCAAATCTCCAAGCTTCAAAATAAAAGTACTCCCATTAGCCATAACACGAGAATCCCATGAATCATACAAAGAACAAAGCAAGATCTAACATTTCTCCTCTTCATCCATTTTGACACCAACTAATGTCAATTGAGCCACCAACATATTGAATGCTTCTAGGTGGTATATGATTCTTCCACTCTCTTCCATTCTCAAGGAATATAATTTCTTTCTCAAGAAAATCTTGTTCACTAAAGATTTGGCTTGATACATCTCACCAAGTTTCTTCCATAGTTTCTATGCAGAGGTCTCTTCATGGACATTAATTAAAATAGTCTATCAAGCACAATCTAATTAGACCCTTGGATTTATTGTCCAT
The DNA here is from genome assembly GCA_007258455.2 of Sequoia sempervirens. Taxonomy (NCBI): domain Eukaryota; kingdom Viridiplantae; phylum Streptophyta; class Pinopsida; order Cupressales; family Cupressaceae; genus Sequoia; species Sequoia sempervirens. Next base: position 304,611,868 of record VDFB02000008.1, on the reverse strand, counting down.
ATCATCATACTAAGCTTCCTAAGTAGAATTTGGAGGCCTTGAAACATTCTCATCAATAGCATCCCACAGATCTTAATCTATCAACGGATCCTCCATCTTCAACTTCCACATCTCAAAATTATTTCTAGAAAATTTATCCACCTCTATTCTCCCTGATGAACTTTCCATATGAAAATTATTGCAACAAGATCACAAATTATCTTCTACACAAGATCCCATAGAAATATGGATGTTCAAAAAACCCAACAACCCACAATTGAAACCAATGATGATTAGGCTCTGATACCACTTATAAGGAAGCTAAGGTAGTAGAACAACTTCCTACACTAATCTTGAGAGGAGAATAATAGATCTTTAATTGTTATAGAAACTTAAACAAAAATAAACATAAATATCATGCATACCACAACACAATGATTTATGTGGGCAAAAACCTTTCAAGAGAAAAACCCCACACTTTAAAAGCCACCCAATATATTATTCAAAAATCATAAAGATTACAATATACTTGTACAGAAAGCTTCTCACAAGAGTATCACCAACCAGAGATTTAGAGACAACACAATCTCTATCAGACTCTTAGAATACATCACTGTCTACAATCATATTACAATGCCCTCATAAAATAGGGTTACCTTCTAGGGCAAGATAGGCCAAAAAAATCCACCATTAAATCTAAAACCTAATAATTAATGTTCTATATTTACAATATCATGTATGTAATATATGCCAGCCATTTAGGAGTTTTTTGAAAAAGTTAACAAAAAATTATTTACACACATGCCACTCTTCCCCTCCACCCTGTGCTCCCATTGTATATTACACCTATCGATGTAACTAGGAAATATATATATATATATCCTATCAACAATAACCTTTATATAATTGCAAGGTTGAGACATAATTTCCCAACAATAAAAAATAACAACTAAGCAATAGAAACTAAGACCAGGAATAACATAGGAAAGACTAGCCTCCAGCCAAAAAAAAAGCCATGGATCACCTAGTAGCTTTGGGCCTTTGATGTTCTCTCATTCTTTGTTTAGGAAATCAAGTTTTTCTTCAAACGACAACACTTCAGAAACCTTACTCATATCTTTCGTAGGGGTGGAAGGAAATCTAGTCAAGCTTGGAGCTTTATCTTTACTTTTCTTCTTTGTATTGGAGGGATTGATGTGAGGGTGATGTTGATGAGTTGTTTCCTCCAACTTTAATTTTGATTTCCTTTTATCTAGTTCCTCTTGAAAGAATTGAAGAGTAGAGGTGGTGTTCTTCACTGACTCTTTACAGTAGGCTATTATTTCTTAGATATTTTATAAATCTTCTCTTGGTTGGCTTGAAGCTTACCAACCTCAGACACCAGATTTATTTAGTCTTTAATAGATCCATCCATATGCTTTATGTTCTTAACCTATTTCTCTAGGAATCCCTAGTTGTCAAAAGTGGCAGCAATATTTTTCATTGCATCCCAAACATCTTCATTCCCTACCTCCTCAGGCCATTCCAGAGTTTTAGATAGAACAACAAATTCAAGATTATGAATTTTCTTTTTTGCAGTATGCATTTGAGTGATCTTCCACTTTAGAATATCATTCAGAATATTATAGGCCTTACAAAGATCATCAATATTATCCCAAATCTTGGTATAAAGGTTGCACTAGGTCAAATTATGAGCATTTGAAGGGTCCTAAGAAGGATCATTAGAAGGCACTTCCTTTGGAGGGGTGAAGGAGGAAGACAAACCCTAGAATGGGGAGAAACAAATATTCTTCAAGATTTGGGGAGGTCAAGGTTTCCAATTCATCATCTGAAATAGAGAAATACAAATCTTCAAGGTATAAGGGGTAAACTTTAAGGGTCCAAAGTCTTTCTGGAAGAGGTAATGTATCTGGAGGGAAGGGATGGTGAATTTTCTCTTTTTGGAGTTGGGACCCTCTTCCAGTTGGATTAAAGATGGGTTGTAAACATGTGGATGCACAAAGTGAGTGGGGGTTAGGATAAGGTTATAATACTAAAGATGGTAAATTGGGCTCTTGTGGAGGGGTATAGAATTACTAATTACTATAACTTTTTCATGAACTCTTCTACCAAAAAATAAATTCATAAGGAAAATTTCATTTTCATATTATGACAAAAATAGTTTAACATAGGGAAGAGATAAGTGTGGAACTACTTATAGTGACCCTCTAAAGTGATGTTCCTCATAACAACTTTTGCAATCTCCTGAACCACACACCTAGAAGGTCTTCTCTATTAAAACCATATTGAAGTGTTCATTTTCACCCCCTTTCTAGAAACATATGCATTGTATTTTAGTAGTTTCCTTTAGAATTTTTAGGAATTCTAACCCCCTCAAGAGGGTGACCCATCATAGTAGCAATAATCTCAACAAAGACATTGAAGTAAATTCCATGAATAGGAAAAATGCTAGACTTCCATGAGTTGGAAAAAATTTCTGAGAGCACTTAATCATAGTCATTCATGACTTTGATGTATGAAGCCAAGTTTCCCTTTTGTAGAATGCTCCACACCTCATAGTAATTTTTTAAGGCATCAAAATTATTTGGCTTGACTTGCAAAAGACCTCCCCCCCCCATTGTAGGTAGACTAACAACAATAATAGAGGCAAAAAAATGAGGGACCCAAATTCCAAGAATTTTCATGAAATTTTGGAAGGATGAGGTAATTTGGTAGCAATTTAAATTGCCACAAAGAGTCGAGTAAGGATGAAAATGCACCTTCCTTATTCAAAAATTATTAGAGGCCCTTTTTATAATATAATCCATCAACTCAAGGGACTGAGTTGTTCTTTCTTGTGACACTTGGGGTTGTGAAATATTTCACCTCATTAATAGTATTTAATTTTACATGCTCTAGGAGAGTATTGATATCAATCCAAATCATAATATTTTAGACCTAAGAGGTGAGATTAGCTAGAAAATCTGCCATCATATTACCTTCTCTAAATACATGCTTGCTCTTGTGAGTCTCAAAGTTTATCATGTCTATATGTGTTTCCCTTATTATGTACTAGAGGTACCAGCTAGGACTTGCTTTACCTTGCAACATGTTGATTACATTGTTGAAATTACCCTCAATTAACACCTTGGTTAATATTTTGTCTTTTGCAATTTGAATACCATGGAAACTAGATGCCACATCAACAAAGTTATATGTTTGATTTCCTAGATCGATAACATAGGTGAAGATCATATTCTCCTTGTAACATCTTAGGATACCACCCCCACCCTCCTATCTCATTTTCCCTTTATCCAAGCCATCAAAATTAAATTTTAGCCAATCTAGATCAAAGGGGTCCTATTTGATATAGTGTTGGTCTTCAAACTAGAATAATTAAAGAGATCTATGCGAATAAACCAAATGGAAATTCAATGACTTCGTTCTATCAACCTACAAAAATATTAAAAAGATAACTTCCAACCTCTTCAAAATACATGCAAGCATCTTCCTTTTATAGAAGTTAGAGGATTTTTTTCATAAATAAATAAAAATAATAGTGATTATTAAAGAGATTCACTCAAAAAATAGCTCCACTTATCCTTATTCTTCTTTTAAATGAAATTTGTCATAAAAATTATTTTGTAACTCTCAATTATTCTCTTGTCATAGAATAATATGCCAAGTATCATAGCCTTCCTCCAAAATTATGCTCAAATAAAATATTAAAACTATTATAATAAGTTGCATCATAAAATTAAATATAGACATATTTTTTTTATAAATTTATTTAATAACTAGCCACTCTATTTATTTCAAATATAAACTTATATGTACATGGTTTGAATTGTTTTATTTATAATATCTTAATCTAATACTTATGTGATATGAATAATTTATCTATAATTTTCTAATGGAATTGGTTCTAATATCTTAATCCACTATACATGGTCTAAACAATTAAATCAATTAAATCAATTTATTAAAAAAAGTATTATAATATAACTAAATTTATTATTCTAAAGAAAATAAATATTTTTGATAATTACTACTTATCAAATTAATCTATAAAAAGTGGGTTATCAAATTCAGTCTTATAGGTCCCTATTGGGTTTTTTCCTTTCCTTTCAAGGCCTTATTTTGGGGATCCTCTTTCCCCTTTCCTCTTTATCATTAAGGCATAATATTTAAGCAATTTGATATTAATAGAACTCTCCTTAGAGAATTAGAAAGGAATAATGATTGTTCCAAATGTTGATACCATTATGTTAGACACATAGGAAAACTAAGAGGGGGTGAATCAATTATGCATTAAAGCCAGCAAACCCTAATTAATCCTTATTAAGCATTACCATGAATGCAAACAAATGATGCATCAACATCGGATGAATATTCTCTGAAGCATCAACCTCTTCTTCACCTCCCTCCTATGAAAGGCTCAATTTATTTTCCAAATAATTAGTCTAAGAGAAAATGCCAAGTGGTGTCCTCCTAAATTACCATTAATAAAATTAAGTTTTGATGGTGCTACTAAGGGAAAATCAAGTCCCTCTAGAGTGGGGATTTTCTTAGGAGATTATAATGGGAAGGTGATTCATGTTACATCTAAGGATCTCTTAGTGGGAAACAATAATGAGGAAAAAATATAGGTCTTGACTCCATGGTTAGGTCTTGCCTCTCACCTAAAAATAAAGAAGATCATAATCAAATAGGACTCTGCTTGTAATTAAAAATTTGAAAGATAGAAATCTAGGTAACTAGATACTTCAAAACATCATTTAGATTTTAAAGAGGCTTTTAATTTCCTTTGAGAATTTTGAAAGTGTTCATTATTATAGAGAAGTTAATAAAGTGTTGGATAGATTGTAAAACTTGGTCATTGACTTGAACTCCAACTTCATAGATGGTAAGGATATTGAAAGTTGTTTGCAATTTCCATCCTTAATTATTTTTTAGTCCTCCTCCTAAATTATTTAGTTTTGTGGGGTGTTATCTAGGACACATTTCTAAATTATATGGTATCAAGTGTTCCAAATATAAAATTCAAATGTATGGAATTCCTTGAAAGATTTTATTGCTCCTTTATGTTGGCTCCTTGTAATATCCATTCACTTTTTCTTAGTGTGCATTCTTCCACATCTCTATTTTAATAGAAGACATTTACTTATGTTTTTATGACATGTTGATCTCTTTGGGATTGACAAATCCTTTTTTTTTATGCCTTTGTTGGTTTTCTAGGCTTCCCCCAAATTGGTGAATCCCTAAATTTCCCTCACACCTATATTTTTTAAATCCTGCCTCTTCTCAACTCATGCATGGTGTTATTTATTTGTCTCTCTATTACCTATACATTTATGGCATTATTTCCCTTTTGAAATTCCCTTTATATTCATAAGAATTATCCTCTATTTGTTAAAATAATTTATGTTTGGTGCTAATTAAAATGTATATCATTGTCCTTAATGATAGATTATTATTTACTCCATTTTATTGGACCATAAATATCTTCATTCCTTTAATAGTGACAAACTAGAGAAAAAAATTTGCTTTTGTATATTTTGGTCGAAGATGCAAACAAAGAAATCATTGGTAAACCTCTATTGTCCAATTTTCTCAATTCCCTCTCCTTCTCAAATGTTGTAGCCTCCATTTTCTTTTTAAATGTTATGAACATAATGAAGGATATTGGAATGGTTAAGTATGTTGTACATAATTATATTCTATACTATTTTTATCCCCTAAATATTTGGATAAAAGACATAATGTCTGTGACACCTCCATGGTGTGGCCAAAATTGGTGATATTTTCTCCTAGCTCTAGCTATAAAATCCTTCTCTATTCTATGTTCTTCTTGTCTTGCAATTGGAATTCTTGAAGGATTCAAGCCAAATAACCCTTGCCATCCTAAAGCTAATCCACGAGGATAATGGCGACACATTTTATTTATATTCAGGAAATTATTCAAACCTGTTCATTTTTTAATAAATCATATAGCTGATAAAAATCATTCTTTTGTACTCCCCTTTCAGTGTGTTCCTCCAAATATTGCTAGCTCTAGTGGGAGATATGATGATAGTAAACATACTCTGTGGGTTACCTTTCTCCCCACTAATTACTAAGTTTTTTTGTTAGTTTTTCCTCAACTATTATCTTGTAGTTCTCTCTACTATACTAGTATTTTTAAGAGTATGTTATATGTTATTCATGTTACTAGTTTCCTCTTGGCCCCTTTGATGTTTAGGATGTTTAATGTTGGTTATATCTTCAATTCCTTTAATAAATTCATTCTTGTGTGTATTTCTAAGTCCTTTTAATATATAGGTGGTCTATAATCATTCTTTATTGAGCAAAAAATAATAATTTCTTATCCTTGAAATTTTTATATATCCATCTAATAGATCATTTTATAAGGTTTTTACTTTATCAATTATTGATTCTGATATGTATAAATTTTGGAGGGCCCAATCACTCCATATTTATTTTTCCAAGATTCATGAACCTAATATTTTATAGAAATATAGTCCCATCAATTTGGATGTCTTCTAATACTATTATCATGTCAAGAATTCATATCCTCTTTCCCTAAGTTGATTATATATTGCTATTAGTCTCTTCTCCTCCAAATTATCTATCTCCGACAATATCTCCTTGATTGATTCTTCTTCACTTAACCTTGATTTTATTTCTAACATTTAATTTTATACCATTTACTATATATGGAGTGTGGCATCAATTCCATACACTAGCTAGAAAAGGAAAAAAAAATTCTAATATTTATAGGTGGTTCTATGATCTCATAATATGGTGCATCAACATCTAATTCTATTGTATTCTCATTACACATCTTTGTTAATGTGATTTCTAATATATTTTTAAAGGTCTCGCTAGCTTCATTGGCTTGAGGGTTATAAGAAATGCTTCTATTATACATTATCATGAAATAATCCAACAACTCCATAGTTTTCATATTAAAAAATGTTTACTTAATTCACTAGTGATACTCATTAGGAAACTAACCCATGTTTTGAAATTTATTTTGACATGGAAAAATCTTGGAATAATAAATATTCCCCTACTTGTAAGTTGTTTAGCTTTAAGAGTCTTCGTTGAAGATGTGTTAGGTAAGTTTGATTCAAAATTTGGTGATGATATCTTTCTAGGATATTCATCTCAGAGTAAATCATACAAATGATACAACAAAATATTGGGAAGAATAGTTGAAAGTAAAAATGTCAAGGTTGATGAATATCTGCATCAGAATATGTATGAAATCGGGGACTATGGATATGATACACCTCCTTGCTCATATGAAGAAGAAGAATTTGAAGAGAAAGAAGAAACAATAGAAAAGCATAGTAAAACCCCTATGAGGTATGTTCAAAGGAATCATTCAAAGGATCAGATTATTAGAGATAAGAATGAAGGATTATTGACCAGAAGAAGGCTTGCAAAGAAAAATGAATAAGTAAAATTTTGTTTGTTATCAAAGGTAGAATGAAAGACTTTTGTTGATTCTAGCAAATATGAAGGATGGATACAAGCAATGGAAGAAGAATTGAATCAGAATGAGAAGAATTAGACTTGGGAACTGGTTCCAAGGCCTGTAAACAAAAATGTGATAGGAACAAAGTGGGTGTTCAAAAATAAGTTGAATCAAGAAGGAGAAGTTGTCAAAAACAAAGACTGGTCTACAAATTCTATTCACAGGTAGAAGGAATTGATTTTGAGGAAGCTTTTGCTATGATAGAAAGAATGGAAGTAATTAGGATGTTTCTTTCTTTTTCTTCCCACAAGGACTTCAAGGTATATCATATGGATGACAAATTAGACTTCCTAAATGGAGATTTGGAAGAAGTCTACATAGAGAAACCTGATGTATTTTGGTTATCAAAAGAACCAAACATGGTATGCAAATTCAAGAAAACATTATATGGTCTCAAACAAGCTCCTAGAGCTTGGTATGCAAGGTTGGACAAGTACTTGCTTCAGCAAGGGTTCAAGAAAGGTACTATAGATAGTAACCTTTACTTCAAGATTGAGGATGAAAGAATTTTGATATTTGTTGTATATGTTGATGATATAATCTTTGGTGGGAATGATGATGTGTACACGAATTTTTTTGAAGAAATGTAGAAGGAATTTGAAATGCCTATGATAGGTGAGTTACCCTTCTTTCTTGGTCTTTAAATTGCTTAGCTAGATGATGGTATCTTTATTTTTCAATCAAAGTATGTCAAGGAGATGTTGAAGAAGTTTGGTATGGAAGATTTCAAACCTATGAGTACTCATCTATTAATTGGTTGTCATTTGATCAAAGATGATGAGTCTCCCCTGGTTGATTAGACTATATACAGATCTATGATTGGAAGTTTTTTAAACTTAACTACTTCAAGACCTAACATTATGCATGTGGATGTTTTGTTTCAATATTTCAAGATAATCCTAAGGAAAATCATGTGAAGGTAATCAAGATAATCTTTAGATACTTGAAGAGAACTCTAGATTATGGATTATGGTATCCAAAAGGCAATGAATTTTATCTAAGTACTTACACCGATGGTGATTGGGTTGGTTGTGTTGATGATAGAAGGAGTACCAATGGTGATGCTTTCTTTTTAGGAAGCATATTAGTTTCATAGCATAGTAAGAAGCAATATTTAGTATCCTTGTTAACTACATAAGTAGAGTATATTGCAACAATATATTGTTGTACTCAAGTATTTTGGATGAAGCAAACATTGAAGGATATCAAGATAAAGTATGATGAGCCTATTACTATTCTATATGATAACACAAGTGTTGTCAATATTTCCAAGAATCTAGTGATGCATTCTAGAACCAAGCACATATTAATCAGGTATCACTTTCTAAGAGAGAAGGTTGCTAGAAAAGAAGTGAAGTTGGATTATGTACCTACAAAGGATCAAATTGTGGACATTTCCACAAAGGAACTTGTAAAGGATACATTTAAGTTTCTCTAGAAGAATTTAGGGGTAATTGTCCCTCCTTATTGCTAGATGCATAGTTGGTGCATTTGTCTAAGGGGATTAATTCAAGTCATATCCTTATTCTTGGACTGATGGTGGCTACCTCTAAGGGGGAGTAGGTAGTGGTGTTGCAAGTATGAGCAAGTTTGGTTGTGTTGTCATTGATGTTGTCATTGATGTCATTTATGTTAACACAATATAGGATGTTGCAAGTTGTGCATGTCTAGTTGAGATGTTGATGAGATGTTGTGAGTACATGGAGCTATCTTTATGATGTTGCAAATGAGTTTATATGATGGATTACCAAGTTCTTTTGAGAAAATTAGTAAATAGAGAAGTCAAAGTTGAGTGTGTTCAGAATGTGCTTCACTATGTGCTCCTCATCTCTTTTATGTTGATCATATGATTGAGTGGATTTGAGGTGTTTTTTATAGGAATCTATTGGTGATATCTCCTAATTTTTAGCTTTTGGTTTGATGGAGAATGAAAGTTGTGTTCACCGGTGTGTGAACTGGTTTGGAAGAGTTGTTTGTCTATCACTGGGAGAAATTTTTTTGCTTTGCAGTCCTCTATTGGTTTGTTTCAGGTCTTATGGATCTGTACAATGTCTTGTAATGGTGATCTTTGTTTTTTGTCAAGTATGTTCATGGTTTGGTGATCCAAAAGTTGAATTTCAATATTATTGTATGTATCAGTATGGTTTGGATGGACTGGTAAGAAGTGTTTTGAGTTTTAAGGTTGTTGCAGATGATGTGGATGAGTCTAAAGGAATCTAAGATGTGTTACAGTGACTGATGAAGTGTGTTGTGTGGTCCATGTGTTATCTTATTGATGTGGAAGCATGTACTTCAAAGTTTATTTGTGTTTTCATTAGGTTTGGCCAACCTAGTGTTTACACTTCATACGAAGGATTAAGAATCAATTAAGGAAGCATGTGATTGATCTGAGAAAATAAAATGTTTTGGGTCTTGGTTAAGTGTTTTTTTGGACTCCTCTCATTCCTTTCCACCGCGGGAATGTTGAGTTTCTGACGTAATTTGAATTTATGAAATGAAGTGTGTGTAGTTGACCTTGAAAAAGTTTCTAAGATTGAAGAGGGCATAAATCAAAGTTAAGATGTTGTGAATTAATCAATCAAGCCACAAGTTTGAGAAGCAGAGTTGTGTGAAAGTGAATTGAGGCAGCAGTACTTTAATGTGTTAGATTCCTAAAAGCAGTGATCTAACGATGTCTACAATTCTTATGATCAAGGTTGCAAAGTGTGTAACTTGCAGTGGTGGATTTTTCTATAATATTTTATTTTTGTAGGTAGTGAGCCTCTTTTTGGACAGTGAGTCCTATCTGTAGGTAGTGAGCCTTTGTATTCAAGTAGTGAGCCCTTGGCAATGAGCCTCTTTATATTTGATTATGCAACTACTTTATACTATGAGCTAATCCTCACCGTGGTTTTTCCCTTATTAGGTTTTCCACATAAATCTAGTGTCTCTTGTGTTTATTTTTCTTTCTATTATCTACATTTCAAGTTAATACTTAATAACAGAATAAAGTGGTTGTGAAGTTGATAAGTGTTTGAAGTTTTGTGTTTGAATTTGGTGACAATTGATTCACCCCCCTCTCAGTTGTCTTGCACCTTTCAACAATTGGTATCAGATTTTTTTTTCCTTGGTGAAGAGATTAACCGCTTAAGGTAGATCCAATGGCACACAAATTGGTGATCCTTATGTTTTATGGATCTAACTATAGTGATTGGAAATTAAAAATGAGAGGTTACATAATCTTTGTTGGTTACAAGACCTGGAAGGTTGTTGAGATGAAGTATGCTGCTCCTACAAGCGGTCCTACTACTGTAGATAAGGTTTTCACCTATGAGGAGAATGAGAAAGTGAGGTATGTGATTTACAGTGCTTTATCTAAGACTAAGCAAAAAAAAGTTATTTCTTTTGGCATTGCTTATGAAGTCTGGAATAAATTGGAAGATATTTATGAAGGAAATGATAGAGTGAAATTGACAAAGAAGTTGACAGCAAGCAAAGATATGAAAATTTGAAAATGGAAGAAGGTGAAGATATTGCAAGCTATTTCCAGAGGGTTGATCTTGCATCAAATGAAGTTAGGAATCAAGGGGGTACTCTGGTAGATGAGGATATAATAGAGAAGATTTTAAAGACCTTACTAGAGACTTACAGTGATGAGGTCTCAGTTATTGAAGAAGTGTATGATCCGAAGAAGTTTACTAAAGAGAAACTATTTGGCACCTCGACTGCATTTGAGCTAAGGAAGTTTGGAAAGAAAGCAGAGAAGAAAGAGTCAACCTTTAAAGCTACAAAGACAGAAGATGATCTGGAGGATGATAGTTCAGGTGAGTTGGAAGCAAACTTTACAAGGAAGTTGAAGAAAGGTACCAGTAAGTACAAAGGTATGTTACCTTTTAAATGTTTCAATTGTGGAAATATTGGTCATTATGCTTCAAGATGTCCAAATAGAGTTGTACATAAGAAGAACAAGGATAATAATAAAGACATAAAGGATAAAAAGTACAAGAAGTGGTATTATGTCATAGAAGATGATGGAATTTCTGATGATGAATCATATTTTGAGAATAATGATGATGAATACTTGTTTTTAGCTTTAGATAATAAATCTATGTTTGCTAACTTTGGAAGATGTGCAAGGGAAAGTGGTTCAAAAAGAAAGAAGGATGAGAAGGAAGGTACTCTAGTTATTGCATTCCATTCTAGACAAGATGAAGACTATTGGGTGATTGACAGTGGCTACTCTAATCACATGACTGGAGATAAAAGTAAGTTCACGAAGCTTGAAAAATATGGTGGTTTAGTTATGTTTGGATATGATTCTAGAGAAAATATTGTTGGGAAAGGTACAATTAGTTTTGATGGTAAGCACAACATTGATAATGTCTATTATGTTAAGGGCTTAAAGAATAATATTTTAAGTGTTGGAAAAATGTGTAGAAAAGGTTTCAAGCTTGTGTTTTAGGATAACACCTATGAGATCAGAAAAGGGTCTGGAACTGAGGTTGTAGTAGGAAGAAGAACACATGGAAATATTTATCAACTTAAGGGTGTTGATGGTCAGTGTCTGGTATCTCAAGTTAATAAAAGTTGGCTATGGCACCGGAGGATGGCACATGTAAAATTTGATAATTTGATTAAAATAAGTTCAAGAGAGCTTATTCAAGATTTTCCTAAGATTACAAAGCCTAGTACTGTGTGTAGGAGTTGTCAGCTAGGAAAGCAAAGTAGAAGCAGTTTTAAAGGAAAAGATCAGTCAACTACCAGAATTTTGGAATTGGTTCATACTAACCTCTATGGCCCTATAATAACATGAAGTCTAAATGGTGATAGGTATTTCATGCTCCTTGTTGATGATTATTCTAAAATGACATGGGTTACATTTCTTAGAGAGAAGACTCAGGCTCTGGATAGATTTAAAGTGTTCAAGGAAAGAGTAGAGAATGAAGTAAACCTAAGAATTAAATTTTTTAGGTCTAATAGAGGTGGAGAATTCACTTCCAATGAGTTTAATACATTTTTTGAAGAGTATGGTATAAAGAGACATTTTTCTGCTCCTAGAACTCCGCAGCAGAATGGAGTAGTTGAAAGAAAGAACTGGACTATGCAAGAAGTTGCTAGAACTATGATGAAAGAATAAAATGTACCTAATGTATACTAGAGAGAGGTAGTCCACACTACTGTTTATATTCTTAATAAAGTTTAGATAAGAGGTAACAGCACTAAGACTCCTTATGAGTTGTGGATTGGTAAGATTCTTACTGTGAAGTACTTTAAGGTGTTTGGAAGCAAGTGTTACATTAAAAGAGATGATGAGAACCTTGGGAAGTTTGATGCTAGATGTGATGAAGGAATTTTTCTTGGGTATTCAACAAATAGAAAAGCATATAGATGCTTCAATAAGAGATTAAGGAAGATATTTGAAAGTGCAAATGTGAAAGTTGATGAGGACATGTACAAAGCAGTTGAGATGAGTGAAGTTGAACCGGATGAACCTATCTACGATCCTATACTAGAAGAGAATAAAGAGGAAGAAGAAGAAGAAGAAAAAATTGAAGAGGAAGAGATTTCAGAACCTACTCCTAAAACTCCTAAGTATGTAAAGAAGAATCATCATGAAGACTAGATAATTGGAGATAAGACTGAAGGTGTGAAAACAAGAAGAAAAATGGTGGCAGGTGAGGTAAATATGTGTTTAATTTCAAAGATAAAACCTAAGTCTGTGAGTGAAGCATGTAAAGATGAGAGTTGGGTTAGAGCAATGAAAGAAGAGTTGCAGCAGATAGAAAATAATTAGACATGGAAATTGGTTCCTAGACTAGCAAACAAGAATGTCATTGGCACTAAGTGGGTGTTGAGAAATAAATTGAATGAGAATGGTGAAGTTGTGAGAAACAAAGAAAGACTTGTATGTAAAGGTTATTCACAAGTTGAGGGAATATAATTTGAAGAGACATTTGCCCAGGTGGCAAGAATGAAGCCAATTCAGATGTTCTTGGCATCTCTGCTTATAAAGACTTCAAGGTATATCAGATGGATGTCAAGTCTTCTTTTCTGAATGGAGAATTGGAAGAAGTGTACATGGAACAACCAGAGGGATTTCAGCTATCAGATAAACCAAATATGGTATGTAAGTTGAAGAAGGTATTGTATGGATTGAAACAAGCTCCCAAAGCTTGGTATGCTAGGTTGGACAAATACTTGACACAACAAAAGTTTAACAAAGGCTCCACAAACAACAATATTTATTTTAAGATTGAAGGAAACAAAATGTTGATAGTAGTTGTGTATGCGGATGATATCATCTTTGGAGGAAATGAAAGTATGTGTAAGAAGTTTGCAGAAGAGATGCAAAAAGAATTTGAAATGTCTATGATTGGTGAGTTGAATTTCTTCCTTGGACTGCAAGTGAATCAAACTAATAAAGGGATATTCATTTCACAATCTAAGTATGTCAAAGATTTTTTGAATAAGTTTGGAATGGATGACTCCAAACCTATATGTACTCCTATGGTGACCAAATGCAAGCTGAGTAAAATGATAAATCTGCTAAAGCTAATTAGAGCAGGTACAGATCTAAGATTGGTGGACTATTGTATCTTACTACTACAAGACTGGATATCATGCATGCCATATGTTGGTTGCTAGATTTCTAGTAGAACCAAAAGAAGAACATGTTACAACTGTAAAGAGGATACTCATATATCTTAAAGGAACACCAGATTATGGCTTGTAGTATCGTAAGGATACTTATTTCACTTTGAATGCCTACACTGATGTAGATTGGGTTGGTTGTGTAGATGACCGGAAGAGTACAAGTGGTGGTGCTTTCTTTATTGGTGGAAGATTGGTTTCATGGCTTAGAAAAAAAATAGGATTTAGTTTCTTTATCCACTACAAAAGCTTAGTATATTGTTGCAGCATCTTGCTATACACAAGTTTTGTAGATGAAGCAAAAATTGAAGGACATAGGAGTGATATGTGATGAGCCTATACCTATCTTTTTTTATAATACAAGTGCTATAAACATTTCAAATAATCTGGTAATGCATTCAAGGACAAAACATATATCTATTAGATATCATTTCTTGAGAGAAAAAATATTGGAGAATAAAGTTAGACTAGAGTATGTGCCTACAAAGAAATAGATTGTAGACATATTTACCAAGGCTCTTCTGAAGGATACTTTTGAGTATCTTAGGGAGAAGTTGGGGGTCATTGGCCCTCCTTATTTGAACTAAGTGCACATGAAGTGCATCAGTCTAGTGGATCTGTAGATTCTTCATTTATCTAGAGTAATGGATGGGTCTACTCCATAGGGGGAGTAGAAAGGTTCATTGTTGCAATATGAGTTGTGTGTGTGCACTCTTAAGGGGGATCAATTAGAAGTTGTTATCTTTTCCATTGATGTCAAAGGGGGAGAGAGTTTCATGTGAAAAATAGTAAAAGTGAGAGAAAAAGAAGATGAAAGGAAGAGTGAATATTGAGAATGTGTCTTTGATGGTTTTTCACATCATGTGTTACCATAAATGACAAAGGGGGAGATTGTTGCAAGTATGAGCAAGTTTGATTGTGTTGTCATTGATGTCAACATAGTACACTATGTTGCAAGTTGTGCATGTATACTTGAGATGTTGATGAGATGTTGTGAGTACATGGAACTATCTTTATGATGTTGCAGATGAGCTGATATGATGGGTTACCAAGTGCTTTTGATAAAATTAATAAATAGAGAAGTCAGAGTTGAGTGTGTTTAGAATGTGCTCTGCATTTCTTTTGTGTTGATCCTATGCTTGTGCCAATCTGAGGTGTTGTTTATGGGAAATTTTTGGTGATATCTTTTGATTTGTAGCTTTTGGTTTGATGCAGAATGAAAGTTGTGTTCACTAGTGTGTGAACTAGTTTGGAAGAGTTGTTTGTTTGTGACTAGGAGAAATGTTTCTACTCTGCATTCCTCTGTTGGTTTTTTTTAAGTCTTACAGATCTGGACAGTGTCTTGTAATAGTGATCTCTATGTTTTTTCAAAGATCTTCATGGTCTGGTGCTCTGAAAGTTGAATTATAGTATTATTATATGTATTAGTACAGTCTAGATGGACTGGTAAGAAGTGTTCTGAATTTGAAGGTTGTTGTATATGATGTGGATGAGTCTAAAGGAATCTGAGATGTGTTATAGTGACAGATGAAGGATGTTGTGTGGTCTGTATGTTATCTTCTTGATGTGGAAGTGGTTACTACAAAGTTCATTTGTGTTTTCATTAGGTTTGGCCAACCTGGTGTTTACACTTCATATGAAGGATTAAGAATTAATTAAGGAAGTGTGTGATTGATCTGAGATGATGTTTTGGTCCGCTCTCATTCCTTTCCACCATGGGAATGTTGAGTTTTTGGCCTAATTTGAATTTATGAAATGAAGCGTGTGTAGCCGACCTTGAAAAAGTTTCTAAGGTTGAAGAGGGTATAAATGCAAGTTGAGATGTGAATTAATCAATCAAACCACAATTTTTAGAAGCAGAGTTGTGCAAAATTGAATTGAGGAAATAGTACTTTAATGTGTTAGATTCCTGAAAGCAGTGAGCTGACAGTGTTTACAATTCTTCTGATCAAGGATGTGAATGTATGTAACTTGCAGTGGTGGATTTTTCTATAATATTTTCTTTTTGTAGGCAGTGAGCCTCTTTCTAGACAGTGAGTCCTATCTGTAGATAGTGAGCCTTTGTATTCATGCAGTGAGCCCTTGCTAGTGAGCCTCTTTGTATTCAATTGTGCAATTACTTTATACTATGAGCTAATCCTCACCATGGTTTTTCCCTTATTGGGTTTTCCACGTAAATTTGGTGTCTCTTGTGTTGAATTTTCTTTTTGTTATATGCATTTCATGTTCATACTTAATAGTATAATAAAGTTTTTGTGAAGTTGATAAGTGTTTGAAGTTTTTTGTTTGAATTTGGTGACAATTGATTCACCCCCCCTCTCAATTGTCTTGCACCTTTCAACAAGTGCTTGTTGTTGATAGGGGAGCTTGTAAGTTGTTTCAAGGAGTGAATGTACATAAAAGGGAGAGTTTGAAGAGGATAAATTATGTTTGAAGAGGGAGAAAAAATTTCCCTTTTTCCTTGATGTCAAAGGGGGAGAGAATGTTCACCTTAGGGGGAGAGCTTATGCCCTAAGTGGGAGAAATTGAGGGAGAGAGATTGTGCACCAAATAGGTGTAAGGATGGTTTTTCCATCAATGATAAAGGAGGAGATTGTTGTAGCTTGATAAGATTGGTTATCATTGATTTAAAAAGTATGTCTGAGATTATATCAGTTTGGTTGTCATTGATGTAAGAGAATTGATGATGTCAAAAGAGAGTTGTAGTCTAGTTTTTTTTTTGTGAGAGTCTCTGAGAGATGCTATGTATTTCTTCATTGGTGATGCTTTGCTCCTATGGTTTGGAAGATATCTTTCTAGTGTGTCAAGGCATGTGTGATCTAATTTTTAGTTCATTTGGGTGTCAAAAAGATGTGTTTGTGAGTGGCAATTTGAAGATTGCGTTGATTCTATCAAGGTGCTTTCAAAGGTGTAAAAGTTGGCTTTGCATTCCTTCACATTTGCAGATATGGTTATGTAGCTCAAAAGTAAATTTTATAGTACTATGAAGGTTCTATATATCCAAATTTTCATATCATTTTTCCTTCCACAGAGGAAGTTGAAGGTGAGAGAGTTCAGGACTATGTTGTTTGGTGTCTAGTTTCAATGTTTGTTGGCTTGCGCCAACTTTTTGTTGTATGAAGTTGTGAAAGAAATGTGTGAGTGTTTCTGAGTATCATATGATGTTTTTTGTTGCTTTGTAAGTTATTTTTTTATTTCTCTAAAATAGGTTGTGATTCAAAATAAAGGTGTTGTTGGGTATGCTTTTTCCTGGCCTACTAGGGTATGTTGAAGGTGTGCACCATAAGTTAGAGGTTGTGCAGAGTTCAAGAAGTGTTTTAAGGTGTTGTATGGGTCATGTCGACTCATTTGGAAGAATCACAAGTAATGCTTTATCATTCATGTGTACCACCAAATGTTGTGAAGGCTAACATACTCCATGTTTCATGTTTTCTTGCTTAAGATTAACCAATTTTGTATTTGTGAAGCATGTGGATGATGTTCATTGAAGACCAAAGCTATGAAGAGTGTTTAGGACCAGGCTAAGCATGTATTGAAATCTGCAAGGCATGTTCCTCTTACTAGTGTTGTGTTTAGTCATTTTGGTTCTTTCCCTCTACACATTTCATGTTGTTGTCTGATCTTTGGATGAATTGAAAATGTAATATTTTTTGTTGTAGAATGACATTGTAATGTAATTAATGCAATATCATGTATATATTATAAACCTAGTGATTTAGGTCAAGTATGTCATCAAGGATGTGTAATGCATTATGATACTTGTGTAAGCGACTAAAAGAAAAGAGAAGAAGTTGGAGATCCTTTTTGGATTCAATTTGATCATATCTTTGTGACACAATGGAAGTGAAGAGTGTGCCTAATTATTTGTTGGAGGTAGTGAGCCAAAGGAAAAGCTTCTTGAATGTTGAAAGAAGTGAGCTAGTAAGCTACAAAGAATAAATTTGAAGAAGTTGTAGAAGAGTTTTTAAAGTAGAATTACAATCTTCAAAATAGAAGGGAAATAGTAGAATTGTAATCATCAAAAGGATTGAGCCTAATTGTCAAATTCAGATAGTGGAAGTATTATCATGTTGTAATATTTTATGAGTTTGTTCTCAATTTAGGAAGTAGTTGATTCCTTGGGTTGTAACCCTCAAACAATGTATAAAGGGAGTTGTAGCTTCCTTGGGAGTGACCGTAAAACCTTTCTACAGGGAGTAGTAGCTCTTCCTTGGTTGTAGCCCTAAAACAAAGTTATAAATTGTTATTCATTTGTGAGGTTGAGTTAGGACAGTAGCTCCTAGCAACATTTATCACTTTGGTTTTCCCCCTTTGGGGTTTTCCACATACATCGGGTGTTGTGTTATGTTGTGCATTGTGTTTATATTTTATGCTTTTGCTTGTGCTATAAAGTTAAGTATCAAATTGCTTTGGAGGGTTTGAAATTGATAGAATACTGAATCATCACCCTCTCAATATTTTGATGTGTGTTCAACATAAATGTGTCCAAATTTGTTGCATTTGTATCAAATGATATTAAAATTATACAAAGGTGAAAAAGTATTATTGCAAATAAACCTATTTCTTTTTACCAAATTTTTTCTATAGTCCACAACCTAATGACCAAAATTATTGCAATTAAAACAATAACTAGAAAAAGGATAATTGAACTAGGTGTTGTGTCCCTATCTTCTAAATCTTCTTCTCTTCTTATGAACTTCAATAAAGTCATCATTCCATGTCTTTATTTCATCTTGCAATGATCCTTTTAGACTTTGTACTTCTAGAACCAGTCACTTTTGGACTTTCTTTAGTAGTCTTCATAGACTATTATGTTACCTTGTTCTCTTGATCTTCAAAATCAATTTTGGTTTTGACATGTAGAGATCTCTGAATTCCCAATATCTAATCTAGTATTTCAGTACTCTTTCCAAACTTCATCTATAGTTGCAGATTCACTTTCTCAAGCTCTTTCCTTATTGTTTCAATTTTTTCTTCCAGCTTCTCATAGTCCTTGTCTCTTGACTAACAACTTTCCATTCAAAACTTCTCTAATCCTTTTTGCTTCTTTTTTCTAGGTCTTCAGATTAACAATCATCTTTTTTGATTTCTTCAAATCATGAGTTACTTTTCCTTTATCCTTCACTTCTACAATTCTATTCTTCAGCCTTTTGATTTCTCTTCTAGCACTTAGCAATTCTTCCACAAGATCTACTTCATCTTCATTGTTTTCATAATCCATTTTTGTATCTCCTTCAGTAGCTTTAAAATCCATGAATACAACCTTTTATTTTTTATCTCCAGAGATATCTTTATTTCTTCATCAGTAGAGTAGTCTTCTTTCTCATTACTGTAGAAAATCTTATGTTTCCTCTAACCTTTATTCCTTCTCTGAAATGATTTATTTCCATACTTTTGTTAAACATTGTTAGATTCCTTATGGGGACACTTAGCCATAAAATTTCCTACTTCACCACAATTAAAACACTTAAAAGGTAACTTTCCTTTATACTTACCAAAACCTCTTTGTAATTTCTTGACAAAACTGGCTTCCTCCAAATTTGATCCAAAATCAGAATCTTGAACAAATTGCTTCTTAAATACTCTAAATGTAGCCTCATTTCAAAAGTAGTTAGAATTCCATGTAGTTTAGTCAACTTCAAAGCATTCAAATCCTTAGCTTCTTCAATAGAAGAGAATTTATAATCAAACCTTCTAGGGAGAGATCTGGATACCTTTTTCACAACAACCTTTTCTTTCAACTATTCTCCAATACCTTGAATAAAGTTGACAAATTCATCAACCCAGAGCTAGAATATGGCAATATTCTCATCTTCTTTCATATTCAGGCTTTTAAAAGGAGATTTATGAGTTTTAAGCTTTTCCTCTTTGAATTTTTCATCACCTTCATAGATGGTCTCTAGTTTATCCCATATTTCCTTCATTGTTATATACTGCATCACTTTCACAAATTTAGAGTTAGTCAATCCACATAAAATAACATTCCTTTCCTTAGCATTGATTTCGCAAGCCCTCCTTCCAACCTGATCCTTAGGAGGGTTTTCAGGAATCTCATATCCCTCTATCACTAACATCCAAATATCCATTACTAAAGCCATCAAATTGGACTCTATCCTAACTTTTCAAAATGCAAAATTGGATCCATCAAAGAAAGGTGCTTTGTTTCCAAAGAATCCTTCCTGAGCAACTAAGTGTGCCATCCTAAAGCTACCTTAAGCTATTAGGATTTTTCAAAGGAACTTAGCTTTGATACCAATTGAAGGGCACACAATCTACTTAGAGGGGGGAAAATCAATAGATCTAATCAATTCAAAATTCTTAACTTTTTTGTTGTTATTATAATATATGATACTTCACAACAAATCCCACATAAGAAATTAAAACAAAAAATCATAAAGCACACAAGTGAACACCAAATATATGTGGAAACCCAACATGGGAAAAGCAATGGTGAGAGTAGTTTCTTGGATCTACTACCCAAATCCAACCTCAAAATATAAAAATATATAGGTGAATTTTATAATATGAATCAGGAACCAAACTATCGAAGACACCAATCCCCTATTGTAAATGTAGGCATCAACCTATTGGAAACACCAATCCCTAATTGAATTAGTATAGCAGGTAGAAAACTAGTCCTAGCAGATTACAAAGATAAAGCTTACGAATCTTTAATTGTAGCCTGGGACACCTCATAGACATGCTAGAGTTACAGCTGACACACTTCCTCACTAAATATGATCCATTGATACTAGTGCACACACTAAAATTAAATTCTCCTTTTATCTTAACCACCTTTTCTTCAATTTGCACCAATGACCAACTTTTCTTCACACAGGTGTAATTATAATTCACAGTCATACAATGCATCTACACAATAGAGAAATTTATACATAACATTGCATTAGCACTCTTCTATGTCAATAAGGGATCCACAAATAGCTAGGATGACATAAGGTGGACCTAATTTAAATTTACATAAAACATCTAATAGGTCGGTCCAAAAAAAAAATATTTCCACCAAAAGAACATGATGTTGTGTGATACCACAATAATATTAATTAGGGCCTATCTTAACACCACATAATAGATTTGAATTTTGAGCACTACTATTTGTTATCGCACACACCTAAAACTCCAACTGGTTGACAAACAAACACAAAGAACCTTCTATCATTTCAAAAGTTTTCTATGTTGAACATATCCTTCAAAAACTCTAGAATATGATAGAACTAATGTAGACATACTCTCCTATGAAGCTGCAAAGAAAAACTGCATTTTTAAAATAAATGCAGACCATAATCGTATTGCTATAGAAATCTCTCTACCTTAAGAATTGAACTGAAACATTTCGGTACAAGTTTCCAAACCACCACTGTCATAGAGAATAGATGCAAGATTGATATTGCAAGCATGTAGAGTATATACAACCACACCTTATCAACTAGTAATATATATTTCTTGATTTTACATCCTGATAGTAAAATTACCAACATAGACCATACTGGACTTCCAACATACATCTTCAGCAAATTTTCTACAAATATTTTGCAACTCAAAATGATAAGTCAACAGGAATATAATGATAATTAAAGTACCATTACAAGCTTAGCCTTACACAAATAACTCATTTGACATCAAACTACTTACTACATCAATGACATTAGTGACAACCTTTCACATCAATGACAACCTATGTTCAACAGTCATAACATTCATTGGAATTTGATAATAATGTTATCACGATATTCTTGTTTGTGTGCATGTTTGGAGTGGGTTGGGGTACTATTAGGTGATATACTTTTCATTGTCTTGGAATGAAATATGAAATTATGGTATTAATAAGTCCTTGAATTATTGCTTTATTCCTACCTATATGTTGAAATACGAGACAGTTTGTTCACTCTTTAAAATAAAGACTTATTATTATGAGAATCCAATCCTTTGGGAAATTAATTTTTTTATCCATGTAGTCCTTGAACCCTAATAAGTTATTGTGTTTGAAGGTTGCTATATTTAATCCTTTCTCAAATATTTCTTAGTATGCTTATAATTCTATCTACTTTGATAACATTAAAGTATGATGATATTATTGTTAATGAAGAGACTTGGGGGTTAGAAATATTATAACCAAGACATTTTAGACTATTATAAATCTTATTTTCAACCATGAAAGGTCACATATCTTCAAATGATAACTTAATTTAAGCATGGAACCATAAATTTTATATTGAGATTGTTGGTTCTATATGGAAATATGATGGAACATCATAATACTTTTTTAAGACTTATGCTCATAAAGGAAATAGGGGTTTTGTTTTCAATGAAATTTTATAAAATATCCTTGTTTTCCTTATAGATTAGTATTCATTGTGTAAAAATATGAGTTTCACAAGAGCACATTGTTGGACACCAAGAACACTGAGAGGGGGGGTGAATTAGTGTTCCACAATATTTGAATTTCAAATTAGATCTTGAACTATCAACAACAATATTAATCTTTAATAGCATCCACAACAAATAAATAGAAGGAAACATGCATAGAAATTAACAAGACAATGTGAACACCATAACTCCAAGATTTTTATGTGGAAACCCTGTTAGGGGAAAAACCACGATGGAGATTAATCCACAAAGTATACTTTGTTAAAAGTATGATAAAAAGGGAATGCACTTGCATTCAGGCACACTGTCTAGAGCTCACTGCTCAAAATAGGAAAGGCTCACTTCCTTAAAAAGTATTTGAGAATACAAGAAAATGTTGAACTAAGAATATAGCATCTACAAATTCCTAGATTTAGTTCCAATGAGACACATAAAATAGATTCTAGACCTTTTGTACAATTTTCACTTTTGCTCTGCTTTGCTTTGCTCTCCTATAGAAACCCTTCTATAGCACAAAGAAAATTCGCTCAACAGATCTTCTCATATTACCTCATGCAATTGTTCTGCACTTTTTTGCACACACACCTTCTCACCACTTCGTACATCACATGAAAAATTAATTACCAATCTCATTTATATATTTGTTAATAAGAATTTTATTTCTATATGTCAGCTTTAAACAAAATATAATATTCTTCCATATGTCGGCTCAAATCAACAATTAGAATTAATACGTACCCACACCAGTTGGCTAGACTATAGTAGGGACCCAAACCAAAATTACCAACATAAGAAATAGTTAAACACATACTCCTCATACATCCAGAACACACCATACACAACAAGTTGGCCACAATGAAAAAATAAGCAATAAATCATTCTACCAAATCTCCAAACTTGTACATGGATCAATGTAATATCACAAAACTTATCAAACAGGTAGCATACATGCTTGACAAGCTTCCCTGGGGATCCACACAACAAAATAATGATTTGGTGAAGTAATCAGATCAACTTACCAATTTGATACTTTGTTCTTCATGCATTCTTCTGGTAGAGTATTGTCTTCTACTTTCCTTGCCGGTAGGAACTGCTTCCAAACTATGGACCACACTACTGACTCTAGTTGCCATCAATGACAATACTAGCTACTAAAGATGATTTTCCAAAGGCATATGCCAAAAATCTCCCCCTTTGGCATTGATGGAAACACTTGGTGAAAAATGACTAACTGTCAAAACTCAACAAAACACTGCTCCCCCTTTGGATGTCAAGGCATTTTTCACAGCATTCTCTCCCCCTTTGACATCAATAACAAAAACTTCCACTACTTTTCTTTTCCCCTTAGCTTATTTACTTCACTCTTCCTCACTGCATTCTCTCCTCAAAAAATAGTTGCAACTGCTACTAAATTTAGAAAATTATTTTATACTTGTCTTTCATTTTTGGGAGAAATTTCTTCCAAGAGTCCACTGCAATCCCAGTAGCAATTATCAGACTATTATTTTTGGATGTTTTGTTGATTGGACAAGGGATTCAGGAATGGTAATGGCTTCTTCCAGCTTTTCTCATTTCTTTAGAACTTCAACCATTTGCTCTAATCTGCATTTAATAAGGTCCTTCACTTTCTAGAAAGTGTCCATAAGAGTTTTTTTGGCAAAGTGATCCTCTGCATGCTCAACTTGCAACTCATGAATCTTCTTCTTAACTTCTCCATCCTTCTCCTGAACCATATTGTAGTCATGTCCGATTTTGACAAGCTCATTCTCAATTTGTTCCAACTTGTCCTTTTATTTTCCAACCACATGAGGCCACCTGAGACAATAATTGAAGATTTTATTTGCTAAGTCAATGCATTGTCTCAATACATTCATTTTATTCTTCAGTTTGGTGAGAGATAGCCTAAACTACATCTTTAGATGTGAGATTATTTCTTCCTCTTTTCTGTCCTGAGACACAGAGTCCATAGCCTCCTTGATATATTCAATAAATTCTTCTACAAGTACATTATGCAAACTCTTCAATTCAATGTTGTTATCAACAAAGTACCTTCCTATAGTGTCCTCAATGAGGTCCTATTCATATGATGGTCCATTTATCCATATGTCAGTTATCTTTTTCATTCCATCTTCTTCTTAAACAATCTGCAATATCTTTGCTTTGAATAAAGCACCTTCTTCATCACTTTCTTTCGCAATTACCACAGCCGGTTCAACTAGTTTTGGTTCATCTCTTGGTGTATATTCCTCATACATCCGCAACTATCTGCTTTTTGCCTTTTCCTTCAACTTTTGTTGACTTAGGTGTCAAAGGAATGTCACTAGCCAACTCTCTTTCTCTCTTCTACTTTTTCTCCATCTTACCAGAGGATGATCCAGTTTCAATTGCTTTTACCAGGAGAGAAATACCAAAATTTGCTAACAAGTTTCCAAAGAAATTTTCATAAACTTGTTCACCATTTTCAAAAGAGTTGAAATGCTCAAATTTTCTTGCAAATCGGCATATTTTCCTTCCATACCACATTGTCATTTTGAGGCAAGCAACTCAGGAAATACATCATAATGCATACAGCCAGGGTACCAAACCTAAAAGAGTAATCTATATCCTTCATCAATTGCACATTCTCCATCAATTGATCCTTCAACAATCCACATAGATCAAAGTCTTCATTTTCTATTATCATCTTGTGTGCAATATATACTATGCCTATAGAGGTTGCACCTTCCCTATTTCTGAAGAAGATCTTGTATAAAAATTCCATATGCAATATACTTTGTTAATGGATCTTTAATCGTTGAAATAATTAGAGCCCTCTGATCTCCTTTTACACTGGTTAGGGCTTCAACCTCAACATTCTGAATCAATTTTCTTTTTAGGACATCACCAATGTTGCACAAACCTATTAGATTTCTGATTACATCCTTAGAAATTTGATAGGGTTTATCCAGAGTAAGGATATCACCATCCAATCTGTTCAAGATAAACCGAACTACCTCTGTGTTGACAAAATGAGGAAATTCATTCCAGATGTCCAGATTCTTGTGTTTTGCTCCTCCAAGCTTCATCAATTTGACGACAGAAAATGAATTTCTTATATCCCTGACCTTTTGACTACTATATTCATCTAGAATTATTGTTCCTTTTATTTGCTTCACTTTCTGTACTGAATAGGGTTTTACCAATCATGGAATAAGTATGAATTTGATAATCAACAGAAATACCTGGAGAATTCACCGCTAAATTGACTTTCGCTCCTTCAAAATTTTGTTGAAAAGGTTCTCCAACTGTTCTCCTTCAACGCACGGTGACAAATGAGGGTTTCAAATGCCCTTTTTATAACTTTGTATACTTAACTTCTTTGTCACATTAAATGCTTTTCCCTAGAAGTTCTGGTTACACTATTTTCAAATAGTAAGAGAAAAATCCATTTGTAGACCTTCAAGAAGTGATCACCAATACATTTGAGGATGAATAACACAACTATAGAAAACTTCCTGCAATCCAGAACCAACTACACATGGGGGGAACAAAAGATTTTCATTAAAACTCCCCCTAGGCCAATGGCTTGAAATCAATTGTTGGATGAACTACAGGAGGGGGCTTTCGATACAGCCTTATCAGATCCATTCTTCTTTGCCCACATTTTCTTCATCTGATCTCTTATTTATTCCATGGATGCTTTTCCTTTTCCTTTATCACCTTTCTATGAATTTTTTCCTTGATATTCCATACCAGTTTTATCCATGCTTTTGTTCCTATGGAATCTTGCAATGTGCCCAAATTTGTTACAATTGTAGCATACTGGATTTTTCTATCTATATCATCCATTCCCCTAATTTCCTCCTGATCTTCACTAATTAGCAATATGTCCAAATCTTCCACAAGTGTAACATTTAACATTCCTTTTACTGACAAACATACTTCTGCATTCTAATGACTTATGACGAAACTTGTTGTAGTTAAAACATTAACCAAAGAATGATGGACTACCATAACTTATCTTACTTCTACATTGAGAAGCCATATGCACAAATTTATTACAAACAAAGCAATATCCATTAAAATTTTGAGTGTTGGGTTGCCTTACCAGATATCTTCTGCCTTTTTTCTTCTTTTTAGGGTCCTTTTGTTTAGATTCAGAGCTCTCCCCCTTCACATAGCCAAGACCTCGCTTATCATTTGCATCCTTTTGTCATTTAGTTATCTCATCAAGCTTATCAAAACTGATCCTAAACTTCGCCTTAAACTCATTTTTAGTAGCAAGCTCATTTTTTAGAATAACTACCTGTCTCTCAAGCTCTTGTTCATTATTTTTGGATTATTGTAGTTCAATCTCTAGCTGAATGAATCCACTATTAACTCTGTTCCATTCCACAAACTTCTCTTTCAAGGACTAGGCCGGATTATCCTCCTTCTTTCTTTCTTCAATCTCTTTGGTTAACTTCATCACCACATATTCCATTTCAAGCTTTAGAGCAGTATTGTCCTTAGCAAGCTTTTCACATTCTTATGTTATTTCTTTTAGGGTTTGATTCAAATGGACATCTTCTGGGCCTTTGCTTTCTTTTTTCTTCAACTAACCACATAGTTCTTTCTTCTTTTCCCTTGACTCATTTATTTTATCCTTCAATGATTGAATGAATTTTTTGGTAGCCACAAGATTTTCTTTTAGTTCCATGATCTCTGCTTTAGACTGATCAAGATCATCAAGTGCCACCATAAGCTATTGTTAAAGACCACCTATGTCCATTGTAATCCAGGATCCACCTCAAGCTGTTAAACTCAGAAGAGGAACCTGATCTGATACCAATTATTGGACACTAGGAACACTAAGAGGGGGGTGAATCAGTGTTCCACAATATTTGAATTTCAAATTAGATCTTGAACTATCAACAACAATATTAATCTTTAATAGCATCCACAACAAATAAACAAAAGGAAACATGCATACACATTAACAAGACAATGTGAACACCATAACACCAAGATTTTTACGTGGAAACCCTATTAGGGGAAAAACCATGATGGAGATTAATCCACAAAGTATACTCTATTAAAAGTATGATAAAAAGGGAATGCACTTCCATTCAGGCACACTGTCTAGAGCTCACTACTCAAAATAGGAAAGGCTCACTGCCTTACAAAGTATTTGAGAATACAACAAAATGTTGAATTGAGAATATAGCATCTACAAATGTCTAGATTCAGTTCCAATGAGGCACATAAAATAGATTCTAGACCTTTTGTCCAATTTGCACTTCTACTTTGCACTCCTACAGAAACCCTTCTGTAGCACAAACACAATTCACTCAATAGATCTTTTGATATTACCTCATGCAGTTATTCTACACATTTTCGCACACACGCCTTCTCACCACTTCGTACATCACATGAAAAATGAATTATTGATCTCATTTATTTATCCGCTAACAAGAATTTTATTTCTATATGCCGGCTTTAAACAAAATATAATATTTTTCCATATGTCAGCTCAAATCACCAAATAGAATTAATATGTACCCACACCAGTCGACTAGACTATAGTAGGGACCCAAACCAAAATTACCAACATAAGAAATAGTTAAACACATACTCCTCATACATCTGGAACATGCCATACACAACAGGTCGGCCACAATGAGAAACTAAGCAATAAATCATTCTACTGAATCTCCAAACTCGTACATGGATCAACGTAATATCATAAAACTTATCAAACAGGTAGCATACATGCTTGAAAAGATTCCCTGGGGATCCACACAACAAAATAATGATCTGGTGAAGTATTCAAATCAACTTACCAACCAGATACTTTATTCTTCATGCATTTTGTCGATAGAGTATTATCTTCTACTTTCCTTGCCTGTAGGAAGTGCTTCCAAACTGTGGACCACACTACTGACTCCAGTTGCCATCAATGACTACACTAGCTGCTAAAAATGATTTTCCAAAGCCATATGCCAACACATATGACAAAAATTAGTCTAGTTTTTTG
This sequence comes from Sequoia sempervirens, assembly GCA_007258455.2. Classification (NCBI taxonomy): domain Eukaryota; kingdom Viridiplantae; phylum Streptophyta; class Pinopsida; order Cupressales; family Cupressaceae; genus Sequoia; species Sequoia sempervirens. The sequence goes on along the minus strand of VDFB02000008.1, from coordinate 304,583,357 downwards.
TTTGTACTACATTTGACTTCTTGAATTTAATATGTTGTCAATATAAATATTTGGTGTAATCTCATTATTTTCCTTTGGAAATTTGAATGGACAACTAAATGAAATGGTGGAGCTTGTGGAGACTTCATCTATTTCATGTGATTTCTATTGGAACTGTAAAATCTTGCATTTTTCTAGCCTTTACTCATGTTCTCTAGGAAGTTCCCACATCATAATCTCATAAGTAGTACAAATTGTTAATATTTGTGTGACAAGATCCATCCATGTCCACCAATAATCCCACCAATTTAGCCTTTGATACATGAGCATTCCTCTAGACATCATTGAGCAAGAGTTTCAAACTATTCATCTATATCGGCAAGATCAAGGCAAGTCTTTCCAATCAATAGATCATAGCTTCTTAGCTTGACCATCTTCTACATATCGGCAAGAAGTGAACTGAGTTACACCGATGAGAGGTCATGGAGAATGCATAATCAGTAAAACAATGCTTGTCGTCTTACCGATGAAAGTTATCGAAAAGAATAAAGTAGTCAGAGTGAAGTTGCTAGGTCAAGTCGATCTCTTAACTCACACCAATGGAAATTGCATAGGCGAGACACAAATTGTCTTACCGATGAAAGTTATCGGAAAGAATAAAGTAGTCAGAGTGAAGTTGCTAGGTCAAGTCGATCTCTTAACTCACACCAATGGAAATTGTATAGGCGAGAAATAGTTAAACACATACTCCTCATACATCCGGAACATGCCATACACAACAGGTCGGCCACAATGAGAAACTAAGCAATAAATCATTCTACTGAATCTCCAAACTCGTACATGGATCAACGTAATATCATAAAACTTATCAAATAGGTAGCATACATGCTTGAAAATATTCCCTGGGGATCCACAACAAAATAATGATCTGGTGAAGTATTCAAATCAACTTACCAACCAGATACTATATTCTTCATGCATTTTGTCGATAGAGTATTATCTTCTACTTTCCTTGCCTGTAGGAAGTGCTTCCAAACTGCGGACCACACTACTGACTCCAGTTGCCATCAATGACTACGCTAGCTGCTAAAAATGATTTTCCAAAGCCATATGCCAACACATATGACAAAAATTAGTCTAGTTTGTTGTTTGTACTACATTTGACTTCTTGAATTTAATATGTTATCAATATAAATATTTGGTGTAATCTCATTATTTTCCTTTGGAAATTTGAATGGACAACTAAATGGAATGGTGGAGCTTGTGGAGACTTCATCTATTTCATGTGATTTCTATTGGAACTGTAAAATCTTGCATTTTTCTAGCCTTTACTCATGTTCTCTAGGAAGTTCCCACATCATAATCTCATAAGTAGTACAAATTGTTAATATTTGTTTGACAAGATCCATCCATGTTCACCAATAATCCCACCAATTTAGCCTTTGATACATGAGCATTCCTCTAGACATCATTGAGCAAGAGTTTCAAACTATTGGTCTATATCGGCAAGATCAAGGAAAGTCTTTCCAATCAATAGATCATAGCTTCTTAGCTTGACCATCTTCTACATATCGGCAAGAAGTGAACTGAGTTACACCGATGAGAGGTCATGGAGAATGCATAATCAGTAAAACAATGCTTGTCATCTTACCGATGAAAGTTATCAGAAAGAATAAAGTAGTCAGAGTGAAGTTGCTAGGTCAAGTTGATCTCTTAACTCACACCAATGGAAATTGCATAGGCGAGACACAAATTTTCTTTCACCAACAGGACAAAAGAACAACTATCGAGAAAACTTGTGCAATCAGAATGAATCACAGAGATCTCACTGACCATATTGGTTACACCGACGAAGGAGATTTTAGGGAGAGTCTTGTCGACCCATCCAAATGAAAGAAGCAGTAGATAGACATATCGGAGAGACCAAATGACATCGGAGCAACGCTTCATTCTCTTAGTGATGGTTTTTCTCATGCTAATGATAATACAAAGGGATTAATATTTTTCAGAGTAACATTGGTCGATGATGGAAAAGGGTTTCTAATGATCCAGAACAATTTTAAATTGGGGTAACTTCACAATGATCTCCTCGAAGTAGTACGTGTTGGAAAACAAGAAAGGGGTCATTTGTGTAGCATCGGTAGAAGAATCACTCGGCCTTCCCAACCAAGGAGGATAAATCAAAGGTCACTCCTCATCGAAAAGACATTCGGTTATGTCTTGGAAATCAAATGAGAAAATATAAAACAAGGGTGGCGCCAAGATGGATACACAGATCAACCAAGAACCAAAGGAGTCTCACTGATACGATCTTGTCATTTTGACATTTCAAAATTCAAAAAATTTGTTGCATTCATTCATAGAGATAGACATTAATGATCACATGAATGTGAATTATGTACATATCTTTTGATTGAGAGAGGAATAAACAAAAGGGATTTTCAGAATTCGTAGCAAGAAGGATGGAAGATCGTACATAAGCCAAAATTTCAATGCAAACAGAGATTCACAAGTAAGTTCACAGTCTCTTTGTAGTTGAAATTATAATTCAATTATGTTATATTGAAAGATGGAAAGGTCAAGCTCTGAGAAGACAAAGGGTAGAAAACAAAAAGGTGAAAGTAGTCAGCCAAAAGGTAAAAAAATAGAGAATTGAAACTGGTGAGGAACCTAAAACAAAGGAGAGGAAACTAAACCAAGACCTCATTGACCAATTTCCTAGTTCTGGGTCGAAGGCTAGAAGGTCTGCGCAGTTAAGGGCTGATGTAGAGAAATTTGAGGATAGATGTAGACACATAGGAGATGCATGGACCCCTATTAGAGGCTATGAACTATTCATGTTCCACTACCATAGTAGAAATCGATTTCAACCAGTGTGCAACCCCTAGAATTACAATTTTGGAAAACTGGTCATTCCAAATGTGTTTGTGAATTTGGAACTGGCAAAACTTTTGGCCAAACATTATAACCAAAAATTGAAAGCTATATGCAACTTACAAGGTAAGCCCTTTATACATGTGTCTAAAACTGCAGTTTATGAGGTCTTTGACCTGGATGACACTTATGATGAGCCAATCATGTATGAGAACTTGGAAAGGGAATACTTGAGAATGGATACAACGTACAAAGGTTGGAGATTTCCCTTACACAAACCTAGAAGGGATGGAAACCTTGTTCCACTTGAGGACAATGATGGGCCTCCTTTCCATGTGGATTTGTTTGAACCCTACTTGAAGAACACATATTTATCGGTATGTCAAGTGTTAGGGACTGAAGCTTCTGAGTTTATGTTAATTGGTCCAATGGTAATATTGTAGATGTCCAATGTCATAATGCAAGGCCATTTTACTATGCCTCATTCATTTTCAAAGCAGTTGACTCGGGGTTGATGGCAATTAAAAATGATTCTCCCACACTGTACTTCAAGCATTATTCAATTCTCATGCATATGATACTCTACTATGGAAAGGAGATGGGAATGTGGCCAGAAGAACTAAAGGTCACACAATCTGACAAGGAAGGTCAGCCACTGCCAATGCAATTGTGGACTACCATATGGGATAGTAGATTTGTGAGTTCTAGTTATGTACATTTTGCGGAACATTTTGTCAAAAAACTATATAGATTTTTCAATCATCCATGTGATCATTCTTTAACTGATGAAATTAAGAGATTTATGAGGCCAAAAGATTTCAATGGATCATCAATTGTTGGTCACAATTGAGGTGATCAGTACTGGTATGCTAATGCCACAATGATTAGGGTGTATGGCTTTGAAGACACACCTTTCCTTCTCTCAAAAATAGTGCTAATAGAATTGCATATTTGGAAATTGTTAGACAATTGGATTACTCTAGTGTTATGAATTTGAGTTCTTTTGAGAAATAATCATTCATGCCAAGTACACTCTGTTTTGAAGATTTCACTGTCTTGTCTAAGGAGGGATATGATTTGATTTTAAATAAATTATCTCAATTCAACTTGAAGAAAGCAACACCAAGAAAAGGGTTTGACCCTGAAGGTTACATTGATTTTGCTAGAAATAAGGTAAACTTGGGTGGATATTCTCATATACCTTACCCACACGATGACATAATCATAAATATGGAAGAGAGGGAGGTAGAATTAGCCATTGATGAATATAATAGGAAGATGGAGTAGAAGGTGAGGGAAATTGAAGAGGTAGAGATATCTTCTGGTGATGAAGAACCCTCTGGTGAAAAAGAACCTCATGGTCAAATGAACAAGATTTCAAAACTGAGAATGGAAGAATATCAACCTCCAAACAAAGAGCACGAGGTTGAGGAATTGTTTGATGCAAATGCAAGGAAATTAGCCTATAGGTCTTTTTTTTCTAATGATGAGTTTATCATGTTTTCTGAATTTAGGTCATTTTTGTATAAGTAAAAGGGGAAAGCAATCGAGGAGTTTGTTGCAAATATTACTCCTAGAAATGAGGCACAACTACTGAAGACCTTGAAGTCAGATGTGGAGAATGAAATGAAATACATGACTCCATAAAATGGGAGGAGGTTGCTAGAAGAATCTGGTGTTATGATATTCCCTAGTTTGGATCTGAATTCAGCTCTTATCTTTGACAATTTTTACACAATAATGGTGCAACACACAAGTTAAGCCTACAAGGAGTTACAAAAGTGTACACAAGGTCGAAGTATAACCCTAATGAAAATTCTCTCACGATTTGGGATTTGTATCCTCCACACAGGAAATTGGTGATAATTGACACAGAAAAGGCATTTGGCCATGTGATGACATTAAAGGTTGGAGAAGTTGACCCAATTGCAATTGTTGATATTGGCATCAATGTTGCCAAATTGAATAAATCACAAATTCAAATGTTGATCAAAGAAAGGGATATGTACAAAATAAGTAATGAGAAGATTCTTAAGGAGAATGATTTTCTAAAGGACATGGTCAAGGGTACAAGGTTATTGACTCAAGGAGAAAGTTCCCAGATAAAGGAAAAAAGGGAAGAATTAGATATATATGCTCAAGCCAAACTTGATACACTTTCTGCAATATTCAAGAAAAGGTATGCCAATTTAATGATTTGGATGAGCAAGTTCTGGGGAACTCATTCAAAGATTTATGCTACAATTCAGGAGCACAATTTAGGATCGGTGATAGAATTTAGGGAAAAATTTAGGAAGTTCAAAAGAAGAGAACTTCTGATAGTGGATCCATCACAGCTGCAAATGAGCTTATGAGGAAACACCAGGGCTACTACAAGGAACTTCAAGTAGACACAAAAGGGTTTGCCGATGCTGCCAAGGAAGGGGTACCTGCACTATTTGGAAATGATGGAAAGTTAAAAGACAGGACCGAATGGATTAAAGAATGCAAGTTGATATTACATAAAGCACTAGAGGCGGCCACAAGCAAGGGCTTAGCATTGGATGAGGTATGTGAGTAGATGGAAAAGATGGTGATCATGGAGATAGCATCCATGAACATTTTAGAAGATGTTGACACCCATTCAAGACAAAATTATTTGGATCACTTGACAAATTTCCATTTATGGCTAACTAGAGCCTAATTAATTATGTTCAATTGTTGTTAAACTCAAAAGACATTTATGAAGGGGCATGTCCTCTTTAAAGTATTGATATATATGTTTGACATATAGTGATAGGATGGTAAGAGCGAATAGAGAGGAAATAGGAGATATAGTCAAAGCATTTTCAAAATGTTTGTCATATAAGTTATACTGAATGGACCTTGATGCATGTATAAATTTTGGCTAAAATCAATGAAAGATCTTTAATTTTGTGTGGTGCAATATTGGTATCTATTGTTTTTTGATCTGAAGCAATTACTTAACTATCTCCACATTGCTACTTCTATGTGATTTGGAGTTGTATATCCAAGTTGATGTTTCAATTTCATCAAAACACATTTGTTGTTGTTGTGTGGTCAAATTAATTGGTTTATGTTAAATAATTAAATCCTTTTATTTGACTATAGTAACTTTGGGGTAACAATTGGATCAATAAAGAAGAGTTAGGTAGTTGATATGATTATCATGTTGTCTCCAGATTGATGTTATCCTATTATTCAAGTTAAGGTTAAACTTACTAGTCAATACACATTTGCTAATATTGTGTGATTTTGTTGATTGGTTCCTTCAAAGAGGGATTAAAAATCCTTTTAAGAGATCATAGTAACTTGGTAGGTTCAATTGGATTAGTAAGAAGAGCATGTTAGTCACATCCTTGCACATTTGTACAAAGTACATACAAATTAAAGTTCCAAACAATTAAAGTTAAAACCATAATCTACCACCAGTTATAGAACTACATTGACTTCGCACACCCAATAGAGCATTGGTCCATCTCATTCATAAATTACTTATTCAATTTCACATCATAAATGACCAGTTGTCACATTAGAAGTATATTAGTCAGTAGGCTTTCATCTATCCTACACCATTTTCCACCATGGATAGATTAGTCAATTCAACCAAATCATATATTCTTCCAATCTACTTCATTATAAAGGTATACCTACCTAGGTTAGCAGAGCCTGGAGTGCAGGGAGTTTTCAAACACATGAGTTAACTCCATTTGTTGGTTCAAGAACGTTGCAAATCTAATCATAAAGCTTGGCATCCTCTTAGGATTTGCAATCTGTATTTTTGAGATCCAACAATTTCTTCAATCAACTTTACACAAAATAATATGGTTGGTCATTTGCATTATTCATCTCATCTAGTCTCTCAAATAACTAGGAATAATATTATGTCTTGCGGAGCTACACACAATATTTTTGTACTCTCCAATAGATTATTCATGGTAGATTATGTGATCCAAATATATACTACATAAGGAAGAGGTGGGAGCATAAAAGTATGTCACATGTTTTAGCCTAAGTAGTGGGATTCTCAACAATTTTAACCAAATTTTATTTTTATCACTTATAGAAAGGAAATCATTAATAACTTGAAGATGATGTGACCTAGTGTTGTTTGAGATTTTGTGTAGATTTCAGATTTTTTAATTTAATAATATTCATTTTTTAAACATTTATTAATAACTTGTTTCTTATATTATATAATTTTTTTGAGATATTTTCTCATTCAACATAATGTTTTTTTAGAAATAAGATCATTCAGAATAATGATTTTTTAATATTTAGGGCATGCATATATTTTTTTTGCATATTTTATTTATTATTAAATTTAAATTTAAATTGATTATAATTTATAATGATATTTTCCCATCTAGTATAAATTTTTTATGTGTCTAAATTTTTTGTTGAAATGAGGACATCGATATAGGGGTGGTCATATTTTTTAGATTGTTTTCCTACTTTTATTTTTCCATGTAGTGAATAAAGGCCTTTATGCTTGGTTAAAAACCTATGTTTAATAGAAAATATAAAAATATAATAACTAAACAAAAAATAGTACAAATTATATTTTTTAGAAAGCTTACTAAAAATAGTACAAATTATATTTTCTAGAAAGCTTACTTTAAGGGCTCAATCATGCAAAATCTTGGGTCATGATGACTTCATTTGACTATCCAAAATTTACCCTAAGTTACATTTTCTATAAAAATGTGGGTGACCAAAAATAGGAAGGGAAACATCAAGGATTTAAATTAAAGGACTTCTAATGAAGGATTTTCAATAAAACATGAGTTTTGTGCACTTTTTTTCCTTAAAATATTAGAAAATGCCTTCATTCAAATCCCCATGACCTTGTTTTGAGGGTACCTTTATTCAAAGTGAGATTCCTTATACCTTTGATTGAAATTCCTTCATTCAGAGTTGTTCAATGGTTTTTGCCTACTAAGACTCATTTTTGTGAGATGTCTCAAAACTTGGATATGTCTTTATCCTTCCATTAAAAGGCTAAGAATGATTTTTGGAGCAAATTGGCATCTCCCAAGAGTGGAAAGTAGGTCTTATACTATTGTACTACTTGATTTTTATGTATTATGGGTCAATTTCTAAACACTTGATTAGATGGTACTATTATGATTTACTAGTATTATGGAGATAGTTTAAGTTTATTATTCAAAGCCTTAGCCAAGGGGATATGCCATATGATGAGTATGTTATTCTTTATGTGATTGTGGAACAAATTGGCATCTCCCAAGAGTGGCAAGTAGGTCTTATACTATTGTACTACTTGATTTTTATGTATTATGGGTCAATTTCTATACACTTGATTAGATGGTACTATTATGATTTACCAGTATTATGGAGATAGTTTAAGTTTGTTATTCAAAGCCTTAGTGAAGGGGATATGCCATATGATGAGTATGTTATTCTTTATGTCATCGTGTGTCTCCTACTCTTGTTCCTATATTTTGATGTGGTACACTTCTATGATCCCATCTATGAAAGGTAGGATCCCATATTTTAGGTTCATGTATGGGAGAGCCATATATCTCAATGGTTGGTAGAAAAGTTATCCCATGATGCTCTCTCTTCCACTTTTCAAAAAAAAAATCAACTTACGTAATATGTACTTAGGATAGAGGTATACAATTTTTATATATATTTATTACGATTTTATGTATGTAATAATTGTAAATGTCTAATTTAACTATATAATGTAGGATGAAATATCTAGTCTCATCCAATGCTATGTTAACACTTGTAAATTGTATTCTTCTATTTCAGAACTATCTCTTGAGAATGATATATAAGTTATATTAGATTTATAAGATGAAGTATGTTTATATTAACTAGTCTTAGTGTTATCCATCAAACATTGTGGGCTCTATCACACATTGACACCTTTCACACTATTTGGACCACATTATGGGAAATATTGGAGATCTGAATGAACCTTTATTTCTCGATGATCTTGCTATGGAATAATTCTTCCCCTTAATAATTTTGAGAATATTTTTTATAACATAATACCAAAGAGGAACACACTTATTGGGAAAATGTCAAAAATTCTAATGACAAAGACATCTAATTATTTCTCCAATGCCTCTAGCATTGGAAACTTTTCTACCACCTCCACTTGATACATTGAAAGAGATCATGGATTATCTAAATGCCACTATAAACTATCTCGAGAAATTTTGCACATGTGTTCTTGATCAATGAGATATTTACTTATCAAACACACCAGTTATTTTTAGAATCTCACATTCTAGATCTTGACAATCACACTAAGGATATATGCCTTCTCTTTGATGATATCTCACATAGAGACACATATATTATTATAGACCATTTCATTCTCTTTACCACACCATGCTACTATCTTGACCCATCTTGGTTCACATTAGTTTAGGTTTTACACTTCTCTATTCACTATTCATGAATCTTATATGCCACAGTCACATTTCAACATGGGTATTGAGACACATGAAAAAATTCTCAAACCATACATCTTGATTTCTTCATAAATTCCACCATTTGAGTGGGAATTCAATAGTTTGACAGCTCAAAATTTATTTATTCTCAAAGGAAGATGTCATTTGTTACATAGGAACCTTCTACACCATTCACCATGTGGCATTCTACATTGACATTCTCTCTCATATTTTTTGAGGCACACATGGGCCTTCTTTTGTAAGGATTTCAAGATATTTTCACTTCAGAAGGGCCTCTCTTGTCCTCATGATCATACCTCACTTCAAATGGATTTTTTTCCTATGGGTTTTCTCATTTTATACTTCTTGTATGGTACACCCTTTTTGTACATCACGATTCTTTTAGATTATACATGGGTACCTAACATGGCTTGTATTACTAGGAACCATTTCTTTATTACCTTAGTTGCACTTAATGTTGGTGTGAATAAATTTCTTGTACCTAGTTAATTCATTCACTAGAGGCTGATCCCACAATACTGGTTTACAATTTTTGGCCAAACTGAACATTGAACTGATTTTTTTAACTAAATCTTCACTTTCAGGCACCTATAGTGGCTAAACCATGAGGAATTTGAAGATGATGCAAACTAGTGATTTATGACATTTTTTTTGTAGATTCTAAATATATATTTTTCAAAAAAATTGGAATTAGATTACACTTTTTTTCCATCTCCTTTGAAAACTAGTTTTTAACAATAAACACCATTTTTAAAGAGTGGTGTTTTTTATAAGATAACCAACATTTGCAGGGTGTTGTACCCTTTACATAGAAATCCCAAAGGGCCAAAAAAAGAAGGTAGTTCAAACCAGGAATGAACTAGGAAAGGAGGACAAACTACACATAGAAACAACTAACAGACAACTGTTGGAACACAGACTAATACTTAGACAACCCCAAAATATGGGAGGACCAATATGACTCCCTTAACCCGAGGCCACAAGGATGTGACAAATCGAGGGAGTCCCTTCTTCTTTCTCAGCACAAAAGACTAGGAAGACTCAGAGTCCAAGTCCACCAATTGAGGCAAGAGAAGTGCATCAACTAAATCCACCAAGGGTAAAGAGCCACCACACAACAGGGGAAATGGTTGTGCAGGGGAAGAAATAGGAATGAGCAAAGGACCATCAGTAACAATCAACGAAGTTCGAGCAGGCTCAAACAGAACAGTGTCAATAGATCGAGCCAATAATGGCTCCATAGAAAGGTTAGTCAGAATAGGAGTAGACATAGGTTCCTGAGAAGAAACAATAGGGTCATCATCCTCAGAAGAAACTTCTGAGAGAGCATCCTTCCACCAAGTAGCAGCACCCTTGCGGTGGGCTTGTGGGAAATTAGAGGCCAAATGACCCACAAAGAAGCATTTCCTACACCGAAAGGGGAGACCCTCATAGTCCAAGAGTTGCTTCCAAGGTCTGTCCTCCACTAATAAGACTACATCACCATGGAGAGGTTTGGAGATGTCCAAATCAACTAAAATACGTGCTACCGTAGTATGCCCAAGCTCCGAAGTCACAGAGTCCAACATTAAAAAGCGTTGAATGGAGTTTCCAATAGCTTCATAACAAGAATCCTCCCAAAACTAGAGAGGGAGATTTGGTAGACGGACCTAAATAGGTCTGGTGTTCAATAGATTCGTAAGAGAATTTAAAGACTGATACCAAGGACATATGGATAGAGAATGAATCCCCCACATCCACCCCCTATACAACACACATCACGCTCCATGGAAGAGGAAAAGGTTGCTAAAAATAAACCCCGAGCACTCAGATAGAGCTCAATTTTCCTAGAGACCACCGACTTCCAGGAGGCGGAAGCATTGTTATGGAGATCAGGAAGGGAGGGCCGCAGGCCATTAAACCTGTAGACCACCCCTTGCTTCAAATAGTACTCCTCATTCTCAGTAACTTCTGAACCACATACCACAATAGGGGAGTCCCTAGCATAGGGCAAAGGATGAACATGAGATTGAGTAGGAGGCCTAGCACTCCCTTTAGCAGCTTCGGAGAAAGACTTCAATAGACCCGAAGAAACCCTAGCAACTGAAGCATTTGGGACATCCCTTCGCGCAGCAGAAGCAGGGATAGAGCCCTCAGCACACTCAACAACTGGGATAGAGGAGGAACCTCCACCCAAACCCCCAGCTGGAAGAACAAATGTGACCAAAGAGGGCACAGATGCATCCTCAGGCATGACCTTCCCATCCTTGGCAGACCAAAGTAGCCCACACGCAGACGATTTCTCCCCGCTCACGCACACATTCTTCGCATTCTTCCCACTCGCACACATTTCAATTTCTCAAAAATAATTTTGTGTTATAGATGATGGATTTGGAAGATTTCCTTCTTGACAAAGATTAGTGTATTTTTGTATCATCAACAAAACCAATTTTTAAAGAGTGGTGTTACTAGCTAACACAACTTTTTTTCTATGAAGAATAAATTCTATTTTTTTTTAATTTAGATTTGTAACTATGATAACTAGTGCATGGAATTGGTTTCATATCATTTCGTTGAATTTTTTTCTTAATTAAGTTTCAAAGTCAAACCGATTATAATTTAGACATGATTCACTAGCTAAAACATAACTTTTTTTGTATGTATCGAAATTCAATTTTTTTTTTGGATCAAGGACATCAATATCTAGTGCACTAATATTTAAAAAAAAAATTGATAATCTGCTATTTTTCCACATGTGCAAAACATAGAGCTTGATTTTCGATGAAAAACCCATGTTTAATCAAACTAAAAAAATACATAATAAAACCAAGATTTATTAAAATTATATTCGATGGATAGCTCGTTTCGAGGACTACCATCATCCAGTTGGGTCTATGAATTCTCCTCCATTTTCATCCTCAATCCAAGCTTCAAAGGGAAAAAAATTGCAAATATTTGGTGAAGAGAGGGAGAAGGGGGAAAAAGGGGGATTATAGCGAACCAGGGTTTGCTAGAACCCTCCCTTCTAGTGAGCCCCCTTTAAATTCAATTAAAAAATAAAACCCATTAAAGGGGGGTTAGCTAGAAGGGGGTTCTAGCAAACTCCCTAGTTCTAGTGAACCCCTTAAAGTGTTTTCCATCTGAAAATGTATTTTTCCTTCCTCAACGGAATTGTAAACTAGTTTTGTGGGTTTATCCTAGAGAATTAGGGGACATATTCACATGCTATGTTTATTTAGGATATAAGATTTTTTCTATAAGTCTTAGTTGGCTTTTCTAGAACTTATCTTATCTAGCTAGTATTGCTTGATTCCTAGGTAGTTAGTTTGTTATTTGTCTCATGTAATAGGATTAAGAAACTTTTCATAATCTTGTCTAATCCTATCTCTCAACCTTTCCTTTGTAAGCAAGGCATCTCATGTACATTTGCATTCAAGCATATTCAACCAATATTCAATCTTGCATTGTTGAAGCAAGCTTTCTTGTCATTCTCTCTGTTGTGGAAGATATTTTGGTCTAGCAATTATTCTTGGGGGTGTTGGGATTCTTATGGGGGGGTCATTGATTGTATATACATGATGGATGTAGTCCTTGGAGGTATCATTGAGTCATCCATACATTATGTTTGTTTTGTTTATTTTTCTCTCTTTTGGAGAGGAGTTTTGTCCCATTGGGTTTTCTCCTTTTCTTTGCTTGTGAGAGATTGATTGATTGTTTGCATTCAAATTTTCATTGTAAATGGGTACCTAACATGGCCTAGTAGTTGAGACCCATATTCATCTTCATATTTGCATAGTTTGCATAATAATATTCTCCCTAAGTTACACTTAAGGGGTGGTGTTGGTGTGAATAAATGTCTTGTACCTAGTTAATTCATTCACTAGAGAATTAGGGGACATATTCACATGTTAAGTTTACTTAGGATATAAGATTTTTTCTAGAAGTCTTAGTTGGATTTTCTAGAACTTATCTTATCTAGCTACTATTGCTTGATTCCTAGGTAGTTAATTTGTTAGTTGTCTCATGTAATAGGATTAAGACACAAGTGTCATAATCTTGTCTAATCCTATCTCTCAACCTTGCCTTTCTAAGAAAGGCATCTCATGTACATTTTCATTCAAACATATTCAACCAATATTCAATCTTGCATTTTTGAAGCAAGCTTTCTTGCCATTCTCTCTCTTGTAGAAGATATTTTGGTCTAGCAACTATTCCTAGGGGTGTTGGGGAGTCACCATTTACTCCCACACTTAATAGGAGGTATTGGTGTAATTAATTATTGCACCTATTATATGAAGTTTACTTAGGTAATTTATTTTTATTACTTAGGTAGGATAGGATAATGAGATCACATACATTTGAGATCCTTATTTTATGGGTTTCTACCTCATCCTCATCCTCATCAAATTTGAAAACTATGAGATATTGTAGCTCTTTCCTTGCACACACACACACACATATTCTTATTTTGTTTGTATATTGAATATTTTCATTTTGTCGTATTATTCTTGGGTATTTTATTATTATAAAATATTTTATTAAATCTAACATAAATATAAAACCTAAAGCACTTAGCATGAAGATGACACATTAACCTACTATAGAAATTACATTTAATTTATTCTAGGATTGGAAATGGTATATCATTGTATGTGCTTCACCTCAAAATAAAAATATTTTATCAACTCTATCAAGGTGTAGTTTATAATTTTAGATGTTTTTCATAGACATGGATCTATCATGTAACTTGTGAATGTGAACATGTTGCTTATGTGTTTATTTGTGTTTCATTTGATCCATTATTGTTAACTTTACATTGATGACTAATATCATTTAAAAATACCTTTAAAGGGATGTCAAGTCCCTTGAGTACACATTCTCCTAGGTCAAACCCTCAAAAAGACCAACTTTAAGGTCATGTGAATGATCAAGGACAATGAGCTTCAAACATGTAAATGTTTCTAGGATGATTATGCATGTTTCTTATTCATTTTAGAGTAGTAATGGAAGTATTCTTAGCATGCTTCTTTCATAAATGTGAATGATGTGCAAATTATTACATGATTTTTGGATGAGATAAGAGGATTTGAAATGAATGTGATTATGTCTTTAAATACAAGGACACAAGAATAAAGTGTGCAAACATGTGTTTAGTTTTCTATAAGTAGAAAAGAAATTGGTAGTGTGTACCTTCGAATTTTACCCTATTTTAATGTGCAAAATATCTTGAAATGCAAATGATAAAACACTAAGAGCACTTCAATAATTATCCTAAAGAGTGATAAAATCAAGAAAATAGATGAAATTCAATGCAAATTGATTATACCTTCCTTGTTGTTGAAGACTCCTTGGTTGGCCCTTGATTTTGATGAATTTGTGTGCTCCTTGGATGGCTTTTTAGGTGTAGCTAGATGCAAGATTGAATATACAAGATAATCAAAGTGGATGGCTAAATGATAGTGAATGCTTGAGAATGAAAATTGGCAGCATAAAGCTGCTCAAAATGAAAGTCCTTAAATGCCTTAGAGGAAGGGGTATTTATAGAAAAAATTGAATTCTCTAGAGAACTCAATGGTTGATATTTATCCAACAAAGTCAAGATGAAGGGCTAAGGTGAGTTGAAGACTCACAAGCCCTCACATTTTGACATGTGGAATGTGAGATGGCTAAGGGTGAGATGATGTGTAGGTGATGTGGAAGGGAATTACATGATGTGGAGGAAGGACAAGTACCTTCCAAGTACTTTGATGTGACCTTTCAATGATCACATGGGGAAGGGGAAAGATTTGGGAGAATAAAAGTGAATTTTAAATTCACAATGATTGGAAGAATCTAGTGGATAAGACAAGGTTCCCAAAAGGTGGGAATTTGTCACATGTGACTTGATATGACAAGTCAAAGGTTTTAGAAGATGCATGGGAAAAAGGGATTCTAGGAGGAATAAAAGTGAATTAAAAGTTCACATGGGGAAGAGAGGAGCCTAGGGTGAATAAAAAGGAATTAAAATTCCTTGGGGGATGGGGAGAGTTGACCAAGGTACTAATTAGGTTTGACTAATCAGTAATTAGAGGATAATTAGGGGTTAATGAAGATTAGAAGTCAACTTGCAAAAGTTGGAGGATGTGACACATCCTTAATGAAGAGATTAAGAGATGGATTAAGATTAGATGAAAATGACATGTGAAGAATTAAATAAATGTAATATTTATTTAATTCATTTGATGAAAAGAGGATTAAGGAGGGTAAGGTATTTAATTATTAATTAAATACCTTAGGGATTTGGCAGAATTAAAGATATTAGTTAAATAATAGTAATATTTTTTAACTAACTTGGATAAAAGGATGTTTAGATGAAAAGTGATAAATTTGGATAAATTAAGTGTCCAAATTTGGATGTCTACATTTTGCCCCTCTTTGAGATGGTGTTACAAAGTAGCATTATTTTAAAGAATATTAAAATATAGAATCCAAAAGGAGATGGTTAGATTGAGAAGGATGCCCCAATCATCAAACGGATGACTAGGAAGAAAGATGATGGGGGTGAAGATGAAAATTAGGGATAAGGATGCCCCCTTAAGAGGACATGCGGGTTCAAAAGAACTCGAATGTGCTCTCAAAATGGGAGATGAGGAAGAGGATGCAAAGGGATGGATATGAAAGGATGAAAAGGCGACAAGAGGTTGGGAAGCACAAATGGATGCAAGCACGAAGATAATGTTGCCCCAGTTAAGGTACAAGTCAAAAGGGGTTGATGATGGATGGAGTGTTGTTAATGAGGGAATGAGAGATCTTAAAACAACAGGAGGATAGGGAAGAATACATCCCCACAAGTGGTATTGATAAGGGAAGGATACATCCCAAAACACCATTAAAGGATAGGGAAGAATACCTCTGGATGATGATGATGATGATGATGATGATGATGATGAGGATGATGATGATGATGAGGATGATTGAATCAAGGCTTGTAACAAGACTGGGAACAAGACCAAGGATATGATTAGGTGATTTGGGCTAAATGGAATGGATGGGGATTGGATAGAGATGTGAGATGATGATGAAGGATGAATGGATGGGGGGATTCATGCAAGACGAGAGAATGGAGAATAAAATGCAATCTTAATGCAATTTGCCATCTTCGGAGCACTGATTTTTGCTATAGCATAAGACACCAAGTGCCAAGGTATGTGGAACCAAGGCGTATTAGTGTTTAATGCATGAAATAAACACAACAAACAAGAAGGCTATCCCAACACCCCAAAGTCACGAAGACCTTGGTCGGGCCAAGTATTGAGATAACCACAAGCACAAAAGGATGCCCCAGCATAACACAAGACCTCGGGGATCTTGGTGGGTACTACGTGGGACAACCAAGAAGACACAATAAAAAAAAGATCAAGATATTCCCCTATGTGGACCAATCAAAACACGCCATAATATGATGGATCATGGCGGCCTTGACAAGTGATGATAGGGAGCTCAAATGATAAACAAAAGCCAAAAGCATCAAAAGATCACAATCAATTTCAAATTTCCTTTGCCATAGGATTAAGGGGATAGATGGGATTGATGAGGTCTATTAGGAAGGATACATCCTGTTGAGATCGATGATGGATACTAAGCTAAAAGATCGATATAATGTAGGATATTCAAAACTGATTGGATTTCGTGATACGAGTGGATCTCATTTGTTAAGAACTAGCTAGATAAGGGCATAACTTGATGACACGACACAAGAAATGAGACTGACACACCCTAAAGACTAGCCTTGCCTACGTGAAAGCGCAGAGCCTGCGTAGTTTGGTAAAAGGCTATCAACTGACCATGGATAAAAGTAGAAAAAGGATGATGAAGACTGATGACAGATGACAAGGATTGAAGAGGCAAAATCAAAGACTAATGATAGATGATAAAGGAGTGGAAAGAGAAAGCAGAAAGATTGATGCAAGATGATAGAGGAGCCAAGTGGACAATGAAGATCGATGATGGAACGATAGATGATAGACTATAGATGATAGAGGAGCCCCAGGGGCGGATCAAGTGATCGACCTTGCCTACGTGAAAGTGCAGGGGCAACGTAGTTCGATCAAAGACCACAGGAAAATGATGGATAAAGGATGATGATAGGATAAGTGGATAAAAATATGGGACTGATATGATGAGATAGGATAGACCTATTGGATTGGATAGGATGATGACGATCACATAAAGCTCAAGGATGGGATAGTTATCCAAAGCATTAAAATGACTTGGGAGGATGATATGATAGATAGATGAGTGATGAAAAGTGATAGGGGATTGGAAAGATGTGCAAGAGAAGCAAGGGTGATAATGATGAGATAAATGGCATTGGGTTGTATGGAGGGAGGCCTATAGCTAGATACCAATGACAAGGGATTGTGAGATGGGATGAGGATAAAGATGAAAGAATGGATAGAGATATAAGGATGGGGGATGGGAGGGATTGTTTGGATGGATAGGAATATAAGGATTGGGAGATGAAAGGGATGCTATGATAGATGGATAGGGAGCTGAAGGGATGTTATGATAGATGATGTCTCCAAGGACTATATCACAAAGGAATTAGATGCCCCCACTCTAGATATGCCATATATGATGAGGCATGAGGGATGGGAGATGAGTGGATGGGAAGAGGAGATAACTAGAGGAGGATAGGATGGGTGACCAAGGAATACAATAGAGCATGGATGAAAGGAATGTATACCAAGAGGTGGCCAAAGCATGTATAGATAGGTGCCCCTATTTTGATCAAGATCATAAGAAGGATGGAGGGATGGGAGATAAATGGGATAAGATGGTAGAATGCAGAAGATAGGTGGGATGGAGGGGATTTATGAAGAGGACAGATACCAGGAAGATGAGCGGATGGAGGGAATGCATATCAGGAAGTTGCCCCCAAGTGCAGATGGGGACATACACATGATGCCTATTTGCTAGGTTTTCATCATGGTACTTATCCAAGGCGCTTGTTTTCCAAGTTTTCACCATTGGACAAATTATTTCTCTTTACTTTTTTCTTTTTTTTCTAATTTTTTTAATTTTTTTTTTTGGATTTTGTGGATTTTTTGACTTTTTGGATTTTGGAAATTGTGTAAAAGGAGATGGATAAGGATAAGGAGGCGAATCGGTGGATTTAGAAGATATGTGATAAGGATATGGATGAAGGACTTAAGCATCAAGTTCTATACAAAGGATTAAGAGCCCATGTGTGGAGCGACTGTTGGATGTTGGTACAACCTTATTAGGATAAATGGATTATGCAAGAGGATGAATTAGAGGGATTTGAGAGGGGAGGTACATGGGATAATGGATGGGATATTGCAAAGGGTTTGGATGGAATGATGGGGTGAATATGTGATGGGGAGATGTGTTCAGGACCAACATTGGCACATGTGGTGGTGGATGTGAAAAGATAAGAGGATTAATGGATGGAGAATGTGTGGATAATGGAGGTGATGGGGTGGTGAACTTTGGAACATAAGGACTCAAAAAAGACTTAGGAGATGAAAGGGGTGTATGACTAGCTTTTGGATTAGAAACTTTGGATGTTCTTATAGATTTTTCATGTGATGGCATTGTATCTTTTTTCTTTGGGATCCACATGGTTTTGATCTTTGCTTTGGTGGGCTTTTGTGGCCTACGGATTTGATGTATATTTATATTTTTCTTCTCTTCACCATGTCTTTTGGAGAGGACATGGGGAGCCGTAGATTCATGTGGATGCTTGGATTTATGCATTTTTTCTTTAACAACCAAAGTGTTTTTAGTAGCAATGGTATGGGTGTGAGGAGATGGATGATGTGGAGTGATGGAGGTAGGAGTATGGGGATTATGTGTAGATGGAGGATGTTTAGGTATGTGCCTTTGTTGATCCTAATTAGGGGACATGTGAGAGGGATGTTTATGATGGATGACATGGATAGGTGTTGGATGGATGAAAGGATGAGATGAAGGAGGTGAGCTTGGGATATACGGACCCAAGATGGATGGAGTAAATGAAGGATGGGATATGGTGGATGGAGGGATGTAAGGACCCAAAATGGATGGGATGGATGAAGGGGGAATATGGACATTTGTTTTGAGGCGATACGATAGAGGAGGAGGGATGGCAGCATATGATCTAGTGGGTCGATGGGAAGAGCCGACATTTCTTTTGGAAAAGGCTCGTTGAGGACGTCCAGAGGTTGTACCAACATCTTTAGATTGTGAGTCTTGGGAAATAGGTCCAAGACCTTGCATGAAAATTTGTTCTTTGACTTGGATGGGCTCTAAAATACCCTACTCATGAATGCCTAGACCTCTTCCTTGATAGTTCATTTTCTTGAGCATGCAATCCATGATAGGATTTGTGTTATTCTAAAAACATGATGCAAGTCCATTATTAGGTGGAGGATGATGGGTGGTATATACACTGTGTTTTTCTTTTGCGAGGAGGCCACCATGGAAGAATGTGAGGGTACCAAGGGAATATGCAAGTGGTGTGGGGATAGCAGTTTTAGGCGATGATGGGGGATCATGAGAGGAAGATGATGGGATAGCAACATTTGGATGGGTGATATCAGGAGAGGGATTATGGGATATGATAGGATCTGGAGTTGTGGTAGTGGGCTCATGCGATGGAGATGGAGCGGTGGAAGCTTGAATGACAAGGGGATCATGGGATGGAATGGATGGGGAACTATGATCTTGAGGTGGACTAGATGAGATGGTAGGATCTTGATCTAGAGAAGGGGATATGTGGGAATGCTTTGGATTAGACTCTTGGCATGACGCATCTTGTGTGGATGGAAGGATGACAGAGTGTTGGAGAGACTCTTCAAGTTGGGGAGATGGAAGGATGGAGGATTCGATGCAGTCATTAGAATGGATTTGGGCATCGTCGATGGGTTCGATGATTCTTGGAGTAGGAGGTGGATGTTCAACGGATTCAGAGGATGTGATGGTAGGAGATGGGGGTTCAACAGATTCAGAGGATGTGATGGTAGGAGATGGGGGCTCAATGGATTCAGAGGATTGATGGTAGGAGATGGGGACTCAGTCGATTCAAAGGATGTGATGGTAGGGGATGTGATGGGTTCGATGGTTTGAGTGGTGCTAGGGGTGGTACCATCAATGATAGGTGTTGGGTGGAGAAGGGTCTCATCTCTAATGATTGTGGATGATGGGTTGGGATGGTATGATTACATAACTTCAAGGTGTGGAGTGGGAGATGTCTTCTTTGTTATAAGTCATTGGAGAACTTCTGGAGTGAAGAACTTGAATGCTCTAGGTTGAGATGGCATGGTAGGAGAGGATGAAGGATTATGGATTGGTGAACTAGGATTAGATGGGGGAACAGGATTGGATGTAAGACTTGGAATAGATGGGGGAATGGGATTGGATGCAAGACTTGGAATAGATGGGGGAATGGGATTAGATGAAGGGTTAAGAAATGGTGAATTAGGACATGAGGATGTGGGTGGTGGATTGTAGTACGGGTATGAGGATGGTGGATGAGGATGGGAAGATTGAGGTGGCAGAGGGAGATATTGAATGGCAGATGTCGGATTAGGATAAGTTGATGTGGATGTTGGATTAGGATACGAAGGTACGAATGTAGGATTAGAGTGAGCAAATTGGCATGGAAGATTAGGGTAGTGGGTATATATGGATGAAGGATTTAGATAGGAGGATGTGGATGGGGGATTAAGATAGGGGTATTGAGATGGTCGACTAGGATAAGAGGATGCGGGTGTTGGATAAGAGGATGATGTAGATGAAGGGTATGATGGATATGACGGATATCCCTTGTCAAAGGTAGCATAAGCAACATGATTAGGCATGGATGAAGACATAACGGGATAACTCGAGGGGGTGATTGGATTTTGGAAAGTGGGTGGAGAAAGCTTACTAGCAATGATAGTTTCAAGGGGATCTATGTCACATTCTTCTTGATCGACAAGACTTTCGTTATCATTGTCAATGTAATTAGGGTTTCCCTTGACCACTATTGATGGAGGATAAGGATTCATGACGATGAAAGGATCAAGATGGATCAAAGATTTTGGATGGGAATGGACTAAAGCTCAACTTGGGATTTTTCTCAAGCTTAGAATGGGAATGGACTAAAGCTCAAATTAGGATGATTGGATAATGTGATGGGATTGATTTTGATGATCGACACCGAATCTGCTTCAAGATAGAAGTAGATTGATTGGGTTGAAGGTGATGTGATTGGATTGGATCGATTGATGATTGATAAGATCAATTGATGGATAGGATAAGATGATGAAGGAGGCTGCAAATCTCATTCAGAGATTCTCTTAGATGACTTAGGATACTGATTGATTGGATAAATGGATAAATGGATTATTGTAGCACCAAATCCACCTTGAGATCGAAGGTGAATTGATTGGGCCAATGATGATGATTAACTTAGGACGGATGACAATCCTAAGAAAATGTTGATGAGGACGATCAGATCAGACACTTAGGTCAATTTGGATAATAACCCGAGACGAAGTTCAAGGGATTTGGATGGGGGAAATGATGATTCGATTGGAGAAATGGATGAAAGAAAATGGATGAACAAATACTCAAAATGAGTAAATGATTGATTGAGATGGATGAACGATTACTTGGAACGAGTAAATGACTACTAAGAACGGATGAATGACTCTCGGAATGAGATGAAAGCTCAGAATGAGAAGATAAAAGATCAGAATGAATGATAGGTTACTCGGAATGAGTAGATGATTGATTGGGATTGTAGAATGAGAGTTTGAAATGATTGAAGGTGGTGTGAAATGGATGAACGTTCACTTGGAATGAGTAAACGAATAATTGAAACAACAAAACAAGAGTTCAGAATGGTGAAAGGAGGTTCGAAATGGATGAACGTCTACTTGGAACGAGTAAACGAATGATCAGAACGACAGAACATGAGTTCAGAATGATGAAGAGTGAGAATTCAAAATGATGAAAGGGGGTTTGAAATGGATGATTGTTTACTCATAATCGAGTAAACGGATGATCAGAATGATAGAATTTAGAGTTCGGAATGATATACGGATATGTGAAATGGATGAATGTTTACTCGGAACGAGTAAACAAATGATTGGAATGACTAAACAGGAGTTTGAAATGATGAAAGGAGGTGTGAAACGGATGAATGTTTACTCAGAACGAGTAAATGGATGATTGGAATGATAGAACGAGAGTTCAAAATGATAGACAGAGATGTGAAATGGATGAATGTTTACTTAGAATGAGAGTTTGGAGTGATGAAAGGATGTGTGAAATAGATGAACGTTTACGCAGAACGAGTAAATAGATGATCGGAATGATAGAACAAGAGTTCAGAATGATAGACAGAGATGTGAAATGGATGAACGTTTACTTGGAATGAGAGTTTGGAGTGATGAAAGGATGTGTGAAATGGATGAATGTTTACTCGGAACGAGTAAACAGATGATCAAAATGATAGAACGAGAGTTCGGAATGATGAAAGGATGTGTGAAATGGATGAACGTTTACTCGAAACGAGTAAACAGATGATCGAAATGATAGAACAATAGTTTAGAATGATGAAACGATGTGTGAAGTGGATGTTAAACATTTACTCAGAATGAGTAAACAGATGATTGAAAGGATAGAACAAGAGTTCAAAATGATGAAAGGATGTGTGAAATGGATGAATGTTTACTCAGAACGAGTAAACAAATGATTAGAATGATAGAACAAGAGTTCAGAATGATGAAAGGATGTGTGAAATGGATGAACATTTACTCAGAACGAGTAAACAGATGATTGAAAGGATAGAACGAGAGTTCAGAATGATGAAAGGATGTGTGAAATGGATGAACGTTTACTCAGAATGAGTAAATGGATGATTAGAATGATAGAACAAGAATTCGGAATGATGAAAGGATGTGTGAAATGGATGAATGTTTACTCAGAACGAGTAAACAGATGATCAAAATGATAGAACAAGAGTTTGGAATGATGAAAGGATGTGTGAAATGGATGAACGTTTACTTGAAACGAGTAAACGGATGATTGGAATGATAGAACGAGAGTTTGGAATGATGAAAGGAAGTGTGAAACGGATGAATGTTTACTCAGAACGAGTAAACGAATGATTGGAATGATAGAACGAGAGTTTGAGACGATAGATGAAGGTTTGAAATATATGAATGTTTACTCAGAACAAGTAAATGGATGATCAGAATGATAGAACAAGAGTTTGGAATGATGAAAGGATGTGTGAAATGAATGAACGTTTACTCAGAACGAGTAAACGGATGATTGGAATGATAGAACGAGAGTTTGAGACGATAGATGAAGGTTTGAAATATATGAATGTTTACTCGGAACGAGTAAATGGATGATCAGAATGATAGAACGAGAGTTCAAAATGATGAAAGGATGTGTGAAATGGATGAATGTTTACTTAGAACGAGTAAACGGATGATCAAAAGGATAGAACGAGAGTTCAGAATGATGAAAGGATGTGTGAAATGGATGAACGTTTACTCAGAATGAGTAAACGGACGATCAGAATGATAGAACAAGAGTTCGGATGATCAGAATGATAGAACAAGAGTTCGAATGATCAGAATGATAGAACAAGAGTTCAGAATGATGAAAGGATGTGTGAAATGGATGAACGTTTACTCGGAACAAGTAAACGGATGATTGGAATGATAGAACGAGAGTTCAGAATGATGAAAGGAGGTGTGAAACGGATGAATGTTTACTTAGAACGAGTAAATGGATGATTAGAATGATAGAACGAGAGTTTGAGATGATAGATGAAGGTTTGAAATATATGAGTGTTTACTCGAAATGGGGAAACTGATGATTGAAAAGGGAGAACAACTGTTTAGAATGGATGAATGAAAGGTTGAAATGACTAAACCTCATATTAGGGTTTTGGTTAAACTTAGATTGGGATTAGATTAAAGCTCAAATTAGGATTGTGTTGAAGCTTAGAATGATTGGAGGATGTGATGGGATTGATTCTACACCAAGTTTTGGGGTTTAAAGAACGTAAGGTGCTCACAATCAGATTTTTCCAAATTTGGCAATTTTCAAAAATTGTCAAATTTTTCCATTTAGGAAACCTTATGAACGTACTTTTGAGAGTTCAATTTTTTCCCAAAAAATACCCAAAACAAAGATAGGATGAATTGAAAACTAATATCCCAAATTTGAGACATGCATTTCGAGTTATTGATAAAAATGATTTTTCAAAATGTTGGAAAAAAACACTAAATTGTGATTTTGAGGGTCAAGATGAAAGTTTGAGGCCTCGAAAATATGGAAAAATGGGGTCCACTAGACTTTTAATTAGTTAGGGATCCACATGCCATCTTATAATGCAACCACCCGTAAAATTTCAGCTCAAACGGACACTCGAGTCAAAAGTTATGGCCTCCGGAAGTTTCAACACAAAAATAAAAATTCTCAAAATGAAGTCTAGGTGATTGGGATGGATGATTTGATGCTAGATATGGGCTTTAATGATGTTCTAAGTGGCACTTATGTGATTTTGGTGATGGAACGATGATTTTTAAAAAAGTGTTGATGATGGGCAAACGGGTGCTTGGAATAGATGAATGACTCTTAGAATGAGCAGAGGAAGATTCGAAATGAACAAGTATTAAGAATGAGTGAACGAGTGCTCAGAATTAGGATTGGATTGAAAGATATGATGGGATTGGTGTCACTGGTCGAATTTGGGAACTAGATATGCTTATTTTTTCAAATTTTTCACAGAGGGGTGTCTGTGCCCTCCTGGGGCGTCTGTACCCACTCCTGGGGCGTCTTTTCCCCCTTCTGGAGCATCTCTTCCCTCCCGGGGCATCTCTGCCCCCTTTTGGGGCATTTCTGCCCTCCTGGGGCATCTTTGCCCCCTTCTAGGGCGTCAGTGCCCTCATGGATGGGCTGTTAAAACGAAGAGACAGGCGATTGGAATGGGGTGTTCGATAATCGGATTGAGGAAATAGATGATCAAATTTGGGAAAATGATTGGAATGGATGAATGATTAAGCACTCGAAACTAATGATTGCTTAGAATGGATGAACGATTGAAAGCTCAAAACGAGTAAACGATTGATTGGAAAGGATGAACAACTCTCAAAATGAGGAGATGAATGCTTAGAATGGATGAAAGATTACTCGAAACAAGTGGGCGGAAGATTTGAAAAGGATGAAAGACTACATGGTCAAACGGATGTTGGAATGGCCAAACAAAGGTTTGAAATGATAAAATGGAGTTTTGGAATGATAAAATGGAGGTTTTCAGAGGTTTAGAGTGACAAAACGGAGGCTTGGGATGATGAGATAATGGTTGGGAATGATTAAATGATGGTTTAGAGGCTAAACAGATCTAAATGGGCCGATTTTAGGTGTTCAGGACGGCAAATTCACCTCTCTGCAGTAAATCAGGGGCGTAATCGCCTCACTGCGAAAAATCAGGGGCGTAATCGCCCCACTGCAAAAAATCAGAGGCGTAATTGCCCCACTACGAAAAATCAGGGGCGTAACGAGTAAACAATTGATGGGAAATGATAAACAACTCTTAGAATGAGGAGATAGATGCTTGGAATGGATGAAATATTACTCAAAACGAGTGAGAGGAGGATGAAAGACTACTTAGTCAAACGAATGTTGGAATGGCTAAGTGAAGGTTTGGAATGGTAAAAAATGGGAGTTTAAAATGATCAAATGGGGGTTTTGGGAGACTTAGAGTGACGAAACGGAGGCTTGGGATGATGAGATAATGGTTGGGAATGATTAAATAATGGTTTAGAGGCTAAACAGATCCAAATGGGGCAATTTTGGGTGTTTAGGAGGGCAAATTCACCCCTCTGCAGTAAATCAGGGGCGTAATCACCTCATTACGGTAAATCAGGGGCATAATCGCCTCACTGCGGTAAATCTGGGGTGCAGTTGCCTCACTGCGGTAAATTCAGGGCATAATCGCCTCACTGCGGTAAATCTGGGACTTGGTTTGATGAAAATGACTATGGCAAGGACTTAAAATGACAATGATAAAGCCAATTTGTCAAAAATTTCACTAGTTTCTCACAAGAAAACACTCTCAAGCAAACACAATCCTATGATTAGTGTTAAGGGTATGGCCAAAGAGGTCTTAATCTAGGATGCACAAGGTGTCTAAGGAGTCCTCGATATACTCTCAGTACATGAGGCACAATCATAAACACCAGCCCATAACAAGCGTGAGTCGGGAACCCCAGCGAAATACTGAAGGGCTCAGACCAACTCTTTACGTCTATCTAGGTATCACCCTAGCTTCGACGCTCTGCCAATTATGACGTGACTGGGTTGGGGTACAACTTTCACTCTCCCCCCTTTATATACCCCGCTGGTACACATGGTTGAAATCGTCCCTTGGAGTGATGAAATTCCTAAGCAAGTCCCACTAGAAAGAAAGCACTAATTGTTTCCCACTACTCCCCAGGCTCACACAAAGTGCAAGGGGAAAGTGAAAACAAGCTAATGCTCCCTTTGGGTAATAGAAAAGATAGACACCACAAGCAATGAATATTACTCCCCCTAATTAAACTATGTTCTTAGATTAAGCCAAACAGCAAGGATATTTTAAAAAGTTTGAGTGAATAGATAGCCCTACAAGCAAATGTTAGATGTTTTATCCCACTTTTTTATCAAGTTCACAAAAATATGCTACAAAAAGTTAGCAAAAAACACCAATATTTTTGCAAGAACAATGTTAGGGGTTAATACTTGAAAATAGCAAAAAAAATTGAAGCCAAAATGACAGTTTTACCTTTCAAAATGAGTTGCTTCGCGGTGAAAAGGGGGCATAGTCGCCCTTCTGCAATAAATCAGGGGTGTAGTCGCCTCACTACGGTAAATCAGGGGCGCAGTCGCCTCACTGCGGTAAATCAGGGGCGTAGTCGCCTCATTGCGGTAAATCAGGGGCGTAGTCGCCCCACTGCAAAAAAAGTGTTAGCCAGAAAATAATTTTCAGCCCAAAGGGGGGGCGTAGTCGCCTCACTTTAGTAAAAGTGTTAGCCAAAAAAAAATTTCAGCCTAGGGGGCATAGTCACCTCACTATAGTAAAAGTGTTAGCCAAAAATAATTTTCAGCCCAAAGGGGGGCGTAGTCGCCTTACTGTAGTAAAAGTGTTAGCCAAAAATAATTTTCAACCTAGGGGGGGCGTAGTCGCCTCACTGCAGTAAAAGTGCTAGCCAAAAATAATTTTCAGCCCAAAGGGGGGGCATAGTCACCTCACTGCAGTAAAAGTGTTAGCCAAAAATAATTTTCAGCCCAAAGGGGGGGCGTAGTCGCCTCACTACAGTAAATCAAGGGTGCAGTCACCCCACTGCGAAAAATCAGGGGCGTAGTCACCCCACTACGGAAAAACCAGGGGCGTAGTCGCCCCACTGCGACGTATTCCTACAAAAAACTCAACAACAACGAACGTTAAATATAGGAACCCGTTTGTGGGTCCCACCGGGCATGCCAGAAATGTGTACCTTCAAATTTTACCCTATTTTAATGTGCAAAATATCTTGAAATGCAAATGATAAAACACTAAGAACACTTCAATGATTAGCCTAAAGAGTGATAAAATAAGAAAAATAGATGAAATACAATACAAATTGATTATACCTTCCTTGTTGTTGAAGACTCCTTGGTTGGCCCTTGATTTTGATGAATTTGTGTGCTCCTTGGATGGCTTTTTTGGTGTAGCTAGATGCAAGATTGAATATACAAGATGATCAAAGTGGATGGCTAAATGATAGTGAATGCTTGAGAATGCAAATTGGCAACATAAGGCTGCTCAAAATAAAAGTCCTTAAATGCCTTAAAGGAAGGGGTATTTATAGAGAAAATTAAATTCTCTAGAGAATTCAATGGTTGAGATTTATCCAACAAAGTCAAGATGAAGGGCTAAGGTGAGTTGAAGACTCACAAGCCCTCACATTTTGACATGTGGAATGTGAGATGGCTAAGGGTGAAATAATGTGTAGGTGATGTGGAAGGGAAGCACATGATGTGGAGGAAGGACAAGTACCTTCCAAGTACTTTGATGTGACCTTTCAATGATCACATGGGGAAGGGGAAAGCTTTGGGAGAATAAAAGTGAATTTTAAATTCACAATGATTGAAAGAATCTAGTGGATAAGACAAGGTTCCCAAAAGGTGGGAATTTGTCACATGTGACTTGATGTGACAAGTCAAAGGTTTTAGAAGATGCATGGGAAAAGGGGATTCTAGGAGGAATAAAAGTGAATTAAAAATTCACATGGGAAAGAGAGGAGCCTAAGGTGAATAAAAAGGAATTAAAAATTCATTGGGGGATGGGGAGAGTTGACCAAGGTTCTAATTAGGTTTGACTAATCAGTAATTAGAGGATAATTAGGGGTTAATGAGGATTAAAAGTCAACTTGCAAAAGTTGGAGGATGTGACACATCCTAATCAAGGATTAGGCATGTGCACATCCTTAATGAAGAGATTAAGAGATGGATTAGGGATTTGGCAGAATTAAGGATATTAATTAAATAATAGTAATATTACTTAACTAACTTGGATAAGAGGATGTTGAGATGAAAAGTGATAAATTTGGATAAATCAAGTGTCCAAATTTGGATGTCTACAGGTAGGATTTGACCAAAATTTAAATCTAAATTTTAGAATTTTAGGTGTTTGATCTACAAACTAACATTAATCTTAGGCCTACGATATTGGTTTAGGACATGCAAATAATATAATTAAGGTCGATAATCAATGTATGGAAATGAGCACAATAATGAACATAATAAATGAGGGGTTCTTGGAAATAGAAATAGATGTGGATAAAGCATGTGGGAATGTGTGTAAATGAATGAGTAATAGTATGAAGGAATGAGCCTAACTTTACACAAGAATGTAGAGTTTTTCAACATGTAATTGTATTGACATTCTCTCAAAATGGGCAAAAAAACTAAATGGGAATTAACATGAGTATGTAAATTTCACCAATTTTTACTTGGTTAAATTTATTAGGTAGTGTACTTAACAATTTTTTTCTTATTTCCTAATTTCAAACAAGTAAATAACTTATATTTCTAATTTAACACAAAGTAGTTACATAAATAATCTTTAGAAAAACATGTCATGTATACCCATGCTATTTCCCATTTAGTTTTGTGTTAATTTTGAGATCTCTTGATACATAGTAACAAATGAAACAATCTTGTGTAAAGAGTTTATTCTCCTATTAGTAGTATATCCCTATGCACTTATTCCCACATACTTGGCCCCCACCTTGTCTTGTATGCATGTACTTTGATAAATCTGCATATGGTCCACATTTATTACCCTTATCCATACACCTACTTAAAAACCATTAGCTGCCTAGATCTAATGATGTAATAATATAGGATCATTTATGGGGTCGTAAAGTTAGCCCCATAGTTGTCGACTTGACCCTTTCAATTTTAAATTTTAAATTTGGTTGATTGGCCTCCTTTACTTCCCAATTTGAGACAACTAAGTACATGTTTGGCACACTTTGAAGTTATGTGCTTGTATTTAAAGGTATTGTTCATTTCACATCCACACAAATTGAGCATCCTCTCCTTTTAGAACATTAACAGAGTAATTAATAGAGAATTTTAAATTTGATGCACTAAAAGGGAATAAATCTACATGCATAATCCTAATAAGCTTGCTTGTTATCTTTGATCTTATATAAATATTTCCAAGGATTTGACTTAGAACTTGTCTCTTTGTGACAAAAGAACAACCATTCCAAAATATTTTAAAATATCACTAGCCCTCAAGTTAATAGAAAAAGCAAAGAAAACAACTACTTACCAAAAATAGAACAAATCAAAATTTTACATCAAATAGGGATAAATTTAGAGATATAAGATGGCTCCACAATAACATATTTGATTCAGATAGTTAGACTTAAACCTAAACAACATAGAGGATCAATACAACATTTATGATCCATTATGTAACAAAGAGATTATATTTCTAAACCAAAAACAAAATTTTTAACAATGTTTATCAAATAACAATCTTTTTCAATTCTTTAACTAAATGTCCACATCTTTTAATTTACTTTTTATAATAACAAATACACTTATCTACATTATTAATCATCACTTATTATTATTAATCGTGAATTACCTTTAAAAAACATTATTTTCCATTTCAATAAAATACAAACTACAATGATAAACTTGCATATACAATGGTAATCCAATGTAAAAGAATACTTAAGAGCTTACTTTTGATCAAATCTTATGTAGCACATTGTAATTTACTGCTGCTTTTTTTTTAAAAATCGACTATTAAAAAGATTTGACCATCCACTAGCAAGACCGTCATGAAAAAACAATGTAAAATTCTACTAAGTAGATTTTTATTTATTTTTAAAATTATCAATGAAGTAGTTGAATTATTAACTAACCACTTTCTACATTGAATTGGGCAGCCCACCAACTTTTTCTCTAGCGTAAAGAAAATTGACATCGTAACAAACGAAAGCCAAAACACATCTTCTCAATGTGACCGCCCGGTTTAGCACATAGGTTAAGGCAGAATGTTAAATGTGTTGGAATAGAGAAAAATATGGTTTGGCATTATAGAAAAGAAGCACAAAATATCAAGATTATTCAAGCGGTTAGATTGATTCTTAGCTCGATATGATGTTTGAAAATAAAAGTCAAGAACGATTGGGAAGTGGTAGAATATAGGAGGTAGGTTTTAGGATTATAATTATGGAAGATAGGACCTTTGAGATTGACGGAAAAAATCAATGGAATAAATTGGAATTTTTATTTGAGAATTGAGAAGTTTTATTTTTACAATTTTTATGGTTGTTTGGGTTAGGTTGGAAAAAAAAAAGGATTTTTTACTTATTTAAATACTATTAGAAAGTATTCATTTGATTTTGGGTAAATTTTTAAAGATCTTTTTTAATTATGATTTATAAGATGTTATATTGTGTAATTTTAAACAAATTATGAGATAATCAATTTATGTGGTTGTTTTGAAACTTTTGTGAGCCTAGCACCTCTATTTGATAGTGCTTGAGTCGTAGCATCAAGATCTGACATGAAACATTTTCAAATAAAAATTTTGAGTATTGATTAATTCTATAAAATTCATGAGACCATTTGATTATGAAAAGATCTTCAATTTTCTCTATGAGCCCCATTCTATAGAGTTGTAGCCTTATATTAATTGTATATTTGAAATAGATAATAGTGATATCTTACCCCTTTAGACTATTTGGTGTGGACGTTTTGAACACTTGGTCTTAGAGTATGATTTTGAATGTTTTTGTATCCCATTATACCCTAATTTTCAAATTAACTCTCAAAATCATTATTCAACCCCTTTCATATAGATGCTAATCTTTAATGTACCTATTTGCATACCTAATTTAATACTATAGCATAAAATCAAACCTAGTTTAAGTTCACACTAGTGAAATCGACCCCTACCGTGTTGATTCAACTTTTGAAATACTACAGCATCAAATAAAACCGTGTTCAAGTTCACACAAGTGAAAGCGACCCCTACCTTGCTGATTCAACATTTGAAATGAATACCATTTCAAAGTAATCTTTAGCATATATATTTTCCTACCTAATTTAATACTATAGCATGAAATCAAACCTAGTTTAGGTTCAAACTAGTGAAATCAACCCCTACCTTGTCGATTCAACTTTTGAAATTAATTTCATTGCAATTACTTGTTATGCATCATTTTTCATGATTGAACATTTGAATTGTAAGTCAACAATGAAAAGACGCCATCACTACCTCATTTGATAACAACTTCCCATCCTTTATCTACCAACTTCCTCTAATTCTCTAGAAGCATTTCATTATTTGAGTTGACTATTAACTCACAGAGGGGCCCATATCCAAACTTACTAGCTTTCAGATCATTTATACTTTTGCCATATTCTCATGATATGCTCTTAAAACCATAATTGTACAATAGAACATTGCACTACTCTTGATTTGAAGTATGGCATTCCAAGCTTCAAAATTCCACATCACCTTTTATTTAGGGCAATCTTTGTTGTATTCATTACATAATATCTTCCATTTTTTTATGATATTAGCTTTGAAAATTGAGTTTGACTAGGCAAAACATGGTGTTTACTTAGCAAGTTTTTCAAAGGTGTTTGTAAACATCACCTTTTTATTACAAGTTTCATCATCAACACAAAGTTAAGTTATGTTGGTACAAAAGTCTTAATTGAAGGGTCAGATGAAGTTGAAAGATTTTAAATGAATCCACTAGGGATCAAGTCTTGTTGAGTGCAAGGCCTCAACATCATAAGGGATGAGGTTTGGATCGTGCTTGGAGCAAATTTGACAAAATGGGTACTCCTCAATCCTTGGTCCTCAACCAAAGAGGTTTCAACCTAACAACTCGTACTTAAAAGTTCTTTATGGATGACATAAAGTCCACCAAAAAAAAAAAAAATTGCTTTGTGTTTTAAATACATAATACAAAATTGACCCTCAACAAATTTTGAAAACAACCCAATTAAAATCTTATCGTTTTACTTCAAAAACATTCAAAAATAAGTAATATAAAATTATAATTTAAAAATTACAACTAAACTAACAAATATCTATTGACCTCTGAAAGCAACTAAAACATTTTCATTTTTAATCTAATTTTCCAAATTGTATCACATTATGAGATCTCTTAACCATGAAGTTTCGGATTTCTCGAAGCTACTTAAGAAACTACCTATCTAAAATATGAAGCGAGAAGCGGTCAAATTGGTATGTAAGTGAAAAAAATAAATGCATGGCAGTTATTTGCGACTGGCGCCTGCGTTTAAGAGCGTTGTTGGTAGCTAACATAGACCGGGTTTATGCTTATCCACACCAATAATATAATGATCTTAAATACTGGGTTTTGTCCTGTATATAGCGTCACTGCGTTCGTCTGTTCTACTTAACTAATAATAACTAGTATATGCCCCCAAATAATAAAAGAATATATGCGATGGCCATTAAACCAGTCAACCGTTTAAGATATGCATATATTCCCCATCAGCGAATCTCACGCTATCCCTGGGGCTGCGTGCTGTATGAGCGTTTAGGTGCAAAACCCATTTGAAACTGTCCTTGTGTCATATAACTTTTTCTTACAGAAATCTTCTATGCCATAAAATCTATGAAGCTCATAAATGCCCATCTCAAGAGAAAGATTAAAAAACAAATCAGTCAATACAGTAGTGTCATTCGTTTGATATTTACGAAGAGTGAACACATTTTGGGGCTGCTATACAGGAAGTACTGATACATAACTAAATACGTATGAGACTTTCTGGCCTGCTGGCCTGCCTGATGAAGGACCTGAGTTTCTACTCTAGAAATCAATTAACAAATAAATGGAACTCTGGTTGGGACAAGTCAAAATCCCAGTAAAGACTAAGTGAGAATTTTCTTATCAAGTGGAGAAATAATTGTCACGCGATGGAGTAGTTGTTGCAGGCGAGCAGCTTCCATCTATCAGTAACCGCCTGTGGATAGATCTTTCATTAACATTTGTTTGAACTTTAATATAGTATTTTATACTCATGATCTGGATTCAAAGGGAACATTTTTAGTTTAATGGAAGTTTTGATGTTTAATGGAAAATTAGATTAGTTTAACTTACTCTCTTGGGCGGGCAGACCAGAGAGAGCTGAGGGCACGTAGCCGGGTGAAGTATTCTCCAATGGCAAGCAAGCATCTGGCAGCTTGGCGTGTTGTGAGTAGTCGGTGCAATTGATGCAGTGTTTGCTGTCTCAAATTGTCTGCCTGCAAAATACAATAAAATACTAGTGAAGAAAACGTTTTTTCTACTACAGTGTAATAGAAATCAAAAAATAAAAACTGGGTTCAAATCTAGAATAGGAAAGGAATCAAGTTAAGGTGGTGAAATGGGGTTTACCTGTCGCACAAAGCTTTCCAAGTTTGAAAGTTTACCCATGGCAATTGCCATCTGTCCCATGTAATTTGCCACGTTAGAAGGCGCGCTCAGAGATCCTGCAGCAATGGTCTCTGAAAGAGACTGTTGGAGAGCTTCCATGCCCTGTGAAAGAGCGTCCTCTGCTTGCTGTGAAGACTGTTGTAAATTACAGATGCCCAGAAATTGCTGCTCTGTCAAGGGCTCCAGCTGAGGGATCAGGATCTAACAACACACACCATTTATATTTACATAAACGTCTCCATTACCTATGTATCATGGAAAAAATCTTCTTTTTTTACAGTGACATATAATTGAGAGAAGCATGAACCCATGTGTTTTTGCTTTGTTTCTTTTTTATTAAGGAGACATCAGTTATTGAATAGGAAAGATGCATGCACCTTAAGAAGCTCGGAGGGACGGAATCCACCCATCCACATGAAACATCTTTCTGCAGGAGTTTTCCACATGCCTGAAACCAAGTGGAACACGTCTGTTTTGGCAGCAATGCTTTTCAAACGGTAAACCTCATCATAATGGTAAAGGCAATTATCCAAAAGTAAGCGCAGATCATTGTCTGAAAGATGGGCCTGCAATGCTGCCCTCAGGTCGCTCATATGCCGGTGTTGTTCCTCGAGCCACCTTGAATACTCCATGTCAAACATTGCAGCACCTGACCCATTTCATTATATTTAGTTTTATACTTTCAATCCACTACATTATCCTTAAGGTTTGAATGTCTCTCTCCTTCCACGATGTGCAGAAACAAAAGATGTGTGCTTAGAGATTCAAAACACAATTTCAATTCGTGTGAACAAACCTGAGCTTAAAGGAACATTGATAAGCCCACCTGCACCTGAATGCCCTTGGTCGTTGAGAAGCGCAGTTCCTCCAATGAAGAGACCCTGCTGTAAAATATATGACAATTAGAAGACTTGACTTGAAGATTATCCAGGCCTGCACCGTTGGTGAATTGGGTACTCTCCCCATCTACATCATCTATACAACGTTTTCTGTTTTTGTCAAATGAAAATCCGTTTCTAAACGGGATATGTCAGTTTTACCTGTGCTCTAGCTCGTTGAAGATCTTGCTCAATCTGATTGAGCTTCATTCGGCTTGATTCTAGCTGCTGAACATAGGCCTGCAGCAAATCATCATATACCATTAATTTTTTTCGCTCTCTCAGTCAGTCTCAATATAAACGGGTACTACCTAGTTGAGAAAAAATTACCTTCTTTCTCAGTCTACTTTTCCGTGCTGCTTCTCTATTCTGAGCAAGCCGCCTCAATGTCTGTGACAGGAAAACGAATCATAGTTTGTGAAGCGAGAATTAAAATTAAGAACTCCACTCTAATCCAAAACTGGGTTTTTTTTCTCTAAATATGGTTACAATTGTTCATTGCACAAAGTAAGTGGGTGTTAAAGCTGGTACCTTGGCATCGAGTGTCTTTGAAGCCTCGTGTTCAGAGCTGGAAGTTGGGCCTCTACGATTTGTCTCAGGCTTTACCATGCCAGAGAAACCAAGCAATGAATACATCACTAATTTCGACTTCATTCACTCTAGAGTCTATATGCGTATCCATAAATAACTGAATAGACCAAAGCGTAATTGGTACATCCGAATTTCACAAGGGATGTGTGAATTGTACCTTTGAGTCCCTGTCCAACTCATTGGATGTTTCTGTGCGGGTACCATTACCCGCCATGTCAGACAGCTGTTGAGGTTCCTGAACTTGCACAGTATTCGCGGCCGATACTTGCTCCACTTGAGGATCTCCTTTATACCGAGCAGATCCCACCGTATCTGTACTCTCTACAGATGGAGATACAGATGCCTGCAAATTTACAGATCACTTTTATTTCACAGGAAATGAATATACAAGCCAAAAACTACAGACACTATATACAGCCAAAGTAAAACAGTTAACAAAGACAGTCACGATAAGGAGGTGATTGTCTTATGACGCTTACTAAAAAAAACCATGCAACACGGTGTACCTTTGGTGATGGCTCAAATTGCATTGGCCATGAAGGAAAAATGGTGAGCGTAGGTGGACGAATCCCGAAGCCCTCTGTTAAACAAGCATAGACACAGTCAACTCTAAAGCTGACAATATGAACTCTTCTGGTTTGCAAATATGGAAGTGCAGGTATAAAAGAATTGGGTTTTTCTTGAGGATATTGATTACCAAAATAAAATTCTAAAGGCTCGGGAATTTGCAGGCTGAACTATAGGAAAGATTGTGGAGCATATGGAGGAGAGAAAGATTGGGTTTTTATAGAAGAGAATGAATGACGAATGAAGTGCATCAGCTGTAAAGTTATTGTATGGCAGCATAGCACTGATGACTTCTGCCAATGTAAATGCGAGCAAGAAGTGTGTGGATTGTGACATGAGGTGTTTGTACCGTTACTGTGATTGCGTGTCATAGGATTGCAAAGAAAGGCTGCAATTAATTAACAGCTCATATGACCACAGGAGTAGGCAGATCAATCAGGGAGCCTGTCAGGGGATATCTTCTTTGTCAGTGCCGTGCAGAGTATAGTCTAAGTTCATCATTACAGGCTTCAATGTGATGAAATTCCTTAGCAAAGACAATTTACCCAGAGTGGGATGTCACACAATTTACGTTCTCAAATGATCAAACAAAAGTACTTTTCTGAGTCCATTCCGTTGTGAATAGCCCTGTAATTTTCAAGCTGTGTTCAATTGCAGTCTGGTAAATGTCTCTCTTTTCTCACCATGATTCTTTTGCTTGCAAGCAATCCCCATCAAATTGATTTCTTCTAGCATTTATTAATCATAGTGCTGCAAAGAAAAAATAATAATGAAGACTAAAAGATATATCTAGTAGCCATAGTAGTGTAAGACACCTACGTCTTTCTGCAAGGCTAGAATGATGTTGTTCTTGTTCTTCTCCTGGTGGGTTCAACATAAGAGCCCTCTCCAGCTCTGAAAGATCATATACTTCATGATGGTCTTTGAACGGTTCCAATCCACTGCTGCTGCTTGTTGATCCATTTGCAAAGCAATTTCACTTGGGTTAGCTGATCTTTAATACTAATACACTTTTGCTTGTATTTTATGCAAACATGATACATGTTTCACTGTAACTCAATTTGCTTGAAGCATTATAAGGGCATGCTTGAAGCATTATAAGGGCACGCTTGCACCTCCACTTAACTAGTGCCCATAACAACATCTAGAAAAGGAAATGGGTTCGACTATTATGTAGTCGAACCGACTAAACAGATAAAAGAGGAGAGCAGAAAAAGTTGTCGATACCTCTATAAAGAAACAAACAATTCTAGCCCCCAGAACTTTTTTTTTTTGAATTTTAAATTAATCTTGTAGCCAAGGTTTTACTGCAGGATAAGGTCAATCAGCCAGCTTCTGAAAATGAGATTTTTCATCTACACCTAGAGCCAAGACTGGTTTCTAAAGCAGTCAGTTTACCTAAGGACTTGCAGATCGATCTTAAAATTGCATAATTTTTCAAAGCAACATGAGTGTAAGAGAAACAAGAATGAATACAGGAAGTTCGGGGCAGTGGAGGGGGACAGATACCCTTGAAGCATGCCGTATGATAACAACACTTGCTGGTTTGAAGAAGTGGGTATTTCTGCAGAAGGCCTCCTATCTGCCATGCATCATCCTCAAGAACTTTTCAAATCCTCTATATACCAGACTGCACATATATGAACTGAGAACTGGAGAAGAAAGTCTATGAATTACCACATGGGTTCTATTTAGTTTTCTTCTGTGCTCATAATTAGCAAGTTCTCTCTGACTGGTTTGGTGTTCAATTCTGCATACACAAAGAAGAAATTTTGAAACTCCACCGACAAATATAACAGGTCTGCTGTTGATATGAGTCTCCTCCAATGCCCTTTCCAAATCATCTAGTCTGAAGAAAACGAATGTTCATTCTGACTAAGTTGCCCTTTTAATTTCCTGATGTGTGCTTTGGCTTGGCCTTTGCTTTGCCTGGAATTTGTCTCGTTGCTATAGAGGGCCCATTCCCCAACCACTACTCAACTCTACTCTTAACCGCTGCACAAATTTAATACCAGATAAACTTCTAGACTTCCTGCTGCTCACAACCCTGAGGGGGCAAAAGCCCCTGCTACCCATGTTTAGGAGAAGAGATTCTTCCGCATCTTTTTCTTCTTGTTGATTACCTTGTATCTGAAGATTTTATTTCAGTACAAATACGCATGCATACCCATCGCCAAAACACCATGAATTTTGCTCTTTTCTACACGGGTCGGCTTTACAATGTCAAACTTGTAGTCATTTTCAGAGATATTATTTTGGATTGATGAAACCCAATTTTTTAATCCCTGCCTTGGCCGCCCTCATATATTTTAACGCAGTTAGTCAAAAACAGCGACGTCAAATTTATGAATGAATATTCAAATCTCGCGACTTTGATATGATCCACCGTTGTTTACCGTTGCCTCCAAATTCAAAGAGGATATTTACAATAAAAAATAAAGTAATAGCCTCCAGGCTCCACCTCACTCACATCCGAGTATTGTTTAAGTGTTGTCCATTCTCAAACATTGTGCCTTGTAAAAATCGATTGAGGCACAGAATATTTATACTTTCAGCAAAATAAATATATGAAAAAATACTATAAAAAAGGTTGTAAATATGTAACAAAGCTTTAAATAGGTAATAGAATACGTGAATGAGTTTAAATGTTTCTGAAAAACATTGTAAAACAATAAAATATCAGAAAATATATTTTTAAAAAGTTGTAAATAGGTAATAAAGTGGGAGAATTTGTTTAAATGTTTTTGGAAAAAAATTGTTGAACAATAAATATCTGAAAAGATAGTTCAAAATAACTTAAATAGGTAACAAAGTACGTGAATGAGTTTAAATGTTTTTGGAAAAAGTTGTTAAACAATAAATATCTGAATAAATACTTTAAAAAAAATTAAGTAGAATACTAAGGTACGTGAATGTGTTTAAATATTTTTGGAAAAAAAAATTACACATTTTTTCTAATATTTGAACTCATTACCATAGATTATAGGAATATCATATTTATTAAGGTATGAGTAGCAATATCAAATATTTTTAAGGTATGAGAAGTTAATAAGGGATTGATATGTAAAGTATTATTGAGATGGGTGGTCTTGGTGGTACATAAATGAGTAAATAAATGTTTTTGGAAAAAAAATTGTGTGGCAGATTTTTTTTTAAGTATTTGGACTCATTAATATGAAAAAATACTATAAAAAAGGTTGTAAATATGTAACAAAGCTTTAAATAGGTAATAGAGTACGTGAATGAGTTTAAATGTTTCTAAAAAAAATTGTGAAACAATAAAATATCAGAAAATATATTTTAAAAAAGTTGTAAATAGGTAATAAAGTGCGTGAATTTGTTTAAATGTTTTTGGAAAAAAAATGTCAAACAATAAATATCTGAAAAGATAGTTCAAAATAACTTAAATAGGTAACAAAGTATGTGAATGAGTTTAAATGTTTTTGGAAAAAGTTGTTGAACAATAAATATCTGAAAAGATAGTTTAAAATAACTTAAATAGGTAACAAAGTACGTGAATGAGTTTAAATGTTTTTGGAAAAAGTTATTGAACAATAAATATCTGAATAAATACTTTAAAAAAAAATTAAGTAGAATACTAAGGTATGTGAATGTGTTTAAATATCTTTGGAAAAAAAAATTACACATTGTTTCTAGTATTTGAACTCATATAGATTATAGGAATATCATATTTATTAAGGTATAAGTAGAAATATCAAATATTTTTAAGGTATGAGAAGTTAATGAGGGATTGATATGTAAAGTATTATTGAGATGGGTGGTCTTGGTGGTACATAAATGAGTAAATAAATGTTTTTGGAAAAAAATTGTGTGGCAGATTTTTTTTTAAGTATTTGGACTCATTAATGTGGATTATAGAAATATCACATTTATTAAAGTATGAGAAGTTAATAAGGGATTGATATGTGGAGTATTATTGAGATGG
>VDFB02000008.1:304511597-304542993 GCA_007258455.2 Sequoia sempervirens | reverse complement strand
GTTCACCCTTTTCAATGAGATCCTTCTCTATTATCACCCCCTTTTCCACTAGTTCGAAAAAAGATATGCAGCAATGTACCCTTAAGTTACTCCTGAGTTTTGGATGAAGGTTTTCTTGAAACATTGTAACCTTTTGTTTTTCAGGTATCTCGATAGGACATCTACTAGCAATAGTTCTCCATCTCTGGAAGAAAGCAATGAATGTTTCACCTTCGTCTTGTGTGGTGTGGCACAAAGTTGCTAAATTTATCTCATGGTCAATGTGGAAGGAGAATTGCTCCACAAATTTCTTGACTAGCTCTCCCCATGATCTAATGCCAGAATCTAGACCCGAAAACCATTCTAGTGCAACCCCTACAAGACTTCGTGGAAATAGCCTCATAAGGTATGTGGGGTCGTAAGCAACATCAATGCATATGGTAGAAAATTCCCTGATATGTTCTACTGGATTGCGTTTGCCATTGTACTTAGGAAGATTTGGTATGACATATCCATGAGGGAAAGGTGTCATGTACAATGATCTATCAAAAGGGAATGGGCATATGTCCTTTGGTGAAAATGATTTCTTAGTTGACACTGACATGTTATCTATTTGCGTTTGTAATGCCTGCATTTGTGTTTGTAGGACGTCAACTTGAGTCAAAGATGTGCTAGAAGGATTATGCGGATCCATGTATGTATTCTGAAATCCAAGGTCTCGTGATGGGTTTCGATTGAACGTTGGCATCTGAGGTGGATTTGGATTCGGAATGTTGGTAAATGTATTCTGGTTTGGAATCGACATAGATTGATGTTGTCCTGGATTCTGTGTAAATGGATTCTGAGTACCACTCGGTACAAAGGGATTCTGACTCGGAACCGATGTGAAATAGTTTTGGCTTGGAATCTGGGTAGACGGATTCTGACTACCAATCTATGAAAAGGGATTCTGATTCGGAACCGATGTAAAGTGGTTTTGACTACTAGTCTAGAAAGGTGGATTTTGATTGCCATATTGGAAGGAGGGAATGCCCCCTATTTGTGTAATCCTTGGTATAGTACTAGTGACCTGAACACTAGGTATGGCCATCGACTGTGGCAAGGTACCTATAATGCTAGCAGTAGGTGTGGTTGTTGATTGCGCACTCGTGACACCGACATAAGATGTATGGGCTGATGTTTTAGGTCTTTTACTCCCGCTAATAGGACCGAAGGGAATATATGATGAAGCCCTTGTAGTGAAACTAAATTCCGATGTCATTGTAGGTGTACCAAATGGGGACGTATGGACTGTTGTACTCTGTGTAGACGTGCTAGATGGCATAGTCGTGCTGACTTGAGGTATAGTAGTACTAGCAGTCGTGGTATTTGTCCCTTGTGTAGGTTGAGTTTGTAAGGTGCTAATGTCAAATCCTGAAGGTAAGGTAGCACCTTCAGCTAGCAATTTTCCTAAGAACCGTTGATGATCGTTTGCTAGGTACTCATCTACAAAAGAGGCGAACTTAGGGTCTTGTGCGGCAGCCTCTATGTCTTCTGTTGTAACATGTCCTTGAGTGTTTCTAGTGGTAAATTTGTCTAATAGAGTCTTATGAGGTCTTGAAGAAAATGGGTTGATAAACTCGCTTGGGTTCGACATGTTTTCTCTCTCTCTTCTCTTAGACCTAGTTTCAACCATGTAAGACAAGCTCAATATGCGGGAAATGCAAAACTATATCTAGAAACTGTATGACTCTATTCTATGTTTTTGAGGTTTTCTTATGCAAAATAAGGGATGTCCTATGATGATACTAGTCTAGACTCTAAAGGTGCAAGAAGTCTAAGTGAGACCCTAAAATGATCAATTCTATAAACCCAAAGTGAAGGGACCAACTACCTAAAGTCAAACCAAAGTGTCAATTTAGATAAGTCAAGGAACCAATGTAGGACGAAGATCAAAGACAAGTTGAGTTTCCTAACTAGACTGATGAGCTAGGATGACTCTCTGTAGGACAAAGTATATGATGATAAGACTAGGTTCAATGACAGATTTCGTTGACACTATGACCTTTCTAGAGTATAGATGGTAGACTACTCTCTAAAGTTTGTAAAAGTGACCTCTCTAAAAGTCTAATGCAAGGTGATATGTACCCTGTGATGAAGCTAAACTCTAACTGAAGACAACTATGGTAATGACTAAATGAACCTAAAGGATGCAAAATTGAGCAAATCGTTTCAGGTTTCTATTTTTGAAGACTGTTTGTATGAAGACCACTGAAACTGGTATAACCCTGCTAACTGGACAGTGACAGTGAATTTTGGTTTCTCTGGTAATCAGACAGATGCGTTTCAAATTTAACAGTTGCGGTTCAAACTGACAGATGCGACTCAAAATTACCATATGCGACTCAAGCTGATAGATGTGACTCAGAATATAACGCATGCGGTGTTTCCAAAAATAGATGTGGCTCTCAGCAGCCGGTCGATTGAGATATTTCAGATGTAGCTCAAAACAACGGATAAAACCTATATAAATCGAGATCGCGAAATAAAAGCCCGACCAAATGTAACAAAGTCAGATCGACACAAACTTATAGTCACGACTCCAAAATTAACAGATGGAGCTTTAAAAATCAGATGCATATTTCGGTGAACAATTCGACTCCTACTGTGAATTTTCAAGCGAGCATGAACTTTAAGCCCGGCCAGTTTTTATGATCAAATTCGACAATCAAAAGACAATCGTAAGACAAAGTGTTTTTGGTTTGATTTGCTGGACTCCAGAAACGTTTAAAGTGATAGATGACACATCCCTAATAGGCCAAAGGCCTAGAGTTTAACAACTACTTGGTATAGCCCACAGTTATACCCCAGTTGGTGATGAACACCTTTCCTTCTCAAAGCGGATAGCTTAGGGTGGTAGCATTGAAAAAACCCTCGGCTCATTAACGTCTTTCGAGCACACCAATTCTGAATTCATTGGGTAATGACATCCCAAGAACCGCTATCTCTACTCAAGGGGATTAGTAGTGAGTAATCTTCGGGCATGATACTGTACCCTGCACTAATACCAAGCAATGGCCACAAATAGGTTGGTCTCTACAACAAAGGGTATTTAATTCGGGCATTCCGTTCGTGGGGTGTGATCCATCGTGTGTTAGTCCCTTTGGGGTCCCATCTCGTCCGGAACCGCACTCGTGATTCTTGGGTTTCCCCAGAACCCGCACAACCCGCCCGTGGAAGTCCCTCGGGTTCGAGGGGTGCTACCGGTGCAGGTGGATGCAGGTGGTACTTTCCCATGAGCAGGCCCAAAGTTCTAGAGTTGATACTTGGTTCCCACCGGATCGCTGGATGCTGAGAGA
The DNA here is from genome assembly GCA_007258455.2 of Sequoia sempervirens. Classification (NCBI taxonomy): domain Eukaryota; kingdom Viridiplantae; phylum Streptophyta; class Pinopsida; order Cupressales; family Cupressaceae; genus Sequoia; species Sequoia sempervirens. The sequence goes on along the minus strand of VDFB02000008.1, from coordinate 304,539,676 downwards.
TCGCCCGATGTACCAAATCGTAAGGTGGCCATACTTGTGCTTTTCAGCACCAAACCCGATAGACACTTGTTAATTTTAACCAATGAAAGATTTGCTAAACTACCAAACAATACGACAAAATTTAACTAGGGTCTTCGACAAGCGTCCTACAGAAGATATCATTAGTAATTTTCAATTTTGTCTTCGCCAATCGTCCTGCAAAAGCTTGTTAACTCCAAATGGCCACACACTGAAAATCAAATATCAGTAACACGAAAATCAATTGAAAATTCCAGATTGCCGAAAGCAGAAATAAAATTTTACCATTCAATTGCGTCGTTTTGTTACCAGTCAGATGCGTCGTTTCTTTTTCAGTTGCGGCTCGGGATATCACTTGCGATTCAAGAATTTCCAGATGCGTCGTTTCTCTGTCAGATGCGGTTCATAAACTCAATCGCGGTTCAAAAACTTCACATGTGGTTCCGGAAAATCAATTGCGGTGCAGAAACTTCACATGCGGTTCAGAAAGTCAATTGCGGTGCAGAAACTTCACATGCGTCGTTCCGTACGAAAAATCTGCAAAATCGAAAATTAAAAGATCTACGGATTCGCGAAGATGGTGTCTTCATGTCAGGTTCACCAAAATGTAACGCTGAAAATGAAAATGCTTTGCACAATAGACAACCAGAATCAAGATTAGATCGTTAGAAGCACACACGCATACAAATACTAAATCTAACATGCAAATTCATATGTTAAGCAACAAAGAACATGGGAAAGTAAAAACGTAATTAAAACTAGAACAATCTCACCAATTTTCATACGTATTTCCATGAATTATCTCGATTGCCCTTCTCCATTTCGCTTGTATAGTATAATTGCCCTTAGATTTTCAAGTAATTTGTGCAAGTATAGCCTAATGATAATGATTAGCAAAATATCGAAGATTCAAGACAAAAGTGCTCTCCAAAGTTATCAAATTCGCGAGAGAGATTGGAATGAAGAATGACAAATCAATTTATAGAAAATTGATTATTCGAATGACAGGCCAAGATTGAAAGATCAACAGACGGTTGAGATTGAGAGATTAGTCATGCATTCAGATAACTGATAGAAGTGACATGAGTGATTCGAATCAGAAATAGAATTAAAGATTAAATAAATGGTTTAATCTTCAGTTCGGCATTCAAAAATAGAAGAAATATCTTTGCATAACAAAGATAAAGATTGATTAAAGCAACTCTCTGTTCGAATGCACACACAACATTTAATTAATTAAATAATAATATTTAATTAATCCGCATGTACACGCAATTGAGTTAGAAGTGGATGATTGAATGGTTAGACGAAGAGATTACTCGAAGACGCCACTCAGACATTAAATCAATAGTTAACTGAACGATTAAAATAGATGTCGAGTTGAGTAAAAGTGAATACTTAGATAACTCACATAATTATCTAAAATATAGAAGAATGTGTTAAAATAGAATTAATGAATTAAATAATTCATTTAATTCAAGACTTGATATTTGAAGAATAATTAAATAAATAATATTTATTTAATTAAATGATGAAGGGATTTTAAATGAATAATTAAATAAATAATGAATTTATTTAATTATAGTTGAAATATGATAAAGAATAAATTAAAATAATGATTTATTTAATTTAACCGGAAGAATAAGGTTAATTAGTAAGATAATTAAATAAGAAGCGTTTATTTAATTAATTAGATAGAATAAAGAGAAGTGAATTAATTAAATAATTAATATTATTTAATTAATAGAAGAATTAATAGAAGATGAATAATTAAATAATTATGATTATTTAATCAAGACCATGAAGAATAAGAATTATGAAGAATATAGAAGTCGCAGGCTAATAACCAGATTTCGGTGTCTACAGAGACCCTAAAGAAAACTCTGTCTCAAGTCACAAATGGCATGGCTCAGCTTAAACTGAACCCCTCTCAAAACCAAGGTAATTATGCTAATCAAGGTAATTACCCTAATCATAATAATAATAATCAAGGTAATTATCAGAACAATAACAATCATAGCCAGAGGAATTATCAAGGCCAAAACTTCCCTAACCAAGGCTATCAAAATCAGAATAGAGGATATAACCAAAGGCCTAATAACAACAGACAATGGAATACAGGGCCAAATAATGGTGGGGTTTCTCACAATTATCAAGCTAATGAGGATAGGCCACACACTACAAATGTGGCTAACCTCAATTTTATGACTAACTGGTGTAGGCTGCATGATACTGCAACTCATTCTGAGGTGAACTATCCTGAAATGGAGAAGGTTGTAAAGATGGCATAGGAAGATGCCCAAACGTTCCAAGGGAATTCAAATAAAGGAGGTGGCTCAGTGGATACAACAATGGCTTATGACCTCTTTGAAGAAGAACCTTCATTCCCAATGCAGAATGAGAATGAACCAAAGGAAGATGTATATGATGCCCAAGCCTTTCAGACAAAGGGAGAACACTTCCTAAGAAACTAGAATAAGGGTTCATTCACTACATCAGCACCACCTAACCACATGGTGCCTCCAAATCAGAGGGCCGATAACAACCCTCCTCCACCGAAGGGTCTACCTGAATTCCCTAGCAAAGGTAACTCATCTAGCGTTTTCAAATATATTGCAAGTTATAACATAATTTGATATTGTTTCTGAGATGCAGAAACAAAAAACCTCTTTATCATACTTTAACATCCTAAAATGGCACCCTTCCCAATGAGATATAGTGCTAAAAGCTTTGGAAGATGTTGATAAATCAAAAGGGAAAACCAAGGTGGCACCCATTGCAGACATGAACACGGCTTTGTTCAGAAACAAGGTAGGGACCCCACCATTTCTTTTAAGTTTGAGAATTTGTGGGAAGAATCTGTACAATTGTCTGCTAGATTCAGGGGATTCTGGAAATGTTATGCCATTTTCTGTATGCAAGAAATTAGGATTGAATCCTATCCAAACAAATAAGAAGGTCATCCAACTTGATAAAACAGAGGTTAATGTAGTTGGAGAATTGAGAAATATACATGTACAAGTAGGGTCTAACCCTAGGATTCAAACCAATATAGATATTCAGGTAGCAAACATTCCTAAGACTTATGGTATGCTTTTGTGCAGAGGTCTAATGAAGAGTATAGGGGGATATCTCTCCCTCGACTTTTCACATATGTGGCTACCATGGAGGGGAACTCCTATGCAGATTAGGATTGAGAGTGAACCTTGCCTCAAACATATCATCACTAAGTATGACTATCTCAACGAGGTAGTTTGTTTTGAAACTAAGATAGGGGTTTATAAAAGAGAGGAAATTCTAACTCTTTTGGTTTTTGATTCTAATGATTTGTCAATGAAAGAATTCCTTGATCCCATGATTAGTGTAAACCAGCAGGTATTGATTAGGAAGCTGCAATAGAATCAGCTGATCTTAGGGGAAGATATCAATTTTTGGAGTCTTCTACTCCCAAATTGGTGTAGGGTGCACTACCAACATCATTCGGAATTGACCTGCCAACCCTGCATTAGTGTTCTAAATCATGTTTGCCAAACTGAAGAAACTAGCCCAAGTCACCTTGAGACCATTTTAGATCACTTCTCATTTGAAGCCAAAAATGCAATAATGTTAACCAGGGATAATATACCTTTAGAGGAAGTCCCTCCTCAAACTAAACTTACCCTGGTCATAATACCGGACCAACATAGTTATTTTGAACAACCCTAGGGTTTTTTTGATACCCCTGCACTCATAAGTATACCAGAACCCAAGGGGTTAATCAAAGATACAGATAACTGTCAGAAAAATATCCTCGGATTACATGATATATCTAAGCGGGAATTGGATATTACACCTGATGAACCTATTGAACACCCATTCTCGATATTTGATGCAAAAGATCATGTGTTCCCACCTATTGTTCATCTTATCCAAGCACCCACAAAAAACTCAAAGAGATCAAACCCAACTCATAATCAACTATGGACCCTCACATTTGATGGATCCAAATCTAAAATAGGGTGTGGTGCTAGAATTGAGTTAACCAGCCCAAAATGGAAAACATTTTTTGCTTCTTACAAGTTACAGTTTGGATGCACTAACAATATAGTAGAATATGAAGCATTAGCTCAGGGATTGATGTTCACACATCAGAATAAAGTTATTGCCTTGATGGTTAAAGGAGCTTTAGAAGTGATTATCAAGCAAGTATGTAATGAGTACACATGTCACAATAAAAGGCTGGCAGCTTATAGAAATCGGGTGTGGAACCTGATTGAAGACTTTGATGCTTTTGGGATTAGTTTAATCCCTATAGAGGGGAATCAAATAGCTGATTCATTAGCTGCTGCCGCAAGTACCTTGGAGCCCATGCAAGGCTCCAAGCTCAAGAGATTATCAGTAGAATTGATATCCACCCCGGATGTCCCTAATAATGTCAGGTACTTTCAAGTCTTTGATGATGATCGACATATCCTTGCTTTTCTAGCAAGCTTAGATGTTTTCGAAGGACAAATCATTGATGAGTCCAACAAGGATCAAGGAGACTAGAACCCCAAAGATTGCGATACAAAAGGTGTCCTCAATTTAAAAAGTAATAGCATTCACAAGGGAATGGTGGCCTTAGAAAGAATTTTTGATTCAGATCCAAGGGCTCGGGAAAAGGTATCAATCGAAGATAAGGGAGGTGAATATGAAACTGTTAACTTAGCTGACTCTGGCCTTGAAAGGAATGTTTACATAGGGAAAGCCTGCCCTGAAGCAATTAGAGAAGATATATTGAGGGCACTGAAGAAATATATTGCTGCAATAGCGTGGGGGTATGAAGATCTAAAAAACCTTTGATACTTCTATGATAACTCATACTATTCCTTTGAAGCTTGTAGCTAGACCATTTCGGTAGAAACAGTGTCCTATCAATGCCCTGATTGAACCACTGATCTTTAAGGAAGTTCAAAAATTGCTTTCTACAAGAATAATATTCCCTATACGACATTCAACATGGGTGGCTAACTTGGTTCCAGTTCATAAAAAGAATGGGGAGATCAGGCTATGTGTAGATTTCAGGAATTTGAATAGAGCTTCAGAAAAATACAACTACCCACTCCTTTCTCTGGACGAAGTCTTGCAAACTGTCAATGGGTCTCAAATGATGTCGTTCCTGGATGGTTATTCTCTGTACAATGAAGTGATCATTAATTATGAAGACAGAATGAAGACAACCTTCACTATTAAGTGGGGAACATTTGCTTACATGAGGATGCCATTTGGTTTGATAAATGTTGGAGCAACTTTTTAGCATGTAATGTACATAGCATTCAAAGATTTGATTGGTAAGTGCATCATCATTTATATGGATGACCTAGCAGTATTCTCTAAAGATAGACTAAACCATGTTGCAGACTTGGCTAAAGTTCTTGAAAAATGTATCCAATATGGTGTTTCTCTGAATCCTTAAAAGTGTGTGTTAGTGGTTTCTGAGGGGAAACTTTTGGGACACATAATCTCGGAAAGAGGGATATCGATAGATCTAGACCGAGTTGAGTCTATTCTGAAGTTAACCATGCCAGGAAGTAAGAAGGAGATGAGATATTTCTTCGGAAAGATCAACTTTTTGAGGAAGTTTATCACAGGTTTTGTAGAAATTGTTAAACCTTTGAACGAATGATGAAGAAAGACGCTAGAATAGAATGGAGTAATGAGGCAAAGGCTGCTTTTTCTCAAGTTAAGCAATCCATTTCGGAGGCGCCAGTCCTCACCAGTCCTGACTACTTGAAGCCATTTTATATTTATTCTTTTGCTTCTGAACACTCATGTGCAGTTGTCATGACACAACAAAGAGAGGAGGGGGATGAAAGGAAAATTTCCTTCATGAGCTCTCTGTTTAAGAATGTTGAAGTTAAGTACCCACCTCTTGAGAAACAAGCTTTTGCATTGGTTAGAGCTGTCAAGAAGTTCAGGCATTATATCCTTCGAATTCAGATCATTGTTGTGGTTCCTAATGCTACTGTGAAGTCTCTACTTATGCAGAGCGAGTTGGGAGAACGAAGGGGGAAATGGATGGCTATTTTGTAGGAGTTCGATTTGGAGATTCACCCTATGAAACTTGTCCATGGTCAAGGCCTATCTAAAGCAATGGTGGATGCTGGTAAGAACATTACTTGTCAACAGTACACAACACAGTCCTTTTCTAATGACTCTTGGTATGTCGATATTATTTATTTCATGCTCAATAATCGGTGCCCAAAGGGAATGAATACAACTCAGAGGAGAGCAATGAGAATGAAAATCTCTCATTATATGCTCAAAGGAGGATTGTTATACAGAAATAATTTTGAGGGGGTTTATCTACGATGCCTTGATCAACAAGAAGCTAACCGCGCAATTGTTGAATTTCATGGGAAACATGGCACAAGTCATGGTTCTGTGAATTCTTTAGCACATCAGATCTTCAGATCTGGTTATTATTGGCCACGTGTGTTTAAGAATTCCCACCAACATGTAAGGACATGTCATCTATGCCAAACTTCTGCATCAAGAGAGCGTCATCCAGCCATGTTATTTTGGCCTATTTATGAGGTAAGGCCATTTTCCCAATGGGCACTTGATTTTATTGGGGTAATGAACCCAAATTCTTCTGTAGGACAAATTCATTTTGACTACCACAGATTACTGCATGAGATGGACAAAAGTTATACCTTGCAAGAATAACACAATGAAGGTAGTAATCAAGTTCCTCACTGAATGCATCACAACCAGGTTTGGAGTACCCTTTGCACTGGTATGTGACAATGGCCTTGCCTTTTCTTCTGTCAAGTTCATTTCATGGGCTTATGATCATAGGATTGTTTTAAAGTATTCTTCAAACTATTATTCACAAGGAAATGGAGTTTCAGTATCAACTAATAAGAATCTCCTAGGAGTAATAAAAAAACTGTTAGAGAACAATCCTAGAGACTGGCATACCTAGTTAAGATTTGCGTTATGGGCATATAGGACTAGGATCAAGGATACATTGAAGACTTCACCATTTAAGCTAGTGTATGGCCAAGAGCCTGTGTTCCCTATTCACTTGCAAATACTTGTCCTAAAATTTATGCAGGAATTTTACTCTAGTGATGATAGGATATAAGTAAGGTTAGTTGACTTGCTAAAACTAGAAGAGTAGAGAGATGCTGCTTTGCAACAATTCTTTAGGCACTAGGCTGTTGTCAAATGTTGGTTTGACAAAAGAGCCAAAGTCAAGGCTTTCAGGATATCAAACCTTGTCTTACTATGGGATAAAGCTAATGAAAAAAAGGGTGACCACCAGAAGTTTGATAAGCTCTGGTTGGGTCCCTATCAAATTGCTCAAATCCTAGTAGAAAATGCTTTCTAGCTGAGTAGTTTAATAGGAGAACCTATTCCATTGCCTATTAATGGAAAATTTCTCAAACATTATTTTGGTTCGTAAAAGGTCTGGTATTTTGTTGGGTTATATATAGGTAAATAGTTTGTTGTTCCGTTGGTTTTGTCTTTTCCTTGTGTTGCTTTTTGTTCCTTTGTTTTTTTTGTGTGGGGACCTTCATTTTATTCAATTGAGTAAGGGGGTTGTTATTTGAAGTATACTTTGGTTACTAGGAGAGAAGTTGGTATAGATATTTTTTAGGTTTTTTGATTGGATGATTTTGTTCTAAATTCATTATTTTATGTCCATTGTCAATGAGAGTTGTGGAAAGTCATTGAGAACAAGGTGTAAAGTAAGCAATCTTCACTAACTACGATTGAATATGTCACAAATCATCAGAAACATCTCCTTTTGTAATGGTATATTTGTCTTAGGATGATGGTGTTGCAAGATTTGAGTGAAAAATCTGATTCCCCGGATGTTGTTATGAGGTCCATGGTAGTTTTCAACCTAGTACATATGTTGGACATCTGACATATTGAGAAGGAATTGAATGAAAGAACCTCAAAAAAAAAGAGAACTATCTAAGAAAAGAAAACTCAATATTGAATGAGTGATTCCAGTATCTCCACCGGGGCTATGGACGCCTGACTGGTAGTAGAGTAATGTTGTGAGAAAACTAGAGGTATCTCTGTCGGAGCTATGGATGCTTGACTGGCAGTGGAGCAATTCCCAGGATATCATTGCACAATAGTTAAAGGGAATTAACTCATGTAGTTCAAATCCTGTGCATAATTGTTCAAAAGATGAGGAAAACTTTGTAAAAAGGGTGATGCACCATCAAGCACACACATAGATTCAAGGGTAGCTAGTGTTGATTTACATTTGAGATTCTAGCTCAACCTTGTTTACTGAAACTGACCTAACTGGAATTGTGATGTCCATAAACTAGGAGTTCTAGGTAACAGAATCCCTCAGTTTCCTGAAAAATGGTTAAACCATTTTCCCAGCCAAGTCGCCAATTATTATGCCTTGCATAAACACCGCATTTTAAATTTGATTAAAATAGGACCCTCTTTTGCTTTCACTCTTTGTGTTTTTCCCCCTTCGATTTTGAGGTTTTTCTTTGCCTTAGCATGTGCTTAATATGTTTATCTTACTTTCCCAAGTGTTTTCCCCAAGTTGCATATTGAAAATCTTATGTTTTGGGCGAAGTTTGGGTTTTTACCCTGGTTCGGGATTTTCCGGTCCGTCTGGATTTTCCCAGTTTTCTTTCAAACTGTGGATTCAATGCTGTTGTTCAGGTTTTTGAGCCAATTCGGGATTGTCCGCCCCGTCTGGATTTTCCCAGATTACGGTCGAAGTCCGGCTCGACCTGTTTTACATTGCAGTTCAGATATTTTTGGCCTTCGCGGAATTCTGCCTGGGTCGGATTTTTCTGGATTTCTATTTGGCCGTCAGGTTTCCGAGTTTGGTTGATTTTTGGAGCTTTATGCCATTTTGCTTTATCATTTGCATTCTCCTGAGTTGAGATGTTCAATCTTGTTGTGCTTTAAAATGTTATGGTCTTGCTTGGAGTTTGAATTCCTATGTATTTGGGCATTTCATGGCTTGCCCTGTGCGTTCATGGTTAAAATCTAGGGTTTCATGCCTAGGGCGTCGCCATCTTGTCTTGTTTTTATTTCGATTGGGCCTATAATTCGAGGAAGATCTATTGAAGGTGTAGACACATCAAATTTGCATTATGCATATTCAACCGCTCAATAAATAAATCAAATGCATCACATACATTCATCAGGTAAATCAGGTCAATCCAAAGGTTTAATCAAATAATATCATTTCATCTCTCATAAATCATTTTAACCTTCATCTTGCATCATCCATTTAATTAAATAAATCAGGACTTTATTTAATTCAAATCCAAATCATACTTCATCCTTTTTTGAATTAAATAAATCAATTATCAAAGTCTTAAAAGTCAAATCACCTAATCAACATTAAATCAGCATAATCATCTATTTAATCTAACCCTGATTAATACTCACCCACTTGCATTCTCTAGATATCTCCACTTGCACAATAAATCAATTTTATTGATTTATTAAAAACCTCATTTTCCCTCAACATGACAAGTCAAACATTGCATTTATTGTTGTTTTTCTTGTCCCCCTCTCAAAATTTATTACAAATTTGAATTCAAATTCTCCCTCTCATGGAGCACTCTTCCCCAAATCTTGCACAGCCATTGACCACTCCCCACATTTGTTAAGTGTCATCTTCTCATTGGAGGATCTTTGGTCCACGACCACCACCATCTTGGCCAATCTCTCATCAACGAAATCTATGAACACAAGAGCTTTCATTCTTTCATTGAAGGATACAATTTTATGCAAAGTTACTCTCTTCCTTTTGAGGATTTGATCTTGACCATTTCCTCCATCATCTCCATTTGCATTTTATCATTTTGAGCTTTGATCAGGGTTGGGGAAAGGGTCACTAGCACATGTGACACCAATCCAGCATGGAGACCGGTGATTATCATGCTTTGACATATAGCCCAGCCAGTGTTGCTTTGTTACTTGTGGCATTTCTTTAGCATAGGTATTTTATTTCATGGAGGTATTTGCAGATTTGTGTGTTTAGACTAACCTTTCTAATAGGTATTTGAAGTGAATATTACATGCAGATTTAGGGTACTTCAGAAGGTTCAGATTTAGGTGGTTCCGTGCTTGGGGTCCTCAAATTTGTGACCTTCGATCAATTTGGGCGAATTCGTGTTGGATTGTCGATTTCCGGGTTTTTTGTCGACCTCGAGATTTTCCAACCCTGTCGAATTTTCGCAGAAATCTGGTCTTGCCAGATTTTCCCAGATTTTCTGGGAGGCGCTGTGGAATGAGGAAATTTGGTGAAATGGATGATTCTAATGATAAATTCTTATGTTTCCATGCTTTAATTTGGTAAATTGCATAGTGATTATGCATTATTTATTCATTTTAATAATCTATTGTTGATATTGGTGCCTCATCAGGAGAATCCGCCTGGTTTAGAATTTTTCAAAATTCCTCCCAGGCTAGTTTTCCCCGGTTAGCTCGAAATCCCGAACATCTCAGTGTTGATGCTTAATGAATAATTTAATGGTTTTATCATGATTTTAAGCTAACACTTGGATGAAAATGTTGTCAACATTTGGATTCTCACATTGGTGTTTGATGAATGTAGGTTGGGTCTGGTAGGACGATGGTGGCTGGAGAGGCTAAAGGACACAAAGGGATCATCCATCTCTGAAGCAGAAAAAAAATGAAGATGAACGAAAAGAGTAGGATTCTTGAGGGCAAAATGACGTTAGTCTAGTTCAAGGTTTCAGATACGAATGTAGGGACAGAAAAATGCATGATTCTATGGAGTAGGAATCACCATTTCAGCCCACATTAATAGAGCCATTCTAATTAAAAGCAAAACCAGAAATGCAAATCTAAACTACAGAAACAAAATAATGTTTTTAAAAGAAATCAATCTCCATTGTCTCCCTATCACCAAGATCTTTGTTTATGCATTTGCTCTCAGATTTTATGAGCACAAAATGCAATAAAAAGGCTATGGTGAATGAGAAATGCCATCAAGATGCAAAGATGATATGAGTATGTAAATTTGTGAGAAAAATTTGTGAGAGAGCAAATGAGAGGGAAATCCCATTTTAAATAGGAGTTCCTTGAGGATGGAGAGGGGTTGAAGATGAAATGTGGGATAAAAGATGTGAGAGAAGGAAATGCCATTATCCCACATTGTTGGGTTAAATGTTATGGATGAGAATGAAAGTGATAAAGGTTTATTAGATTAAAATGTACCTAAATGATTAAATATGAATAAAATGATTTAAAGATGCTTTACTAAAATGCAATATTTCATGAACGATTTATGCAAATGATATGATTAATATGCAAGTTATGATAATTAGTTTATTATGAAATAATAATCAATGACTATGATAATTGATTTATTAATGGAGATGAATATGAAACAATTATGGATGATAATGATAATTGATTTAATATGGAAATGATGTTTATGACTTATTATGCAAATGGATTATGAATGATAGTGCAAATGGACATGAATGTTAATGCAACGAATATTGAACAAGAATGAGATGGTTCAATGATTTGATGAAATGTATGAATAGAAGAAAGTATTAAATGAATTGATTAAGTAAATAATAATATCTATTTAATCAATAGACGAATATCGTTATGATTGTGAGGACAAATTTGAGTGTCTACATTTTTCCCCTCTTTGAGACAATGCAGCTTGTCGCGTTGTTTCAAAGAAAAAGATTGATCAACTGATACATGCCCCAAAGATATCTTGGTAAGGATTATGATAAGAATGATATGCCCCCTTGAGAGATTGATTGAAAAAATTTTAAGAAGATTAATCTCTTGATAGATGTCTAGAAATTTATTAGATACCTAATATTGCACAAGTGATAAAGCAATGATGTACATTTTGATGAAAATGCGCAGTTGATGGGCGTAATTGAACAATTGATGGAAATGATCATTATAGCCAAGTTGATGAGCTGATGAAGCTGATTGAGCTAATTAAGTTGATTGAGAATTATGCTTATGCAAGACAAGGTGCTACAATGATGGATTGACTAATGGGTTAAGGGGACATGAAATTCCAAGAAGCAGGTTGATTGATTTGAGATTTGATTCAAGAGACATATATCAGTGAGTTAAGCAATTGATTGATTTCTCCGCGACAAGAAAGATGAAGAAAATGAAATGCAAGATGGAAGAGAATGAAGGTGATGAAGCCTCTTGTGCTTTTTAAGTGCTTTTATCATCATTGAGCTTATTATGTCGCAAAATAGTATAAGTGTCTAGATAACATGAACATCTAGACGACCTGAATAATGTTTGCATTTTTATTTAGTAATGAAGTATAAGCATCTAGGTATAAGAACCTTAGATGACCTAAATAATTATTACATGGAAGACACTATTAGACAAGGAATGCTCTCATCCACATTAGACTCATAGGTCCTCGATGGTTTTAGACAACCATGTCCTAAGACGAGTCATCCTATGAATAAGAAACAATCCACAAACAACAAACAAATGAACATGCCCCATCCTTGCCTCTTTAGTCAAAGACATTTTGAAGAAGCTAAAAGACATGTCACCAAAGATAAAATCATAAAATAAGCAAAGATAACCAAACAAACAGGGGTTCTGCTTCAATGTAGAATTGATTCTTGTTATAGTTTATGCATTCGGTTGGATTTGTAAGATGGGTTGGTATATATGTTATAATGTTTGCTTGATTATCAACACTTGTATTTTTTGATTTGTTGAAGTTCAAAGCCATGTGGTGATCTGATAGTGTCACCATTTTTTGGGATTTTTAAATTTTTTTTTGGGATTTTTTTAAGGACATTTTATGATTTTTCTGAATTTTTTTAGGACATTTTATGAATTTTTTGAATTTTTTAAAGACATTTATGGTTTTTTTTTTTTTGGACTATTTCAAGACATTTTATGATTTTTTTGGATTTTTTCAGGACATTTTATGATTTTTTTAGATTTTTTCAAGACATTTTATGATTTTTTTAAAAAAATTCAAGACATTTTATGACAGAAAATAGACAAGCAGATAGACAAAGAGGGTAGTTTCTCTGACCGTGAGATGCTAGTATCTTAACCCATAGCTAAGGTTAAGGAGATGCCCCAGTGAGGGATAGGACCAACCTAGTATGCGTGGAAAAGCGAGCAAGCGAGGGGAATGTCAAACAATTCACAAGCCATGGTGAGTGTGAAAAGGTCATTATGAAGTGGAGGATGAATGAAAAGGGAATGAAAAGATCAAGTAGAGCTCCAAAGGAAAGAGGAGCTAAGCCTCTACACATGACATCGATTTCTCGGTTTTCACCATGGTACTTGCTCAAGGCGCCACCGAAGTGGTTTTCACCATTGGACGAATGGATTTCTCTTCTTTTTTTTCTTTTTTTTTTGCATTTTTTCAAGACTTTTTTTTCTTTTTGTATTTTTCAGGACTTTTTCCCCTTTTTTTTGTATTTTTTCAAGACTTTTTTTCCCTTTTTTTGTATTTTTTCAGGACTTTGAAAAAATTTCCCTCTAAAGTATTTAGGTATAAAACTTGCAAATGTGCATACTGTTGATGGGATCACTAAGCAATTCACCTTTCAGAGTAGATAACTGGTATGCTCCAGATCCATACACAACTGTGATAATGTATGGACCCAACCAGTTAGGCTCAAATTTACCATTCTTTTCTCTATCTTGTTGAGTGCGAGGATTTTCACGAAGAACAAGATCCCCAACCTCAAATGTACGTGGTTTCACTTTCTGATTATAACTTTGACACATCTGTTGCATTGATTTGATTGTGCAAAGAGACGCACAAAGAGGGAAACTCGACCTCGATGGGTAAGATGGCCTCAGAGCCATAGACAAGGGAATATGGGGTAGCACATGTGGGAGTGTGGACACTCGTTCGATAAGCCCACGGTGCAAGATTCAATTGAATATGCCAATCTCGACCTTCTTCATTGACTGTCTTTTTAAGAATTTTGAGAATGGTTTTATTAGAAGCCTCAGCCTTGCTATTACCTTGAGGATAGTAAGGTGTGGAAAAATGATGTATATGGAATTTCTCACAGAGCTCATGGACATCCTAATTTTTGAATGGACGACCATTATCTGTGATCATGGATAGAAGAATGCCATAATGACAGATGATATAGTTTAGTATGAAGGTGGCTATTTGTTTTCCAGTGATATGAGTGAGATTAACAACTTCAATCCATTTCGTGAAATAGTCAGTGGCAACGTGAATGAACTTATGACCATTGGATGAAGGTGGATGGATCTTTCCCACGAGATCGAGTCCCTATTGATAAAAAGGACATGGTGAGCAAGAGACTGCAATTCCTGTGCAGGAGCATGTATCAAGTCTGCATGTTTTTAACACTGCTTGCATTTTTTAACAAACTGATAAGCATCCTTTTCCATTGTAGGCCTGTTATCACCTAGAAATGCACCCTATGCAAAGTGATGGATACCGAGCTATCTAGAGAAACATGGGATCATTTTAAGGCTGTGGGTCACCTGAAGTTGAAATGAACCTCTGGAGAAGGCCGGCTTCCTTTGTGTTATCACCTAAACTACTAATCTTTATGAGGTAAATGGAGAAGGAATACATGAAAATTGAAACTTAAACCTACGGTGATACACCAAATTGATAGAAATCATGGAATGAGAACAAGATGAACATACACTGAGAAACTAATGAGAGATCTTTCATTTATTCAACATAACTTTATGAACTTATGCATCATTCTTGAAAAGGTTTAATCTGCACATATATATTTTAAGAAGGAAAGATGGATTTCACGACTTTAAAGTTCAAATGCAGACTTAGAAAACAAAGTTCAAAACTTACATAATCTGAAAAGAAATGAAAACAATATGAAACACCAACATTGGTTTCCAAGGTAATCTTTGTATGCTATATTCCAGATTCTAGTTGAGTTACAAAACATACATCAGCTGAGAAAGGATTTAAGAAAAATCACTAACTCTCCGGAATGCATAATCCGAACTCCTCTACAAACAGGAAAAAATTCCATATATACAAAATATATCGGCCCCTAGGGGTTACAAAAAATATCCGCGTTCAGAAAGATCTTCCCTTAGATCTTTTTGATGAAATTAATGTTGCATGCCCGTGTCCATGTCAGTGTGGAGTCGCTCTAGGAATGGCCTCCTTGATATTTTGCAACTACCGCATTCACTTTTGGTCTTCGTGTCCCTCATCTTCGAATCTCCTTGCCGAGCTGCTTTGAATGCTTCTGAGCTCAGGGTAGATCCATGTCATGTTCCCCCTATTGATCTTCTTGGTAGCAGTCAAGTTTCCAATGGTCCACCTGTTTCTCCCTCCAATTGGTTGAAAGGATGCCATGCAAGCTTCCTTGGGCAGTCAAAATTTCTTCCTGCAGAATCGCATACCGGTGAGACACTAACCATGTATCCCCGATGCGATTATTCCCTTCGATGGTTATCGAAATAGCTCACAATCGTTGGCAAGAGTTCATAGCGAGCCCAAAAGTTATATCTTTATCACAGAGTAGCATCGGTGAGACAATCATTTTTGGCCAGATATCATGGCGAGTCCTCAGGAATCACCGATGTCACCATTTCATTGCCTAGTCATCTACATTCAGCAAGAGTTCCTTTAGTCGGCAGGAGGTCATACCGATCCTTGTGAGTTATACCGCTGTGCTCCTCCATCGGCAAGACCCTTCGTTGTCGGTGAGACCTCCTGGCAAAGCCATCTTATTTCGGTGGGATCTTACCTTCTTTTTCTCAACAGTCGATGAGACTATCGGGTTGGGGAGACTTCTCCCCGACCTTAGAATTTTATAACGAAGGCACAAAACATATCGGCATGACTAACAACCATCGGCGAGACATCCTGTCGATAGCACTTCCTTTCGCTGAGCCTTCTTCAATTCGCTGAAACATATCCCTGAGCTCCTATTTTTTTGGCAAGACCTCCGGCTTTCGGCAGAACCTCATACCGAACCTCTTTCCTTCACCGATGCCGCTTCACTTCATTTCGGCAAGACAAACATTCATCGGCAAGAGGTTATAGCGGGCTCCACTAGTCATGCTGATATCCTTTTCCATCGCTGAGACCACACCATGTCGGCAAGACATCACTTCGATAGTCGGATGCTACATCGATGTCATCTATGTTCGAGAGACCTTCTGTTATCGGTGAGACCTCTTGGCGAGGACAAATCACCTCCCTCAGGCTCAAAATGTTTCTTTCGGTGAGACACGTTTGATCGGCAGGACCTTATGTCGAAGGAAAAATCCTTCAGCAAGCTAAGACTATTTCGGCAGGCCCTTAGTGGGTTGGGAAGACCTCATCCCGAGCTCAAAGTCTTCGGGCGAGCTCATCTCATATCGGGGAGACATTATAGCAAAGGCACCAACTTTCGTCGAGACCCCATCCTTTCAGGAAGACATCTTCCCAAAGGAAAAACTTTATGCTGAGAGCTCCCTGGTGAACCACTGTCGGCATGACCCTTGCTAATCGCCGAGACATCATGTCGACACCAACTTGTGAACAACCTTCGGCGTAACTTTCGTCTGTCAATAGGACCTCACAGCGAACAAGGGCTTCCTTCTGGTGAACTCGTTTCATTTCAGGGAGACTTCGCTTGATCGGTGGGACTTCATACTGAAGGCTTTATCTCTTGGCGAGCTCGGACCTCTTTCAGGGAGACCACCACCTGTTGGCGAGACACTATATCGATGAGACTCCATGTCGGTGAGACTCTACGCAGTTGGCAAGACATCTCCCTGAAACCAACCCACTGGGGCGAGACATTCCATTATCGGTGAGACCTCATACCGAGCTCAAAACCTATCACCGAGAGCTCCATTCAGTTTAGTGAGACTCTCCCTCATCGGCGAGATGTCACCCCGAAGCCACTTATTTTTAGCGAAACCTCACCCGATGACATACTTCTTTGGTGTGACTTCCTGGGTTGTGGGGACCTCATGCCGAACACAAACTGATCTCCCTGAGCTCATTCATTTCAGCGTGACTCCCACCTAGTCGCCGGGACGTCATAGCGAGGTCCTTCCTTTCTTCGCGATGAGATTTCTTTTCGCCAAGACCTCTCAGCAAAAGTGAACCCCTCTCCCCGACGCCGACCCCATGAACAATTTTTGGCGAGACACCCACAAGCGGAGAGAAATATTAAACTTTACAGCGACCGAGATGTCTTGGCGACCATGAGGATTTCAAATGGGTATAATACACTAATAGTCAGCAAGACATTCAGCTGGTCTCAACGACTTTCTTTTTTGAGGAGTTTATGCTTGATCCGACTAAGGCAGACTTTTCACATGAGCTCCTTGTGAGATGTCATTAGATGCATGAACCAACCCTCGATGCAAATGTCCCATTTGGCCTTCATGAACACCTAAAACATAATGTCTTGCCTGATTTAGCCCATAGGCGAAAATTGACCAACATTTATGGTGACCTCAACTGGATGTTTGCCTGCTAAACATGAAAGCCAGTAGCCTAGGCTCATCCATTGGGCATGGAGTCATTAGGAAAACCTCAGAAATAGATCCAAGGCAACTTTGTACATGGTTGCAACTTGCTTGAGGCTCACAAAACACAACAGGTTTCCAAAATGACAAAATAGGAGAAACTAAAAAGAAGCATATACTGTGCTAGAATAGTACTTAGGGAAAGAAACAACAATCAAACTAAAGTGTAGAAGCACTTATTGAAAACATAAAACCTAACCTAATATGTACAATAGAGGAATTCGTCAGACTTGAAAACAGGGTTTGAGGTGTATCCCATTGACTGGGATAGGAAGCACTTCACCTTCGGTTGTGGCCAGTTGGTAAGCATTGTGTTCTTTGCAGTCTTTGACAATAAATGGACCCATCCACATGTTATCAAACTTGGTGTGATGGCCTAGCTTGCTTTTCAAAACATCCCATTTGAGAACAATATCACTTTCCTTAAAAAATTTTGTTGTAGCTTTCTTGTCAAATGTTCTCTTAGTTTGGAGTTGATGATACTCCAAAGTTTTCATTTCTTTGTCTCTTGATTCTTCGAGCTCCATGACCTCTGCATATCTCATGGACATTGGGTCTTGTTCCTCAAACATCTCCAACTGGTGAATAATGTCTAGAGCTAGAAGCTCCACATACAAAGGCAATCTTGCCTCTTTGCCATAAACTAACATGTATGGTGAATTACCAATAGACCTCTTAGGAGTCACTCTGTCTGCCCAAAGTGCATACTTTAATTTAATGTGCCAGGTCCTTTGATTATCCTCCATTATTCTTTTAATAATCCTAATGAGATTCTTATTGTGCTTTCAGCTAAACCATTACCTTGAGGATAATAATTTGAGGATGTATTCAAATGAATGCCATGTTTAACAGCCCAATCAATTACTCTTAAACCCACAAATGCAAGAGCATTATCAGATATGATAGAGTCAGGAACTCCAAATCTGGCGACTATATCCTCATAAAATCTCAAAACTGAAGATTCTTTTGCTTCTTTCAAAGCTATTGCTTCTATCCACCGTGTGAAATAATCTATAGCAATAAGCACCCACCTATGACTAGTACTAGATGGAGGATTAATTGGTCCAATAAAGTCAATGACCCATCTCATAAAGGGCTATTCCATTTGAATTGGATGTAGAGGCATAGTAGACAACTTTTCTTTTCCTACAAATAAAGACATTTGATACACTTCCTTGACCATGCATATGCATCTTTAAACAAGCTGAGCTAGTAGTAACCAGCTCTCATAATTTTCCAAGCAGTAGTTCTTGGAGCGAAATGACCTCTTGCAGCTCCATCATGAAACTCATGAAGTATCTTCTCAACCTGATCACTATGAATACATCTTAATAGAACATCATTTAGATCCTTTTTGAAAAGAACATTATCTACCAACATATATGGTATAGACTGCAGTCTGAAGTATCTTCGTTTAGCTCTATCTAAACATGGTGGACACTGATCAGTCTGTAAAAAATGGGTCATGTCTTGAGCCCAATTTGTTGTTATAAGAGGCATATCATCCCGAGCATTCTGGGGTTCGTTTGCATTAGCAAAAATAATATCCTGTTCTAAGTCATTTTCACAGCTTGACCCTGAAGCAAGCTGTTCACAAAGACCTTTACCTCTAACCAACTTGGTGATCTTGATATCCACATTGTATTTCATAACCTTAGTGACCCATCCTGCTCTTTTATCATTCAGATATTTTTTCAACATAAATTCTTTCACACTTGGGTGTGCAATCAGAACATGATTTTTTTTGTTTGAAACTAGAGGTTTAAACTTCTTTAGGATTTTGATCACAACAAGAAAATGCTTCTCAAAAAATGTATATTTTGTTCATAATCAGCAAGTCCCCGACTAAAGAATGCTATTGGTTGCTCTAAGTTATCACTGTTTTTCTGAACCAGCATAGAAAAAAGTGAACTAATGCTACCAAAAGCATACAAGAAGAAGTCATTGGAGAAATCAGGATTTACCAGTGTCAGAGCTGACGCTAAAGCTTCCTTGATCTCTTCAAAACTACGTTTTGCCTCTATAGTCCAACTGAAAAATGCATTCTTTTTAAGCATGGTGGTCAAGGGCTGTAGTAAATTTACAATATCATGAATGAATCTTCTCAAAAAGTTAATTCTTCCTAAAAAGCTCTACAATCCTTTCTTGTGATTGGGTAATCGAAGTTCAAGTATAGCTTCAACTCTTTTAGGGTCAATGGTAACTCCATCTTTGATACTATGTGACCTAATAGTTTACCTTCATAAACTGCAAAAATACTCTTTTTGGATTGAGAGATATTCCATATTCTCTACTTTTTTTGAAAACTTGCTTGAGATGTGACAAGTATTCATCTGCATTCTTTGAATATACAATTATGTCATCTAAGTAAACTAGCAAAAAAATTTAAATTAAACTCTGAAATGCCATATCCATGGCAGCATCTTTGAAGGTGGCACAGAAGCATTAAAATAGGCAAGGAATTCTCTTATAGGCCATAGTGCCCCATTTTTTTATAAATGTTGTTTTATCTTGTTTGATCCTCCTCTTTGACAAAAATCTGGTTATAACCAGAATACCCATCTAGAAGAGAGAATCTCTCTGAACTAGCAACAACTTGAAGAATTTGTTCCATAGAGGGTAAGGGATAATGATCTTTTAGAGATACCCTGTTAAGGTCTCTAAAATCTACACAAAGTCTTATCTCACCGCTCTTTTTCCTAACCGGAACAAGGTTAGAAACCCAGGATGTGTGTTTAATTGGAAATACGATATCCCCCTCAACTAACTTAGTCAACTCTTTGATCGTTAAAGGTTCAAGCTTGGGGTTCAATGGTCTCTATTTTTGTCTAATAGGCTTGACACCAGGTTCTAACTCAATTGTATGTTGTGCAATATGAGGATCAAACCCTCCTAAATCAAAATATTTCCAAGAAAAAACATCATGATACTCTTGGCATAAAACAATGAAAGCTTTCTTATCTTCAGCTGAATAGATTTTTCCCAATTTGAGAAGCTTACCTTTAAAGATTTCAAGTTCCTCATAATGATCTTCTTTCACTTGGATGTCGACTTTATTCTTCTTAAGCTGATCATCAAAATTAAATATGGATTCTAAGGTAACCAAAGCTTTGGGAAGTTTATTGGTCTTTAGTTGTATCACTTGATCATCATACTGCTATTTGATCTTTTCTAGGTTTACTATAGAAAATTGATCCTCTTGGAGCAGAAAAGTTAAAATCTATTCATCACTTTCAAATACCTGCTAGTGAATGTTGTTATCAGGAATCAATGGCCTGATAACCACCTTGACATACTGTTGTATTTTATCCTTTTTAATATCACCTGGGATATCAAATTGTGCTCCAATTGCTGCAAGTCTATCAGTATGCTTATTCTGATTTCGTGGAATAGAAATTAGATTGAAGGCATTAAATTATTCAACTATGTTTCACACTCTATTTTTGTAAAGATTTAAAACATCATTCTGACAACATTCAGCCCCATGATTTGATTAACTATCGGGTTCACTTTCTCCATAGACCTTCAAGCAGTCAATTCCTCTTTTTCCTTGCCCATTCAAGGCCTTGGATAAGTCCTTCATACTCAACATTGTTGTTAGAATACAAAAGAAAATGAAAAGATAAAAGTACTTATCACCTTATTGGAAAATCAACATTACTCTCCACTTGCTCCATTCTCTTGCTCACGGAACCATCCAAAGAGAGGCTTCCCAAAGTCTCTACTTTGATGTTGCAACAAGCTGACGTCACGGATCCTTTCAAGACAGAATCTACTGCGTCAAGCTCAATCATGAAACATAGTTACCCATACGGTATCTTGAATATTAAGGTCTTGAGAATTTGTCCCACACACATTTTTAGGCCGCCCTCATGTAGAAGCACATCAGGAACAACTTCTAATTGAAGTTCTTGAGCAACAACTAGTTCCCTGTAAAAAAAATGACACAATTTGTGTCTGCAGTAGTAGGAACAGTGTTGATAGGACTTGGGTTATATGGCTCAATGTGATCTTTAGCCAACCTCTCGGATTTAATGGTGACCTTGGTTCCATATCTTGTTCTAAACAACATATGTGACCAATCAGCTGACACATAACCCCCTATCTTGGATGTAAAGTCTCTTGAGAGGCACAAGGAAAAGAAAGGTGGAAGATCTATTACACATATGTCTTGAGGAACTAAAAAATTAGGGCAAGAAAGCATGAAGAGTAGGAACTCAATATTTATTGATACTTATTGATAGAAGTACCATCCAATTGAATGGAGTCCTTTAAAGAATACCTTAGTCCAACATTGACCTCTACTTTGGCATCCTTAGAGCTACTAGCTGCTTTGTCTACCATCACCGATTATGAACTAACTTATCACTATGATTCTTGACACATAAAATGGAGTGGTTTAACTTCTTTTCTGTCTCTTTGTTAGGTTGTTTATCATTTCCATGAAATTGTTTGTTAACATAGCTCTAAACATTTGACCTATTGGAGACTCAAAGCGTCGAGATGCTAAAATTTGACAAAAGCAAAGTGTAACATATCTTTTTGACCTGCGATAGCTAATGAATCCCACATAGACATCATTACATTCATCTTTTTCATACTATCAAGAATATTATAGGGTACAGTTGGGTTTACTTTATAATTTATGCCAACATGATCAGCTTGCAAATGTGGCTGCTCCTTGACCGGGAGTTGCTGATTCCTCTACCAAATAGGAGTCACTTGAAATGTAGATGGTTCTGCAACTACTGCCTTTCCTTTGTTAGCTGCTTGATCAAGATCGAAAGCTCTTTTCTTCACCCTAGTGTTAGCTACAACGGGAGAATTATCTATGTTCAATCCATAGAATTCTTCACCCTGCCAGTTAAGTAGGGTAGCTTCATTGGTAGGCTGCTCTTAGTGTTATGAAGATGCATCATTGAATGCATCCTGGTGTGAACTTGAGGCATTCTATACCATAAGTTTCTGATTGATGAGTCCATTTGAGCACTTAACTTGATTATGAGGCTGGTTACAAGGGTAGCACCACTCATAATCTGCTGCTAAGTTATTTTGAATAGGAACAAGATCCTTAATTGCACTAACAGGTGCTGGAGCATAAGCCTTAAAAGGTCTAGTATTTACACCCTGCCTTGGGCCCTGATAATTGCCTTGGTAAGCTTGCCTATTACCTTGATATTGCTATTGTTGACCTGAATTTTGCTACTGATAAGGCCTGTTACATGATTGTAGCTTTTCCAAGCTCACAAGCTTATTTCCAAAAGTATATAATAAAATTTTGATCTCCTGCAACTCATTTGAAGAACTTGAAATAGTAGCTTCTTGTGTTACAACAGCTGGAAGAAGTGGAAAAGGTGTGAAAGGTGGTATCTGCAAAGGGATATTCAAATGAATATCTAGAAATATAGGCATTGGTGGCCTAGGAGCAAGTTTACCAACCTATATTAGGCTATTTTTAGCTCTGATTGCTATTTCAAAAGTATCTGGCAAAGACACTCCTCCCATTGACTGTATTAAAACTGAAATGTCGCTATTTATAACTCTAAGATAATACAAGAAGGCATACTCAGGTGAAGGTCTCACCATTGCAGGGATTCTATCCTAGGTTCTTTGAAATCTGAAGTTGAAATCATTCATCTGCTCTTGTGGAGCCCTCTTAATTGTAGTTAATTGTTCCAATAAAGACAAATTATCAGACCTGTCCTGAAATTGTTTATGCAACTTGTCTCCAAATTCATCCCAAGTTGCAATTGAACTGACTGCTAAGCCCCTATACCATTGCATAAATCTTTCTTTTAGTGAAGCAGCTAATAATCTCACAGCAACATCCTCTTGAGTTATGTGAAGGACTCCGCACAATGAAGCCACATCTCGCATGTGTTCAATCGGGGTAGTTTGATCTTCTCCTGTGAAAGTTGGCAAACTCTTCAAGGCTGCCATTGGAATGTCATTGTGCTATGCCAAATTTAAGGGACTCCCTCCATTGAAAGCAACAAATGGTTGATTCCTTGGAGCAGCCATTAGAGGTGGCTGAGATGGATTTACTTGCACTCTAGGTGAAACAAAAGGCGGAACAGTGATATGGAATCTCACGGATGGAGGAGTAGACTTGGCTCTTCTAGCATAAGCAAATGTTATTCCTAGCCTTTATGTTGCTTTGCCTTGTCTTCTTGGTGGTGACAACTGCAAATAATCAAAAGGAACTACGCTGCTCCTTGTCTGAACTCTTCTCATAAACTGTAGAAGGCGCTGATTCTGAAGTTCTTTCTCTCTATGGAGTCACCAAGTATGCACAAATGACTTATGTAAAGTCTGGAACTTGCTGGTTGCATACTAAACCAACAACATAATGTGGAACTAGTCCCATCGGGCATGCCAAAAACTGTTATCAGCTAGAAAAGCACCCTATGCAAAGTTATAAAAAACTAAGCTTTCTAGAAAAACATGGGATCATTTGAAGGCTGTGGGTTACCTAAAGTTGAAATGAACCTCTTGAGAAGGTCAGATTCCTTTCGTATCACCTAAACTACTGATTCTGTAAAGGGAAAGGGAGAAGGATTAAATATAAATGAAACTAAATACTATGGTGATACACCGAATTGATAAGAAATCATGAAATGAAAACAAGATGAACATACACTGGAAAGGTAATGGTCACTATTTCACTTACTGAACATAACCCCTTTAGACTTATGCATCATTCTTAAAAGGCTTGATCTACATACATATCTTAAGAAGGAAAGATGAATTTCATAGCTTTAAGGTATGAATACAGATTTAGAAAAACACAGTTGAAAACTTGCATAATCTAAAAATACAGAAATGAGAGTAATACAAACATTAACACTGGCTTCCGAGGTAAACTCTATGTTTTATTCTAGATTCTGGTTGAGTTACAAAGCATACATCAGTTGAGAGAGGATTGTTAAAAAATCACTGACTCCCGAGAATGCACAATCTGAAACCCCCATTACAAAGAGGCAAAAATGCCATATACAAAAAGATATCGGCCCCTAGGGCTTACAAAAAATATCTACGTTTAGAAAGATCTACCCTTAGATCTTTTTGATGAAATTAATGCTACATCCCTGTGGCCATGTCGGTGTGGAGTCGCTCTAGGAATGGCCTCCTTGATCTTTTGCAACTACCACATTCACTTTTGGTCTTCGTGTCCCTCGTCTTCCAATCTCCTTGCTGAGCTACTTAGAATGCTTCTGAGCTCAGGGCATATCCATGTCGTGTTCCCCCTATTGATCTTCTTGGCACCAGTCAGGCTACCAACGGTCCGCCTATAGCTGCCTCCAATTGGTTGAATTCATGCCACACAAGCTACTTTGGGTGGTCAAATCTCTTCATCAGAATCGCATCTCGGTGAGACACTAGAAGTGTCTCGCCGATGCGATTACGCCCTTTGATGGTTATCAACATAGCTCACAACTATTAGCAAGAGTTCAGAGCGAGCCCAAAAGTTATATCGATATCATAGAGTAGCATTGGCGAGACAATCATTTTCGGCCAGAAATCATGGCGAGCCCTTAGGAGTCACCGATGTCGCCATTTCATTGCCTAGTCATCTACATTCGGCAAGAGTTCCTTTAGTCAGAAGGAGGTCATACCGATCCTTGCGAGTTATACCGCTGTACTCCTCCATTGGTGAGACCCTTCACCAAGCGCATTTCGGTCACCTTGAGCTCTGATCATATTTTGATGAGACTCCCATGGGTTAGCAAGACCTTATGCCAAAGGTAACCCCCTTCAGTGAGCTCACTTCATCATCTGTCCGCAAGGCCTCATCTTGTCGGGAAGACCTCTTACTGAGCTCAAGTTCTTTGGGTGAACTTTTTTCATATCGGGGAGACCTCCATTGGTCAGGGAGACATCATGGCGAACACCTTCTTTCTGCCCGAGCTCACTTCATCTCGGGGAGACACCCTCTTGGTCGGCGAGACCTTATGCTGAAGGTAAAATCCTTCAACGAGCTCGCTATCGGTGAGACCCTTCACTGTCAGTGAGACCTCCTGGCGAAGCCATCTTATTTCGGTGGGAGCTTAACTTCCTGTTCTCAATGGTCGGCGAGACTAACATTCATCGGCAAGAGGTCATAGCAGGC
The DNA here is from genome assembly GCA_007258455.2 of Sequoia sempervirens. Lineage (NCBI taxonomy): Eukaryota > Viridiplantae > Streptophyta > Pinopsida > Cupressales > Cupressaceae > Sequoia > Sequoia sempervirens. Next base: position 304,514,028 of record VDFB02000008.1, on the reverse strand, counting down.
TCCATTAGTCATGTCGATATCCTTTTCCATTGCTAAGACCACACCATGTCAGAAAGACATCACTTCGACGGCCAAATGCTACATCGATGTCATCTATGTCGGGGAGACCTTCTGTTATCGGTGAGACCTCATAGCAAACACAAACCACCTTCCCCAAGTGCAACATTTCCTTCGGTGAGACCTCTTATCGAAACCCCATCGTTCGACCACTATGCTCCTCCATTGGTGAGACACCCATGTGTCGGTGAGACCTCTTACCGAAGGCAAGACATCACTGAGACCCTTCATCTTTCACTGAGACCTCCTAGTGAATGTGCAACGTTCTTTCCGATGACGGTCTGATGAACAACTGTCAGGAAGACTTTCATCCATTGGTAGGACTTCATGGTGGGCTCCATTAGTCACACCGAAGGCTTACAACCATCGGCGAGACCATCGCTTGTCAATAAGACTTTACACTGACCTTTTCATTCCACCTGAGTTCAAATCCTTTGTTAAGAGCCTATTAGGTCAGCAAGACTCTCAGCAAAACCTCCTTGTTTCGGCTAGACCTCATTTCATTTCAGGGAGACACTACTTGGTCAGTGAGACCTCTCGTCGAGCTCAAGATCTTTGGGTGAGCTCACTTCACTTCAGGGAGACTCCGCTTGGTTGCCAAGACACCACGACAAACTTTAAGACTTTTTCTGAGACTTCACCATGTCAGTAGGACATCTCCCCATGATCACAACCTTATTCCAAAGGAACCCTCCCTTCGGTGAGACATCACTCTATCGCTAGAACCTTACAGCGAGGTCCTTCTTGTCTCCTCACCGACATCTCTTTTTGCTGAGACCACTCGTTTGTCACTGGGACTTCATAGCAAACTCGTCCATTCTGCCTAAGCTCACTTCATCTTGATGAGACCTCCATCCTTTAGTGAGACCTTTCACCGAAGGCAAAAACCTTCGGTGAGCTTGCTATCAGTGAGACCCTCTATTAGTCACCGAGACTTCATGCCGAAGGCAAAACCTTATGCTGATGGTGAAACCCCCTTCGACAAGACTCTACTTGGTTGCTGGGACCTCAAGCTGAACACAAACCACTCTCCCCAACGCCAGCCTGGTGAATAACTGTCGGTGTGACCTCTTTCTAGCAGAGAGATACATAAAAACTGCTAGCGACCCGAATGTCCTGGTGACCGATGTATTCAAACAAATAGAGGGCACTGATAGTCGGCAAGACAATAGGGGGTCTTGCCGACTTTCTTCTCTGATGGATTTTATGCCAAATCTGACTAAGGCGAGGCTTTCCAATAGACTTCCCTGTGAGGTAGCACCAGATAAGGACCTAACCCTTGATGTAAATGTCTCCATTTGGCCCTTTTGAACATCTGAAACATAACTTACCTTGCTTGATTGAGCCCGTAGGTGAAAATTGGGCAATAGTTACCATCATCTTTTAATATGGAAGGGAGGAGACCATGATTCATTTCATGAAAACCTTTAAGAAGCTCCCTTATCTTTGTTTCTAGAGGCTCTATTTTCCCCCGAATTCCTAAATTCCATTCACAAACTTGAGGTTGGGCTTGATATTCTCAGGTGCGTTGACATCATGCTTAGCTCCCGCTGCCATTATTCTCAAGTCTTGCAGCCTTGTGATCCATGTCTCCATAAGAGGAATTGCTACCTCATTATCAATATCAAAGTTATTTATTGCATCATTCATAGAAGAATAATTAGCATGGATGCTAGTTAGTCTATTATTTACTCCTCTATTTAGATGCTCCAAAACTATTGTGACAATTTTCATATTGCTAACAAAAATATCTCTATCATGCTTGTCACATTTCTCTTTATATTCCTTTAGTTGTTCAAGTAGTTCTTTCTTGTTGACACCCTCTTTTGTTTGTGGTGCTTCTAATGTGTTCGGCTATTCAATTGCGATGGGCACATTTCTCATATTATAGGGAACAATTTCCCATGAATAACTTGTTGGATTTGTTGAAACAATAGGTGTTGGTTCATGTCAAGAAGAAGGTGAGGCAATGCCATTTTCTCTTGGCTCTCTTGATTGCAAATTTTGCAATTTCTATTTTAATAATGCCAATTCTGTTTGCAACTACATTGTTTGTTGTCAATTCTTTCCATAATCAACCAAAAAATCATTATATTTCTTTCTAAATTGTTCCTTCTAAGTTGTAATAGATTCCACTACTGCTTTTGTAAATTGAGCAAGATTTACTGGTATTATTGTTGCCTCAATTGTTGAAGTGTCTAACACTCTCTTTATTATCAAACCTCCCCTATAGTTTGAAGTAGGCTCTGCAATTTCAAGCTTCTTTGTGTTGGGGGCTAAGGACCAAAAGGACAATGTATCTCACTGCCCACTAAATGCAGATCCTTGTAGTGCAATTATAGCTTCTACTTTTGAATTGTATAGAAGCCTATCA
>VDFB02000008.1:304371950-304505267 GCA_007258455.2 Sequoia sempervirens | reverse complement strand
GAGTGAGTGAGAGAGAGAGGGAGAGGGAGAGAGAGGGAAAGAGATAATTACTTAAATATTTTATATATTAGTAATATATATATACATTAACTAAAATATAGAAATAATATTTAAATATTATACATAATAATATAATATATTACATATTATACATAATTTCGTAAGAGATTATCATAAATTTTATATTATATATTAAATTATAAACTATATTGTATATTCTAAACGAGATATATTAAAATAAACATTAAAATATTTATTGCATTTTTAAATCATATATTATAAACTAAATTACATTTTTTAAAATCATATATAAAATATTATCGGATATCTGATTAATCATATCCGATTTAATTAGATATCTAATATTTCTGACACAAACCTTACTAGCTAGGGGTTGGCCTTGGGCTTGCTTTGGAATTTGGCTAGGACATGCCAATCCTAAGAAGTCAACACAAAAAATGTGTTTAACAAATTACCTTGCTTTTCTAGACTTCGTCCATGTGGCTGACGACCTTTTTTTTTAAACAAAATTGATGAAACAAAAAGGGTTTTTAAAGGAGATTCTCAGCTGTCCACCAATAAAAAATATGCTTTACTTTGAATTTAATAAATAATTATTATTCATTTTCTATTTGAATTACGACTAAAGTCCTGATTGATAGGGTGATTGAAAAACATCTATAGCTTTCAAACGGTATCACATTTTTTGAATCCGAAACATGCATCACATTTTATGCTTTGTATACTATAGGATTAAAAAAAAATTGAATTTCCCCTTCGTGGACACTAGGGGGCTGCGTTGGTTACCCTGTGGCCCTAGAGGATTAGTCTCGCCTCAAGCTCGGCCTGTAAAGGGAACCCACTGGGCTTGAGTCACAGGGATACCTTTGAGGATGACAAAAAAAATTTGAATTTCATGAATTTTTGACCAAGTTAAGGTGGTCAGACATACAAGTTTTTACATTTTTTAAAAGTTGTAATAAAAAAATCATAATTAATTATTTACTTGGAAAAAAATTACAAAAAAATATGCATCACATCAAGACATGAGTCATCTACTTATATCTAAAATATTATAAAAAAATATTATCATTTTATTGTGGTTAGGGTGATCAGACAAACACCTACTTATTTTTTCCTTGAAATTTAAGTACTACTACATTGAAATTTCAAATTTTCACCAAATAGATTTTTAAAAAAAATAAACCTAGTAGTTTAGAAACTACATTCAATTTTCTACAGATTTTATTCTTACATATTTTTGAAATAATATAGATAACTTATTCAAATTGTTATGTCAAGTTGCCTAACTTTGATTTTTTTGAATTTTCATCGCCACTTAAGGGCCTATTTTTTCCATGATGATCCTGCACATACCCTCAAGCTTGTTGTGAATTCAATGAATGATTATAATGTGAAGTCTTATAATATGTTGGCATTCCATGACACGGGTTTAAGTTCATGATTTGCATTGTATTGCTCATTTGATTTTGTGATCGTGACTTTAAACTAGTTTTATCAACATTTGATTTCATAAGGGTTTAGCTGCAGTAGATGATTATCATTGCATTATCGTATTGAATTCGATAATTTTGGCTTCAAATTCTTTTATTTGTGGTTTATCTTGTATTTAGAGTTAGTAAATTAGGGCATCATTTTCATATCAATAAAAGCTAGGGTTTTGCAAATTTCCATCTTTGAGTATGAACAAGGGCCTATTTGAAATAGAATGATTAATTCACTTTTGATCTTGAGTTTTGAAAGTTGACAAATGCAAACCCTAGTTCATGATTTTAAATATTGTGCTTACAATGTTGAATGATTTATTATTGATTTAGTGGGATTTTGATTTGAGTTTAATGATGAACCCTAGTTTGTAATCAAAGCAATGTGATTTATTTTGAGGATTTGAAGCCAGTTCGTGAATATTTTGTTTTAACCTTTAGTTCTCAGAATGTGTGAAAGTGTTTTCTTTGTGGAATCTGCTTCTACGTGGAAAACCCAAACCCTTATCCTTCACGTAATCCTATGGATCTTGAAAAACCTGAGATTTTGTCTCTAATGGAATCTGTGTGTACATGAAATATCTGAGAGATCATTCTTTGTGGAATTCACTTTATTCCAAATTCCCCAAAATCCACTAAGACCCAAAATCCCTAAGATTGTGAAATACCTAATGCATGTTTCAAGGTCAATCTTGGAAGCATGTAAGACGACTTCATGATTTCAAAGATCTTTCATGGTTACAACTTTGGCTAAGTATTTTTGTTCATGGAATCCACCTACTTGTGAAATTCTTGAGGGTTTGTTCTTCACGGAATCCATCAGGGGATGGATTCCCTAAAATCCTTTGATAGTCAAAATCTGTGAAGGAAAAACCCTAAGTATGCTTAAAGTTTGATTTTAAGGGTTTGCAACTTGGTTTTGATGATTTTAATGACTTGGAATTGATTACATATTGCATATATGTTTTGATGATAAATTTAATAATGAAATTATGTTGCAATGATTATTTGTGCTTGGCATTTCATTAACTATGATCTTTTCTAACCAGATGCAAGAAGAATCCAGCAAAGGAAAGGGTCCAAAAGAAAAATCTACTGAATCAGTTAAAGAGGAGCCTACAACTTGAACTAAAAGAATGAAATATGACTTCAAGAGTACGAGGCCGGAGTCCAAGATCATTTCAACATGGGAAAAAGTTGGAGATACCAATATGGGTCATGTAGATTGTGAATATTTCAAACAAAGAATGTATTGCAATGCACCTACTCCTTTGGCCTAGATATTAGCACATACAGGGTTGGCACAAGCTGTTGGATTCCAACCTTCAGTGCAGTGTCCTGAGTTGATCATGGAGAGTACAAAATATTATGATTCTGATAAGAGGGTGATTGTGGGTCCTCAAGGAAGAATAATGGAAAATCCGATTGAAGATTCAATAGTTGAGGCCTTCAACATTAGGTCACATCAAAAGTTGGTGAAGATTAATTTATAGATTGCATAACAATTATGTAATTATGATCCATCTAAAGCATTGGAGATGATGAATAGCTCATGGATTAAGAAACCAAAGTCTCACTATTCCAAGTTACTAAAAAAATTGCACAGGAGTGACTTAAAATTGGAATATAATGATATGATCGCTCTCCTTAGTAGAGCGGTAGTATTAGGTAAAGATTTCATCTTTGAAGAATGGATGTTTTATGTCATCTCACATATCAAAAAGGGAATTCACTATCACTGGGCGGGCACTATAAGTGACAATTTGGATTTTCAATTGAGAATTGTTGAATATACCAAAAAATTTACTATGAATTCATATGTTGTGTATATGCTTGCCAAGAATTTCAAGTATAAGGGTCTGATCTATAAAGGAATGACTGGTCAGGATAGAGTTTATGATGTTTACCCTCAGCTACATTTCAATGCTTCCAATTTTAGAAGGGTCAATGATGCCTTCACTATGTCTATAATGAGGACCCTGGAAGATGCTCTCCATGTAAGAATTTCAGCAAAAGCAATGGACTTGATCAAGAAATATGGCTTTTGGTTTGCTCAATTCCTCAAATTCACTTATATCAGAGTTCATGGATCTCAAAAGGTTCCTTACAGGTTCCCTAGGTATCCTACAAACAAGCTCATATTGTTGGAGTTAACAAGTCAACTAGCTACATTTGATGCTATTCTAAAGGAGATGCATAAAATAGGGGTTGGTGTTGATTTCCCTTTGAGGATTGGTAGCTTGGAGGATTGTCCTTCTATACAAAGTGCACATCATTCTAAAATTGAGATGAATCGATTACACTTGTATTCTCATTCAAAAAAAAGACAATTTTGATCCCTATGGAGTGGCATAGAAAATGACTAATAAGGAATATAGACACACAGATCACCTTGAAGATTATTAGGAAAACTATAGGGATGAGTTTAAAGTAATAAAAAATAGAATATATTCAAGGTTGTCTTTGAAATTGATTAGACTTCATAGAGTGGCCAATGTGCTAGATCAAGTTGATGATGAAGAGGCCTCTATTTAGTATCATGATTACATGAAATTTCAAGATAAGATGCTCCCCACAATCAATTGGTCTGAGGATGAGGTCATTGAATTAGATCAAATCATTGCACTAGTGTTGAGATATTCTAAGCAGTGGGTCAAACACAAGGTTTTGGAGTTGGAGGCCAAAGGGACAAAGTTTACTTATTACTTGTTGGGAGATTTAGAATCTCACTCAGAGGAGGAAACTAAGAACACCCAAGATGACATTGCAGTTCCTTAGGAGGAAGAGGATGTAGAGGGAGCACCTATTGTGATCAAGAGAAAAACTATGAGTCAAACCAAAGACAAGGAGCCTAAAAGACAACCAATCTCAAAGAGAAGAAAGCCTATAAAGGAGATGATTGAAGAAGCTCATCCCTCCAAGAAAAGAAGGATTATCATAGAAGGAGAAAGGATATCTAAGTCCAAGAAAACCAAGGATTATGAAACTCAATCCAGGGTAATTGAAGTAAAGAGCTCTGGAGATAGGACACAAGTGTATACAAGAAAGAACTCTTCAAGGAAAAAAATTTCTCCTCTTAACATAGAGAATTTTGAAAATGTGGTGAATGAGCTTGAGGATAATGTCAAGGAACCATTAGTTGAAGAGGTTTAGAACAATGAAGAGGTAGTTACAGGAAATAATACTCCTCCCCAATCTCCTCCACAAAGTTCACAAACTAACAAAGAAGAGGGATAAGTTGCAAATGATGAAGGTAACATCTCCAAGGAGCCTGAGGATAATGTTAAGGAACCATTAGTTGAAGAGGTTTAGAACACTAAATAGGTAGTTATAGGAAATAATACTCCTCCCTAATCTCCTCCACAAAGTGCACAAACTAATAAAAAAGAGGGAGAAGTTGCAAATGACGAAGGTAACATCTGCAAGGAGCCTGAGCAACAACAAGAAGAAGAAGAGGTAGAAACTCCAAAGAGTGGAGAACTTAGTGGGTTTGGAACACAATTAGAGAAAAAGGTTTTTGAGGTTCAAAGTGATAGAGCAGTAGAGGAAGAGCCAAATAAAGTAGAGGAAATGCCTTCCAAATCTCCTTAGAAAGAATAAGCACATGTCTATGGAGATGAAAACAAGGATCAAGAACAAAAAAATCAAGATGATACTAATAAGGATCAAGTAAATGTTGAAGCTAATCATCTTGAAGAAGATACTTTAGATTGGAGTAAGTTTCTAGCAAACTTGGGAAAATTAAAAGAAAGAAAGAAAGCAAGGGTGGTTTCTAGAATGACAAAAGATGAATCTAATAATATATTTCTCCATGTTTCCACACCCATGAATGATAAGAATAAGGATGAGATCAATCCATCTAAGTATAAGATTGAGATAATTGATTTGGGTCCTTCTACTAAGGCACAAGAGAATGAAGATCTTCAAGAATATGTGTAGACCATTTTAGAGAGAATAGACAATGAAACACAGGATAAAGAAAAGCTACAACAATAGATGAGAGATCTGAAAAAATATATCCAACATTTAGTCAACCCTTTGTAGACACAAACTAGTGAAAGTGTCCCATGTTCAAAAGGTTTTTTATCAAAGGATTCCATCAGTGAAATAGAAAAGATGAGAACCTCTTTACAAGTTACTCAACAATGGATTGATAGTGTCTATCAAAAGGGAGATCTCATGATTGAAAATTTATTACACACCCATGAAAAGGCTTCATCCTTTATAGAAGAATTAACTCAGCTCACATTGGAATGCCAGGTAACAGATGACACAACCATCACTGCATTGAAGAAGATAATGGAAATTCAAGAGGAAGTGTTGGTCAAGGAGAATGTCATTACCGTTGAGAATGCAAGTAAACCAATTGGTTGGATAGAAGCATTTAATTTCAAAAGGGAACTCATGATGAAGGAATTAAAGAAGGAATCAAAGATCCAAAACAAAGTGAGAGAGATATCAAATAACTGTATCTCATTTTTAGAGATTGTCATAGAAAAAAAGAAATTTGGAAAGAAGAATTTGAAGGTGATGCACAAGCATGTAGTGGTGTAGGGAAATATTGCATCACCAAAAAAAAAAAAATCTTTATTTTCTTTAGTTGTTTGAAGTCCCATTATGGCACTTAATGGGTATAAGATAGTTAGAAGCCAAAAATAGCGAAAAATAGTCACTTACTATTTTTAATATGTCAGCCTAAACGGGCTCATATCGACCTAAAAATTTACCTAAAGGAGTAGAGCTAAAAAAAAATTTGGGTCATGAAAGAATCACCTCAATACCTTCAATGGTTTGGGATAAATTAAATTTCTTGTCCTAAGAAATTTCTCCAATGCAACTTCAAATTCAAATATAAAATTTTAGAGACCCTGAAATAGCTTGAAAAGTGGGCGAACTGACCTACAATTGACTCATGCATGGTAGATCTCTTTGATAACTTTCCAATGATATGAAATAATAGAAATTGGACACCTGGATCAAAATTTATGGCCCCACAAAGTTTCCCCTCTAAAAAGTGAATTTCATTAAAATTTCTTCCTAGGCCAAAAATCAAACGGCAAGACTTTTAGCGCCAAACGAAAAGGGAAAGTTACAATTTGTAGAACATTCTAGGGTAGTTATTGGGTAAAATAAAAAGGGATATGAGGGGGTTGTAGAAGGTGGCTCCATTAGTGCAGATTGTGGCTCCAAATAATAGTTTTTTTTTCAGAATTTATTTTTTTGTAATGAATCAAGCCCATGAGGCTGTAGTATGTAAGTTTAAATTTGTAATTTCATTTTCTAAAAATAATTGAAAGTGGGTTATTTTCTATCTCGCATCTTTTGTGTTGGTATCTATTGTTGTGTTTTGTGGGTTTGGGTGGTGTAGTCCTCATCAAGTGGTATTAGAGCAGGAGTTTTTGAGTGTGTAGATAGATTGTCGAACATGAGGCAATTTACACCAAGACTTGTGGTTGTGGGTTTGTGAGAAAAGATTCCTCCACGAAGAAACTGTGGTGGAAGAAATGTTAGGGTAACATAAGACGGTTTTAGAGCCCTCCAGAGACAAGTTCAAGCATTGTAGGAGGAACTATGTAGAGGAGCTAATGTCAGAAGAAGAAATGAAATTGAGGATGAGGCTGAAGATGAGGAGCCATTTGAAGAGGAAGCATAGGATGCAATGGATCTTGGAGAAGTCAGACTAATTAGGGCCATTTCCCAGATTAGAAAGAGGCCAAAGATAGAAGTTTCTAATTTTTCTGGAAACCTAAATCTAGAGGAGCTGATCAATTGGATCAATGGCATGGAAGAGTATTTTGAGTATGAGGAAATAGAAGACCTAGATAGGGCCAAATTTGCAAAGGCCAAATTGAAAGACCATGCTATCATAAGGTGGAAAGAAGTCCAGTTGGAAAGAAATAGAAGAGGAAAAGAGAAAATAGCAAGATGGGATCAGATGGTGGAAAAATTGAAGAGACAATTCATTCCTAGGGACTATGAGTTGGATTTGTTGAAGAAGATGCAAGGGTTGAAAAAAATAAGAAAATATGTTAAGGAGTATACAAATGAATTCTACCAAGTCTTGATTAGAACAAGTCATTTTGAGGCCAACAAGGAGAAAGTTGCTCATTACATAAATGGGTTGAAGCCAAGCATTCAAGAAGAGTTGAGTCTAGTAAGAATGTCTATCATTGAAGATACATATCAGTTTGCTTTGAAGGTAGAAGAAAATTTGAATAGAAGATTTGAAAGCAAGCAAAGAGGCAGGGGTCATGGTGGAAAGACTAGTGGGCAGTCATATGGAGGTTGAAATGAAGATCAAAAGAAGGGTGAAGAATCCAGTAGCAGCTAGAAATAGAAAGGAGATAACACCTACCATCCTTGTGATCAGAATAATGGAGATCAAAGAGGAAGAGGAATATCTAGACAAGCACAAGGAAGAGGAGGCTTTCGTGGAACCTGTTTCTAGTTTGGAGGACATAGAGCCTATGAGTGTCCTCAACATCAAGGAAGGAAAAATAGAAGACTTGAGGGTATTTCACAAATTGCATATGTAGATGAAGATGTTGAGTCTTCACATTCTGAGGATGTTGAAAGAGGAGAGGTTCTTATTACCAAAAGAGCCTTACTGAATGAGGAGAAGGAACCAACTCAAAAGAAGAATTTGTTTTGAACCATATGTAAGTGTGCTCAGATTATCCGAATCTTCTAGTTTCTTTGGAGAATTTTGTTATGTATGGATTTCTTAAGACTTGGTCCTTCTAAAAATTCCATTCAAACAAGCCATTCTCATATTGTCATGAACATTTGCAAGTCCTTGAATTATTTTATGTTTGCCACTCATCGCACCCTCAAACAATCAATACTCAACGTATTATAATTCCTACCATAGCAAACACTTTTAAAACCTTTAGAAATTTCAGGGTCTCGGGAGTATGAAGGCACCTTGGACTCAGCAAATCTGAGAGGGCTCAAAATTTCTAAGTGGACCCAAGTTTAGGTAATCCGAGGGAGCTCAGATTTACCAAACTTGGGCAATTCGAGGGAGCTTGGATTTCCCAGACTTCTCATATACTCAGCCAACTTTTCCCCAAATTTAAAATTTCAAGTTTAGGCAGACTTCAAAGGGATAAACTTGTGATCATGATGTTACCAAAGACACCTCAAGTGCAGATAAGTCACTGAGATTCAAGGTGAAACAAAACCAAAACCGATAAACCTATCCTCTGAGGAGAAAAGGTTAGAACCCTAAAGGAAGCCAATGAACAAACAAGCAAAAGAGAGGGTCCCCGCCTCTAGTGGGGCGTGTGTGCAAAAATTGCACAACAAATGGAGAATCCTAATGGGAAAATGCTCCAACGCATTTTGATGATGAACATAAATCCTGAACCCAGAATCTCTGGTTTTGATCTCCATATTAGGCAAACAAATCAAAATGCAAGATCAAAGAATCAAGACCAACGGTAGATCAAATCTTCCATAACCCGAAAAATATTAGTGTGTGCAAGTGAGTTCATTCCACCCCTTGAGCTACTACAGAAACCAAGCTCAGTCAAGTTAGGCTATGTAAAGGATTCTAACTTCAAAAGAAACCTAGATAGAGCCTTCCTGATGAGCCTAGTTTTTGGTCTAGTTTTGGGTAGAATCTATAGTCTATTTGCTCATAGATGTCATGGAATTTAATGCTTAAGTGTTGGTATTGGCATAATGTTTCCCTCAAACCATTAACATTTGATATTATCCTATCTTTGCAAGCTTTAATGATATTCGGCATAATATGTGAGTTATCTATATTGATTTTGCATGTGATTAATGAATGTTTCTTAGAGTGGTTATAGATGTGTAGTTATTATGCGTACTGACCTTGACCTATAGATTTAATATGCCAAGTTGAGGAAAACACCACTAATTGGGCATACACCATAACATCCAACTGAGGAATTGCTCCAAGTCAAAGCCACCCGACAGCAAAGATTCTTCATGCAACTGAACGTAACCACCTTGTAGTGGACCTTAATGATCGAGCATGCATAGGAATTACTGTTGTGCTAGATCTGCGCTTGACTTGCATGTCTGACCAGATTCCATGGATGCATAACCGCCATCACTCCACTTTCCCCTGTTTCCCCTAAGTGGCATCCTCCTAGTCGTGGAGTTGACTGCCTTGTGTAGCTATAGTATAAATAATGATTTGATGCTCCTTCTTTAGGAGGTTGCATGATTTGACATTGTACTCTCATTCTCCAATTTCAATAATACAGATATATTACTCTTTATATGCATGATTTACAGTGAATGAAATAAACTTCTGAGTTTGAGCATCTGAGTTCTTGTTAGTTTAGAGGATACTTATCCAAGGGGACCCACTTGGTGAGTAATCCATCTTCTTAGTTTAGCATTAGTTCAATATTTCTTGCTATTTAGTACTTAGTTAGAAATCTAGCATTGACTATTCCTGCAGCCACTAGAATTCCATTATGTGACTATTCTTGCAACCAAGACAGACAGAGTAGTTTCCTATTTGCTACTTAGATTTTCATTCTTGCTCTACATTTTAGCTTAGCATAGTTGTTGGTTGACGATCAACATTTGCTTCATTTCTTTCCAGCAATTTACTTTCAGTATTGTATTTCTTAGTTGTACAATGCAATGACTACTTGAGCCCCTAGTGCACATATTGTGTTGACCCATTTCAAGTTCACGTCCCTGGGTTGACAAGTTAAATGCACCTTCATGATGATTGAATGGCTATTCAGGTTAGATGTCCCGTCTCTGAATCATGGTTGTAAAGGATTAGTTATGAAATCATTGTAGGAGGCCAACATTTTTAGCATCGTTGTCGGGGATGGTGTCAAGCTAGGAAATATTTTGGAGTCATTGGTAGTTTTTCTTACTGTAGTGTTTCTGGAAGTTGTTCTTAGCATATCCTCATTTAGGAAGTAATGATCCCCCTAATTTTTTACCAATTCTTTGTGTGAGCTGACTGATAGTGAGTGATACCACATGCATAGAGGAAGGAGAAGGGATTCTTATGGGAGATTTGTTCCTAACAATCCTCGCCCATTCCAACTAGTTGAGTACTAGAACCTACTAGATGAAGATCTACACCCCTTTTTTGATGCCTATCCTGATGTAACTAGCTCTGAAGTCTCCTCTAAAGATCAAAATTAGCTTGAGAACCTCTTTGTCTTGGAACCACATCAAGCAGGCATAGGTGATGCAAATAGGAACAAACAAAACCAACTATCTTTTCCCTTCCCCATTTCCCATCAAAATGAAGATGACAACATCAAGAACATTCCATAGCACTCCCCAAGTTTTATGGAGTTGTGACAGAAGATCCTAATACCTTCTTATTTGAGTTTGACATACTCTGCAGGAGTTATAATTATACTACTGATGCCCATTGGCTTAAGTTATTTCCCACCACTTTGAAAGAGGCCACATTAAGATGGTTCATAAGCCTAGGAAGAGATACTATGGAAAATTGGAAAGACATGAAGACAAAATTCCTTGAGAAGTACAAGGAATACTACATGGGTAGTGACATGAGAGAAGGTGACATTTTCAGGATGTAGTAGAAGCAAGATGAGAGCTTGGAATACTACATTGCAAGGTTTCTATTTTTTCTACAAAAATATCCATACCATGCACTTAATGAGGACTCACAAAAGTTTCTTTTCCTGAGAGGAATCAATGACAACTGCACTAATGCCTTGGACCTCATGGCAGGAGGAGATATCTCCCAAGTTCCTTGGGAGGGAGGATATCAAGAAAATATGCCAGAATTACTCTAGGGCAGCTTCAAAGAAAGGGAGAGCTTATCAATCTTCTATGGGTAAGCCAACTACTAGTGGAGTTTCAAGAATCGAGATCACTCATTTGCTAGCAAACTTCAATCAATACATTATCAACAATCTAGCAACTCAACTAGATAGACTTCAGGCCAAGAAGAAGCAAGAGGAGGCAAAGATGATGTTGATAGAGTATTGCCCTCACTGCAGACAAAAGAAGGACCGCAGGTGTAAGATGTTAGCTAACTTGGAAACCAAGCATATTTCACCTGAGTTCAAGCTAATTCAAATTGGAGAAGACCAAGTCTACTATGTTACACAAAGGAAGCCTTGGGCACCAAGACAACGTATGCCACCAGATCTACTATCCTATGATGGACCATATTTTAACTCTTATTCATCTAGTAACCAATGGAAGCCCCCATATCCACCCAGTTATGGAGGATATTCACCACAACCTTGGGGAAACCCTCCAAATGCTTGGCCCAATCATTAGAGTTCTCCACCTCAATGGCAGCAACCTCAGGGGAATTAGCAGCAATTTTAAGGGCACTGGCAACCACCTCCAAGGAATTGGAAGCAAAAAAATCAATGGAGAGGAGGACAACAATGGCCTACTCAGACAACCAGTTACATGTAGCTACCTTCTTAGCCCAAAAATCTTGATATAATGCCTCCACCTACTAATCAAAGCTCAAATGCACCTAAACCAACTAAGCTATTGACTCAGCCCACACCTAATCCTAGTAACAAACCACATTAGTGGTCTGCATACTCTACTGACTCAAATCAATTCTCTACATATGTTGTGAGTGTAGGTGACATCCATTTTCCTTAAGGAACTACTCTACCAACTCCTTCCAAGCCAATTATGACTGAACTTCCTATGGAAGAGGAGGAGCCTCTGAATGATCCCATTGAGCCAAATGCACCTAAAAATATTGAACCAGTCCAAGTCAAGTAGACTGAACAAGAACCACCATTCCCTTAGAGACTAGAAGTTGCCAAGAAGAAAAAAGAAAAAGAGGATACCACTTTTGACATCTTGCATCAACTAAAGCATATATGTGTTTAGATACTCCTATTTCAAGACATAAAGGATGTTCCAATCTATGACAAAGCTATCAAGGAGGTTTATCTTAAGAAGCCAAGAAGGAAGAAGAGAGACCCAACTATAGTTCATGTGGTGGGCCAACTAGCTGATATCATGCTGAGAAAAGTGACTATTCTCAAGTATAATGACCTAGACAATCCTGTGGTAGTAGTTGTCATAAACAAGATCCAAGTGAAGAATGCTTTGATTGATTTAGGGGCAGCAATCAATGTGATGACCAAAGACATCCTGCAGCAACTAAATATTGCAAGTATGAGATCTACTCCTACTATCCTACAACTTTCTAATAGCTCTACTATTAAGCCCAATGAGAGTGGAGTATCTTATGGTAGTTCTAGACTCCTAGGAATATCCAACAGATTTTATGATTCTTTCTCTTAAGGCTACACTAGGCGGGTATCCCATCATTCTTGGAAGGCCTTGGTTGGAAACTATAGATGCATACATTAGATTTTGATCAGGTGACATGACCATTTTAGATGGAAGGAGTACTAAATTTTTTTTCTTTATCCACCTACTCAACCAACTCATGATGAAGAAGATTTTGTATGGCCACAAGTTGGTGAAGAGGCTGAGGAAGTTAATTCTACGGTGCAGCTTATGATGCTAGGAAAAAGCTCTTTCATCCAGCTCCAAGATGAGGATGAAGTGTTGGCTAATCTCATTCAGAACCATTATGAAGTAGAGGAAGCACCATCTTCTACTTCGT
Source organism: Sequoia sempervirens (assembly GCA_007258455.2). NCBI lineage: Eukaryota > Viridiplantae > Streptophyta > Pinopsida > Cupressales > Cupressaceae > Sequoia > Sequoia sempervirens. The sequence continues at coordinate 304,492,166 of VDFB02000008.1, read as the reverse complement.
TCAGGACACTTTTTCCTACTCTTCTTGTAGCCATTGTTCCTGCAGACATTCTTCCTGCAAACAATCTTCCTACAGCCACTGTTCCTAAAGCCATTGTTCCTGTAGCCAATGTTCATGCAAACAGACTTCTTGTAGCAATAGGTAGGTTCCATACATTGCTACCATATGAATTAAAGGTACAATGTATTAATGAAGTAGCCATGATAGAGTTAACTACACAAGTCTAGGTGTTAGAGGGAAAATATATGAATGTTAATAGTAAATTGAATGAAGAGTAGCAACTGTCATTGACAAACTTATTAAGAATCCATTAGCATGCATTTGCATGGGATTATCATGATATGAAGGGACTGGATCCTAAACTTTGTACCCACAAAATTTATATCATAGACGATTGTACTCCAGTAAGACATCCACAAAGAAGAATTAACCCTGCACTAAGAGAAATTATGAAAGGAGAACTACAAAAATTACTAGATGTAAGATTTATCTACCCCATTTTAGATAGTTAGTGGGTATCTCCATTAGTGACTGTTCCCAAGAAAGGAGGGAAATGGAAAGTTTGTGTTAATTATAGGGAACTTAATGCTTCCACTAGGAAGGATCACTTTCCTTTACCCTTTATTGATCAAGTTTTGGACACACTTGTAGGAAAGTAGTACTTCTCTTTTCTAGATGGATTCAACGGCTACAAACAAATCCAAATTGCACCAGAAGACTAGGAGAAGACCACATTTACCTGTCCATGGGGGACCTATTCCTATTCAATACTCTCATTCAACTTGTGCAATTCACCCGCAACTTTCCAAAGGGCAGTCATTAGCATATTCTCAGAAATTTCTCATGATTGCATGGATATTTATATGGACGACTTCACCACTTATGGTGTTGATTTTAATCAAGCATTGGAGACTCTCAAGAGATTCCTATAGAGATGTGAGGATCAAAACTTGTGTTTAAATAGTGAAAAGTGCTTCATGATGATGCAAGGTGTAGTTCTTGGCCACTATATCTCCCACAAAGGAATCCAAGTCGATCCTCCAAAGATTGAGGTAATCACAAATCTGCCCACACTTGCAAAACAAAAGGATGTTAGAATTTTCTTGGGTCATGCAAGATATTATAGGTGATTCATCAAGGATTTCAGCACAGTAGCAACACATTGCATTCCCTTCTCACTAAAGATGTTGAATTCCAATGGACTGAAGCTTGTGACAAGGAATTTTCTAACTTGAAGGTAACTTTGACTCATGATCCTGTACTTAAGGGACCTAATTGGGAGCTTCCTTTCTACATTCACAATGATGCATCAGATTATGCCATAGGATCGGTCTTAGGAAAGAAAGAGGGAGCTATTGAAAACACTATTTACTTTGTCAACAAAAATTTGCAAGGAGCTGAATTCAATTATACAGTGACAGAGAAAGAGATGCTGACAGTAATCTATGCACTAAAAAAATTCAGACATTATATAATGGGATACCAAATCTTTGTGCACACTGAGCATGCAGCCATTAGATATCTCATGAATAAACCTTTGATCATAGGTAGATTGGCAAGATGGTTATTATTGATGTGGTAGTTTGATATAACCATTGTGGATAAGCCAGTCAAGGCCAATGTTGTTGCAAATTTTCTTTCAAGGCTAACTACATTAGAAGACAATCATCCCATAGATGACTCTTTCCCTAATGAGCATCTATTACCTCTCAGTGTACAAACACCCTAGTATGCCGATATAGCCAATTACTTGGTCACAGGTAGAGTTCCTTCTCACTTCTCCCCAAAAGATAAAAGGGCACTCATTGAAAAATATTTTCCTTTCTCTTGGATTGTTAGATGTTTGTTTTATACTGGACCAGACCATGTCATGAGAAGATGTGTGAGCGAAGTTGAGGCATATGAAATTTTGCATGCATGTCACAATGAACCATATGGAGGACACTTTTCAACCAAAAGGACAACAATGAAGGTTTTGAACACAGGGTATTACTGGCCAACACTCCACAGGGATGCATGAAGATATACCAAAAAATGTGATAGATGTCAAAGAATGGGCATACCAACTAGATCTGATGAGATGCCACTGTGCCCTCAGGTAGTAATCGGTCCCTATGATAAGTGGGGATTGTATTTTGTGGGACCAATTGACCCTCCATCAAATGGTAAGTCTTATATATTGGTATGCACTAATTATGTAACAAAATGGGTAGAAGTTAATGCCATGAAGCATGCAAGAGACAACAAGGTTGCAAAGTTTCCTTATGAAGATATTTTTAAAAGATATGGAGTCCCCAGAGAAATAGTGACTGATCAAGGGCCACAATTCACATCAACTCTTGTTGCAACACTAGTGAATGAGTACAATATAAGGCATAGAAAGTCTACTCCTTATCACCCCCAGGCTAATGGCCAAGTTGAGGTGACAAACTGAGAAATTGAAGACATTCTGACTAAAATAGTAGCCATCCATAGGAAGGATTGGGAAAATAGATTACTAAAAGCTGTTTGGGCCTATAAGACAACATGGAAAACAAATACAGGCTTAACCCCATTTGAGTTGATGTATGGAAAGAAAGCTATGATGCCCGTTGAATTTGAATATAAAACTCTACGAACTGCAGTGGATTTGGGGATGGATATTTTTGAAGCACAGAGAGAAATAATCATGCAACTAAATGCTTTGGATGAAATAAGAAGAGTAGCCCTGCAACATACAGAAGTAGTGCAGAATTAGAGAATCAAGTGGCATGACAAATTTATCAAGGACAAAAAGTTCAAACCAGGAGATTGGGCCTTGCTCTATAATTCAAGATACCAGGACAATGTAGGAAAATTGCAGACAAGGTGGCTAGGACCATATGAAGTTGTTGAGGTCTTTCCTAATGGAGCTATTCATCTCACCACCATTGACCCTGTCAGGTTCAAATTACTTGTCAATGGTCATCACCTCAGATTATACCACAAGCCATCCTCTAAAGAAGAGTTCCTGCAACAATTCACCCAACACTTAGAGCTTCTTGCAGCTAAAGGCGCTAGACCTAGTGTCCCTCCTTTAGCCTAATTGAGGTACATACTTTTCATAATAAAAACTTTCACTTATGCGGAAGTCCATTTCTTCGTCATCCACCCATCCATCACCACCTTTCTCTGTCTTCCATCACTTCATTCCACCTCACCTCATCCCACCTCATCTTCATTTATTGCTCAATTTATTTTCCAACAAGGAAAGTGTTACTTTATTCACGATCTTTGCAACAAATCTTCCACACATTTAGGTATGTGCACCTTAATTGTTGTCTTTAATCATCTTTTAAGTGTGTTCATTTAATCACTATACGTTAGTATGGATGTTCACATAAAATGCCATCATTACCTGTCAATCACCACTCCCATCTCACATTTGCGGACACATGTCCAAACTTAGGTTGGGGGGGAGGGGAACGAAACAGTTGCAAATATTTTGTGAATTTATTGCCCATGTGTCAATTCATACTAGGTTATGTCAAAAATTTAAAAATGGGCCAATTTGAAATCCAAGTGAAGGGATGACTTGCATGTGTGAAGTGACAATAGCTAGAGCCACCATTTCTTCCTATCATAATTTCCCTTTATCATTCCTTTTCTTGTCATTATTGCCATGTCGTAATCTTGAGTTGCAAATAGAAAGGAAAAACAAAAGAAAGGAAATTCAGTTAGCTGTAGAACTATAAATTTAGTAGGTTGGTACTGGAATTTAGCAAATACTGTAGGGAAGTGCATTTTATTTTTAGAAGGGAATTTTAGGAAAGAAAGGGAATTGCGGGAAAATAAGTTGCAAAACATTCGTTGATTGCAGACAATGGGAGGTGGGTTAATTTGAAACGAACCCACAGTGCATAACATTTTATTGCAGGATGTACAATGCCTACCTGAATTTCAAAACTATGGATGGATAGATTACTTTTTGAAGTTGGATGGTTTTGATGACATTTTCAAAGGGAAAAGCCATAGTAAAAGGGTTAGAAGTTGTCGCAACAGAGGAAAGAATTGCAGAGGTTACAGGGTTACCTATTGATGGTGAAAATTACCCTGCTTCTAGAGACGCTAGGTCAGCTAGGGCTGAATTTACAGAGCCAAATGACCCCCCATTGAGCATAGACAAACAAGGTGTAAAGAGAATGTCTCTACCCGAGCCATGGAAGGATATAGCTATGTATGTTATCAAATACATCACTTGTGAGGGTCGCCAGTCAAACTTGCATTCTGTCCACTTCAGGATTTTTAATCACATGAGGCACAGTAGAAGGATGAATGTGGCCAATTTGTTGTACAATATTCTCTCAATCATTGCAACTGAGACCCAGAAAGGTAGGGATAATTCTATTTCCCACCATTGCTTGATTAAATTGCTAGTTGAAAAATCTTTGTGTGATGTATTTGGAATTACTTGGGAAGATTTTATCAAAGTTGATCAAAATTATCGTCAAGAAGAGTTTTTCAATGTTGAGCATTTTCCACCTAGGGCTATACCTCAATCTTGTAGGTCTAGAAGGATAGTAAGTAGGACTGAAGCCAATCCTAGTGCTTCAACCTCTAGTGTTGGATCTAGTGTGAATCCTCCTACAACAAAAGAAGCTATAGAAATCAATTCTTCTAGAACAGAGCACTCAAAAAAAGAAACCTCTTCCTCAGATTCTGATGATGAAGTTCCACTTGAAACCCTCATGAAAACTAGGGCACAACAGAGAGAGGTAGAAATGAGAAAAGGGAAGGCTCAAACACAACATATAGAAAGAAAAGTTTCAAGTTCTAAGAAGAGGAAAGCTAATACTTTTCATCCTGTAGCCAAAGGAAAATGTGAGAGACCTCCTAGGAAATCAAGACCAGCCAGGTCTACGATTGCTACGCCTCCACAGGAAAGCCCTAGACCTGGTGAGACCTCACATAAGGACCTTGAAGCTCCAATGGAGTAGGAGAATGTTGAAGAAGAAGACATATTTAGGGGAGCAACAAATATAACACTAGCTGATCTTGCTAGCACTGCAGAAGAATTGGAGAAAAATTAGAACTTCCTGCAGCATGAGGAAGAGGTCCTACAACATGAGCATGAAGTCTTGTAGAAAATCCAAAACTAGAGTAGGAGTTCCTGCAACCACAACAAGAACAAGAGTCATTGTAGCAAAAGGAAGAAGCAGTACCTTTGTAGCCCAAGATAACAGGGTAGCCTGAGTCCATGTAGATAGTACTATATGAGGATCCACCACCAAAAATACTGGTAGGAATCAATAAGCCTCCTAATTTCACATTGCAAATAACAATTTTGAATTTATGGAAAGAAATACAAAGAAGATAGGAAGAATGGAGAAAGGAAAAATGAAAACTGAAGGAGGAAATTCACAAGAGGGATGAAGAAATTGAGGATAAAAATGAAAAAATTTCCACCTTGAAGCAAAGGGTAGATGATATGGCAGTCTTGGTGCCAAAGATTTTGGAATGTAGAGATCCTTCAAGGGTCTATGCCCTGCTCCTGAAGGAGAGGTATCTCTCTTTTAAGATTTCAAGACTTGCCTTAGGTCTGAATCCTTCTATTGATACTCCTATGAAATTTTTCAATGCTTATAGGATTTCCTCACCTGAAATGAAGAATTTGCTATGTGAATTTTATTTACATAATTATGTTGTCACAAAATACCATGATTGGAATCTGCTACTATATGTTGGGGATGTTCAATTGAGAGCATTCATGTCTTGGGTGCAAAATGAGATTAGTTGGGGACAACAACATGGTGCTTATAAACAATTGGAGTTTGATATCCCTCTACCTGTTAGAGCTGAATCAAGCAACCCAAGGGATATTTATAGAGAATGACATAGAATGCTACTCAGACCAAGTTATGGAAATAGAATTATGCCTTGGATTGAGGAAGTTTACACTGAGTATGAGGTAAAAATAGTAGCAAAGGAGGAAACCATGAGGATATTTTTATCCCAGAGGTGGAATAGTTTAACTGATGAGTTGAAGCAGGTTGAGCCTCATTCCATCCACAATTGTGTTGCAGCATTAAAACGAATTGAGAGGCATATTCAGATTGGAAGAACTTAGGGATGGCATTGGCTTCTCCTAACTTTTTAACCACCCATGCTTATGTGGCCTGTGCCAAATTTCAGATTCTACTAGTATGAAATTGCTGCAAAAAGGTAGAGATGAAACGGGTTTGAAAAATTGGGAGGATTCTATTGCGATCCTAACTCATGTACTACAACCACTGATGTCAGATAGCTCTCAATTGCAAATTTCAAAGCTTTGAACAAGAAAAAGAACAACTTGTTGATGGTGTTTTCTACACAGCAACAACTCAGACAGAAAATGATATTCTATCTCTCTTGAAAGATAATCTTCAACAATAAATTGCTGAAAATCACCCCAATGTCTCTCGGGTGTCAGGTCATGACAATGCATAAATAACTCAGATAATATGTGAAAATGCTAGTAATCACAAGGGGCCTTACAAATAAACAATGCTGGAAGTGAATTTTCATCAGGTGCAACGATATAGTGATGCTTTCAATCCTAAAACTAACCCAGATTCAAAATAAACAGCAAAAGAGATAAGGGTTTAGAGAGATTCTATTTATTCTAACTCCTAAGATCAATCACAATAATGATGAAAGTTGCAAATGGATAGATCCCTAACAAAACTGATCTCTGCTTGATCAAGGACAAACCTGCAACTACACAGAAATTGTGCAATCTTCTAGGGAAATCCAAATATTTTCAGACTTTTAACATTCATTCACATACCCAACTGCTGGCACAATGTAAACAAGCATTCACATTTGAACTTAGCACAGAAGTGAGGCCCAGACTAACTTTACACAACAATCTACAATCATCAAATTGCTAAAAGTATGGACCGGAAATCGATCAACATTATTAACATTTCACCATCTTTGTAAAAGAGCTGAAATCTAACATCTAACATCTAATATCTGAGAATCAAGAACAAGAAACCATAAAACTATTGAAAATAAATACAAAGTTTTCCAAATCAACAATCCAATTGCATTAATTCTCCAGCATTACATAACAATTTCAAGTCTCTCATCTCCTACAGCTAATTCTGAAAAGTACTTGCTAATTCTGGCCTTCTAACTTAGCAAAATTCTGGCCTAATCAAACTCCTAAAAATCTCTCATCTTACAAATGAGGCACAAATGCCATTTATAGAAAACCTCAAACATGTCGGCCCAATTGGATTTTACAATAATAACTGGCCTCAAAACAGGTCGGCCAGGAGAATTTCAAAATAGGACAAGATTTGCATTAAATGCATGAATATTATCCATGTCAACCCATGATCTCCAGCAAGATCAGATTCACGTTTCTTCCAGAAAGTCCTCCAGCTGTAGACAATTTTGGCACGAATTCTTAGGTAGGTCCCACTTTAAAAATTTAAATTGAGCATTTCCAAATTCCCCTTTTGGCACGAATCCATATGCAAGTCCCCCTTTTAATATTTGTTTAGTCCTGATCATTTTCAAGATCATTTTTGAAACAAATTCTATTTTTGGAAAAAATAATCATTTTCAGAAAAATTTCTATTTCGGGAAACTAGACCAGGGGAAAATCTGGGAAAATCCAGGTCAAGCGGACTCTAGACCAGAATCCAGAAAAAACCAGTTGGATAGGATTCTGGGAAAATCCAGCCAGTCAGGATTCCGGGAAAATCCAGGTGGACATGATTCTACCGAATAAGGCAAAAATTTTAACAATAGATCATCAAAACAAACCAAGAATGCGTGAAACATCGTGTAATATATCAAATTAAGCATGGGGTGTTGAGCATTTATCATCAAATTCATCAATTTAATCCAGTATTTCAATTTGCAAAAAGTCTGGCAGAAAATCCATAAAAATCTAGGTGGACTGGATTTCCGCGGATGGCATAAAATTCTGGACTTTGGCACATTCCGGAAAACCGAAGAAATCCGAGAAAATCCGGGTCGAGCAGAAAATCCCGAACGCAAGCAAAAACCCGGACTTCACTCGGATTCAGAATTTCATGGAAATCGGGAAAAATCTGGACGGACTGGAAAATCCCGGACTGGACTAAAAAACCCGGATTTTCCATAGAGCTAGACTTTGAACAGAATCCGGAAAAATCCGGATGGATCGGAAAATCCCGGATTGGGGTAAAATCCCAGATTTTGCTCAAAACTTAGTTTTTTCAAAGGGGAACCTGGGGAACTCACTTGGGCAAGCAAGATGAACATCTAAGGACCCCCAAAGGAAATGAAATAAATAAAATTAAGGGGCCAAAAGACACCAAAAGCCAAAGCAAAAAGAGGGTCCCTATTTTCAGTGGGGCGTGTGTGCAAAACTGCACAACACAACTCTTCCCCTACTGGATGACCAACAAAATGTTAGGTCGGGGGAAGTGATGAGCCTAGTTTTTGGTCTAGTTTTGGGTAGAATCTATAGTCTATTTTCTCATAGATGTCATGGAATTTAATGCTTAAGTGTTGGTATTGGCATAATGTTTCCCTCAGACCATTAACATTTGATATTATCCTATCTCTGCAAGCTTTAATGACATTCGACATAATATGTGGGTTATCTATATTGATTTTGCATGTGATTAATGAATGTTTATTAGAGTGGTTATAGATGTGCAGTTATTATGCGTACTAATCTTGACCTACAGATTTAATATGCCAAGTTGAGGAAGACACTACCAACTAGGCATGCACCATAACAGCTAGATTAGGCAACCGACAGTAAATATTCTGCATGCAACTAAACGTAACTGCCTTGTAGTGGATGTTAATGATTGAGCATGCATGGGCATTGTTGTTGTGTCGGATCTACGCTTGACTTGCATGTCTGACCAGATTCCATGCATCAATAACTGCCATCGCTCCAATTTCCCTTATTTTCCCTAAATGGCGTCCTCCCAGTCGTGGAGTTGACTTCCTTGCTTCAGTGTAATATAAATAATGATTTGATGCTCCTTCTTCAGGAGGTTGCATATTTTGACATTGTACTCTCATTCTCCAGTTTTAGTAATACAAATATATTACTCTTTGTATGCATGATTTATAGTGAATGAAATAAATATTTGAGTTTGAGCATCAGAGTTCTTATTAGTTTAGAGGATACTTATCCAAGGGGACCCACTTGGTGAGTAATCCGTCTTCTTAGTTTAGCATTAGTTCAGTATTACTTGTTGTTTAGTACTTAGTTAGAAATCTAGCATCGACTGTTCCTACAACCATTAGAATTTTATTCTATGATTGTTCCTACAACCAAGATAGGCAGAGTAGTTTCCTGTTTGCTATTCATATTTTCATTCGTGTTCTGCATTTCATCTTAGCATAGTTGTTGGTTGATAATCAACATTTTCTTCATTTATTTCCAACAATTTACTTTCAGTATTGTATTTCTTAGCTATAGAATGCAATGACTACTTGAGCCCCTAGTACATATAATGTGCTGACCCATTTCGAGTCCACGTCCCTAGGTTGACAAGTTAAATGCATCTTCATGGTGATTGAATGGATATTCAGGTTAGATGTCCAGTCTCTGAATCATGGCTATAAAGGCCTAGCTATGAAATCATTGTAGGAGGCCAACACTCGCTGCCAGTCAGGTGTCCATAGCCCCAATGAGGTTATCACTGTGATTCTCCTAAACATAGCTCTACTACCAGTGAGGCGTTCGTAGACTCGGTAGAGATATTCAGATCCTCCTGATAAGTTGAATTCTTTCTTTTGATATTCAATATTCTCTTTTATTTTTTTCTTTCTTTTGATATTCTTTTCTTTTCACGTTTTATTTCAACCTGTGAACAATGATGTTCACACTTAGGGATGAGAACCAGAAATTTAGGATTTTTCACCTAATAAGACCTCACAAGGACCCTACTACAACCTTAGGATTCTTAAGATGTATGAAAGATATAAGATTTCAGAATACTTCAAGTTCAAATCAGACCAATGACCCATCCTCTTTAAATCAAACATCCAGACTGTGTGACACTAACAAAAAATATCGACCATTAATTCAAGACACATGATTAAATTCCACTAATGAAATACTCAAAAATAGTCCTAGATAATAAAATGGTAGTTGTGCAAGTAAAACACTTCCCCAAACATAAAGCAGAGGAACTCCAAACTGGAGAAGCAATGAAAAGACAAAGAAAACCCAAAGCAATCCTTAAACTAAAATAGAACTAAACTAACCAAAAATCAGAAAGTAGAAGCAAAGCAAAGCAAAGCAACCCTAAAGAAAACTAGTTCTAAAGAACCCTAACCCAAAGAAAATGGAAAGCATGAAGGAAAAGAAAACCAAAAGCAAATATATACTAACCAAAATAGAAAGACAAGAGAAAAAGAAAATTACCTACAACAGAGAAAAAAAACTTATTCCAATGAAGCTATATACAGAGAGACTCACAACGAATCATGATCAAACAAGGAAAACTAAGACCCATACCCATTTGGATTTTCAGTGCATGGACAAGCAATAATGTAATGGTAATAGTCCTCAAGAATGCAAATTCATCTTTATATTCAACAAAATAAAACCCCAAATTACAGCATTCAAACTCCATGTCAAGATTGGGAATAAACAGTAACTGAGGTAACTCATTAGGTCCATGGTTAACCCATATGCAAGTTGTCTTTCCTAGGCCTCCATAACCAAATTGATAAACTTGAAAATCCACAGTAAGGAAGGAAACAACATGGTTTTGTTCTTCTGTAGACTAAGTGTTGTATTCATCATTCCCCACTTGTGAAGAGTTGATCCTAATATCATCAGGAGGTCTCTGCTGATGGTACAACAATCCCCTTGTGCTTGAAACATGCAAAATAGAGTTGCAGGTATCACTACATAGTGAAAAGTGAATTTTAGATTGAACATATTCAAAATTAACATCATGGAATATTTCACCTATTTTTGTTTCTTCATGAGGGATCAACAATGAAAGTGTAAAAACATTGTATTGTACAACAAATTTCTCAATAGGATGTTCATCAGGAAGTATCACAAACTGATTTTCAAGCACACTTTTGGTTACAACAGTGTGGTCATGCTCATCAATGGTGACTAAAACATCCTCATGCTTAGCATCATTCATATTTTCTTGCACATCAGAAGGAATCCCATTAGCTACCTCATCATCAACACATAAAGTCTGTGAATCTTCAATGCTCAATTCATTAATAGCCAAAGGAAGAATAAGATCTAATGAATGAGAGAACTCCTTGAATTCTTCTTCTACTAGTTCAATTCCTTCAATTTTCTTCATGAGACATTCGTTAACAACTTGAAGTTCCTTTATTGAAAAATCAATGTCTACCAGAACTACCCCAACATTTGCTACTATGCCTTCCTTAGATTCAACAACTAGTTGGCATTCCTTGATTAAAGACTCTTCAGATATAACTTTCTATGCGGCTCTTGTATGTTGTGACAACTTTACTTGTTCTTCCACATCCTTTATGGCTATCTGGAACTGGAGAAATGTGAATTTAGAGTGCTCTCCCTCATGTATCTTGCACCAAGCTGGTAACAAGAACTCTTCTAGGTGGATTTTGTAACTCAGGCTTGACCAATATTTTATAATTCTAGGAACAAAAACTTCATATATAGTCTGTATTAGATATTTATTTTGGATGGGAGGAGCTTGTAGAGCAACTCTTTTCTCTCACAGCTCATCCTCAAAAATTTGACTCACCTCTGTAAGAACATACACATTTATCTTTATAGGTGGCTCTTCACTTAAATGTTCCTCTGTTAAGTCTGATGCCTCAGATTTGTCTTCCTTACACTCATTCCCTTCCAAATACACCTCAACGTTAACCGCAACATCATCTCTGGATTCAAAATTTGTGGGGTTCTCTATAGAGTATTCCTTATTTAACTTTTCTTTCCACTCCAGCTATCTCCCAACTTTGATGATGATGTCCACGCATGAATGAGAAGTGAACTCTGAATTGAAAACACTATGAACTCTACACCATTTAGATGAAATGAAATCTTGAAAACAATTACCACCACCAAGCCGATCTTCAACTATATGTGCAAATGCCTCAACTGCAACATCAATAAACTCTAAATCTATGGAGGCTAGTGGTTCAAGCAGGTTCTGCATGAAGATACCCCTTTGAAAAATCCTCTCAAGTTTACCTAGAAATTCTAAGAATTCCCACTTACTGTGCCCACAGGTATTATGAATTCTACACTTGTCTGAAAATGCATATTGATGCAAACCCTTACTATTCCAGAGATCCAATCTCTTATTTAGAGAGTCAAAAAGTTGAGGAAAATAAATCAAAAAATTGTTCCTATCATTAAAAGCATAAGATTTTTTTTCCATCTTGACTCAAAATTTGTACATTCAGATCTGGAGATCTATCATATCTCATATTTTCAACACAAAGGATCATTCAACTTCTAGCTATGTCACCTTTGTTCAGCCCTCCTTATTTTCTGCATAGCAACAACTTAGACAAAATACAAGTATTACATCTCTCTTGAAAAGTAAATCTCTATCAACAAGCATCAAGAGATAACCCCAAGTTCTCTAATGTCAGGTCTTTACAATGTATAAACAAATCATATAATATGTGAAACTACTAGTAATCACAAGGGGCCTTACAAATGAACAATGTTGGAAGTGTTCTTTCATCAAATGTAACAATATGTTGATGCTTTGAATCCTCAAACTGATCGAGATTCAAAGAAAGGTCAAAAGTAGATAAAAGAGAGATTTATTTTCTAGTTAACTCCTAAGAACAATCACAACAATGATGAATGTTGCAAATGGATAGATTCCCAATAAAAAAAATCTTTGCTTGATCAAGGACAATCCTACAAATTTGTAGAAATGGTGCAATCTTATGAGGAAATCAGAATGTTTTTAGACTACAAACATTCATTCACATACCCAATAGTTGGGGCTATGTAAACAAACATTCATAGTTGAACTAGGCAAAAAATGAAGCCTAGACTATCTTTACACAACAATATACAATTAGAAAATTGCTAAGAGTATGGACTGGAGATTGATCAACATCATTAGCATTTCACCATTATCATGAAAGAATTGAAAACTAACATCTAACATCCGAGAATTGAGAACAAGAAACCATAAACTGTTGAAGATCAACACAAAGTTTTCCAAATCAACAATCCAATTGCACTAACTTCTCCAGAACTTACATAACAATTTCAAGTCTCTCCTCTCCTACAACTACTGACTTCTCCTAATTTAGCCAGTTCTGGCTTTCTACAACTCCTAATTAGCTATTTTAACCCCTTGAAAATGAGAAGGCACTGGCCTTTTATATATTCTTCATTACAATTTCAATGGATAGGATTAAATCAATCCAAGGGCCCAATTTTCTCACCTAGAAACATCAGGTGGTTACATTAGAGCTTTGACATTTAGATATACCATCACCTAATAGGATAAAACAGTTACATTTTGGAGCAATGAACAATAAGCTTTCTACCACGTTGACCTTGATGCAAATTCTGATTGGAGAGGAAAAACAACATCACATGGTACAAGCATCCTCTAGAAAACTCCTCCAATTGTAAACAATCTTGGCACAGATTCAAAGGAAAGCTCCTCATTTAAATTGGAGTTGCATTCTAAAATTCTTCTAGCAGCATCATTTGGGCATGTTTCCTTATGTAGGTTAGGTTCATTTGTACAGAAGGAACATTTCACCTTAAGGCACATTTCCATATGAAGGATATTTGAAAACAATTTAAACACCTCTCTTGTGCACGTCTACATAGGCAGGAGTATTTAGGATGATTTTAATTACTCCCCTTTTGGAATTTTTTTTGGAAATTTCCTCATTAGCAATCAACACCTTCATGATTCTAATAAATTTTTTTTATAATACTCCTACAACCAAACAAAATAATAATGAGTGCATTTAGATAGTTTAAAAGATATTATGTTAAATAAGTGTTGAAAAAATTCATAAGCCATCATTGTAACTCCATAAGCTACCCTCCATATAAGAGAAATACATGAATCATCAAAGTGGTCCCCCTAAATAATAAAACAAATTCCTTAAACAACTTATGCTCTCAAACTACCAATTCTTTAACCCATAGTCATAAATATGCAATCTCACTGAAAGTTGATGAATTGAAGTTGCAACATTTTTCCATTTGATTTTAAGAAGTATCCTTTCATGCTCTACCATAAAGTCATCAAAGATCCATACGACAAACTAATTTACAAAATTTATTTCGCTGTTATCTTATTAATTTGTTTTCCAGATGCACCCAAAATCCATGGAATCTGTGAACCGGCTTGGAAATTCTACCCTTAAACTTCCCGATTTTATCGTGGATTGTGATATTGTGCTACTTTTCAATGATCCACCAAGTCATTGTATCCCCACAGGTTACACAATCTGTAGCTTAATCATGCTAGCTACTTAATCCTTATAAACAAATTCTAATATATCGTATGCCCTGCTTCTTCCTTATTGCAATTTAACTTGTAATATTTCGTCCATAACTATTGTGAATTTGTATGAAAGAATTGAGAGCTTGAATATAATAGATCTCATTCCCTCATCCATACAATTAGATAAACAATACCACATGTCAACCAATCACATCTGCTTTGTGAATCACATCACAATTTTATACAGAGAATTGTCTATCTATCGACTCAACATAATCCTTCTCTTACATCACGAGTTCTCCTGCAGAATTTCCTCCAACCACAACCTCTCATCTTGATATCATTATTTAACTACTTCTGTAGAGCCAAGGAAAAGTCAATAATTATGCCACTTGTTTCAAAATATACTTGGCAACACAGCCACATTTTAATTTGCATTATTACATCAATAGCATCACGTCACCCATTCCATTGTTGAGTGTGGTCTCATGAGTCCTTTGCATTGATGGTGAACATAAAATTCATTGTCCTATGGTGCTTGCAAATTTTATCAAGAATGATAATTCTTCTTTCAAATCCATGCTCGTTCACTGTCTTGGAGACTATGTAAATGGGATCATGTCCTCTGTTCACAATGCACATCTAAATTTCTTCAGAAAACCCACACCTACTTCATCTAATCTACTAACACCCACATCTTATTCCAATCTACTATTGCTCATATCAAATCCACTGATCTTGATTTGGATATTTAACAATTCCAATCATGATGATATTCCTCCATTCCTGGGTTCAAATTTCCCTAATCGACTAGATTGCAAATTCTAAATACTTTAATTAGAATATAAGACCTTCGAATAACTTAGTCAATCCATGCAGATTAGATAAATTCCTTTGAGCGACCTCACAATTCTCTTCTTCCACAAATTAAGTCCTTCTAAAGTCCATTTATCATGCAAAGCCTTCATGATGATATCACACACAAGAAAAACACTTTATCAATGACCTAGCACCATCACTTGCGATCTATGCCATTCAAATGTTTTGATGTAATTAGCTAATTCTTTTTCATCCATAATTATAATCTCGAGCCTGCAGACTTCTTTCGTAGATTTGTCTTCTCATTAACCATTCTTTCTCAGCAATATATTCAGTTGGTGCACCAAAATAATTATAACTTACAACAATCTTCACAACTAGAAATGATCCACAAATTGAGACTCGTAGACCTCGTCTCTCAGGTATCATAAGGACGATAGAAAATATGGGCCATTACTTCTTTCATACATGTAGAAGATATCTTGTTTATTTCTCCATTCTCATCAACCGTTACCTTGCTGCCTATAAATACCTGACATCGTCACCATAATATTCTCCCATGATTCATTTACAACAGATTCTTATTACACCCTCACTATCTTATCACTTTATGCTGGAGCACAATAGACACCGAACTCAAATGAATTGAGAATCCCTCACAAAGTTTTGTCCTTCATCATATCTATGAACATAATGTTATGCAATCATAGCTAGATTGGTGATAGGTCCACTATCAAAGAGAATCTCCTTCGTTCTAACAAAATTCACATTTTTACTACCGAAGCACCGCATCTAGCATTTTTATCTTCGGGATTTTGAGGGTCCATGGATTTTTTGAGATATCCTCCTTTCAGAAAATCTATCCATGCTTAGATTTTCTGAATGTTTATCCCTCTAGAAAATTCTTGTGTGCTTGGATTATCTAAATCTTCTACTTTCTTTGGAGAATTCCATTACATATGGATTTCCTGAGACTTGGTCCTTCTGAACATTCCATTTACACAAGCCATTCTCATATTGTCATGAACATTTGCAAGTCCTTGAATTATTTTATGTCTTCCACTCATCGTTCCCTCTTACGGAGATTCACACAAATTTTAAATTGAATAACCCTCCTATAATTGTGACATGCAATATTTCAAATGATCAATAGTCAACATATTATAATTATTGCCATAGTAAACACTTTAAACACCTTCAGAAATTTGAGGGTCTCAGGAATTGCTACCAACCTCATATTTTTTGAGCTTAAATCTATTTAGGAAATTCTTTCAGCCTCATATTTTCTGAAACAAAATCCCCTTGAGAAATCCGCATGCAACTAGATTTATCAAATTCTTCATTGACATGATTCCTTAGCTACCAACATTAATTCAAATCATTTTGTTCCCTTCAATAGACTTGATAAAACCTTATTTCATAGGTTTTCCTACACTTCAAATTACTTCATCAGTCTTTTTAGGCTCATCATGGGTTCCACAAATCAAAAACCAGGCTACCCCCAAAGCGAGCAAGTCATAGTTCTCGGTTCATGCGGCTATCGTTTTAATGTGCTTAGCATTCATATCCTCAAATATGGCCATGTTCAACAAGCCATTTGAATATCACTATCTTTCATTGTCTTTACATTTGCGGACTATCAACTTTCTTGAACTCATTGCTATGAACAATACCCTGTGTTTCTTATGTTTGGCTTGCAAAATTTTATTTTCAAAAATTCCAAGGATCCTCAGTTTATCTGAGACTTTCATATGCTCATTCTGATACTAGAAACACTGAATTTATCATGTACATCTAGAAAATGCTTACATTTCATAACCAATGGAAGATAAAGCAATGCAATGTAACATGAAACATTAATCTTAATCAATATGGAAAAGGTACTCCAAAATGCTTATGAATATATATATATATATATAAAAACTAGCTTTCTCACACAATTGTGCATTAGTGACTAAAAATTCCATTTTCCCAGATAGCATCATCAACACACATAATAAATTAATCTTGAGAACCTTAGTTATTATATGCAACAAGCCAAATAAAGCACTCGAGTTCCCTCAGGCAGATCAATATTGAAGACTAGTGGATGCAAATGCTATGAAAAGACCCTTTAAAGCTCAGGAGTATGAAGGCACCTTGGACTCAGAAAACTTGAGAGGGCTCATAATTTTTGAACAGACCCAAGTTTGGGTTATCTGAGGGAGCTCGGGTTTACCGAAATTGAGAAATCTAAGGGAGCTCAAATTTCCCAGACTTCTCATATACTCAACCAACTTTGCCCCAAAGTTAAAATTTCAAGTTTAGGCAGACTTTAAAGGGATAAAATTATGATCATGATGTGCCAAAGACACTGAGATTCAAGGTGAAACAAAAAAAAAAATGATAAACCTATCCTCTAAGGAGAAAAGGTCAGAACCCTAAAGCAAGCTAGCGAAAAAACAAGCAAAAGAGAGGGTCCTCGCCTCCAGTGGGGTATGTGTGAAAAATTTGCACAACAAATGGAAACTCCTACTAGGAAAATTCTCCAGAGCATTTTGATGATGAACAAGAATCTTAAACCCAGAATCTATGGTTTCAATCTCCATATTAGGTAGAAAAATCAAAATGCAAGATCAAAGAATGAAGACCAAAGGTAGATCAAACCTTTCATTAGCTGAAAATCTCAGTTTGTGTAAGTGAGTTCATTCCACTCTTTGAGCTACTGCAGAAACCAAGATTTGTCAAGTTAGGCTACGTAAAGGATTCTAACTTCAAAAACAACCTGGATAGAGCCTCACTGCCAGTCAGGCATCCATATCCCCGATGAGGTTATCGTTGTGATTCTCCTAAACATAGCTCTCCTGCCAGCCACAAATCCATAGCCCTGGTAGAGATATTTAGATCCTCCTGATAAGTTGAATTCTTTATTTTGATATTCAATATTCTCTTTTCTTTTCTTTCTTTCTTTTGATATTCTTTTCTTTTCACTTTTTATTTCAACATGTGAACAATGAAGTTCACACATAGGGCTGAGAACCACAGTGGCATTGAAGCATAAATTTATGATTTTTCACCAATCAAGAACTCACAAGGACCCTACTGCAACCTTAGGATTCTTAAGATGTATGAAAGATATAATATTTTATAATTCTTTAGGTTCAAATCAAACCAATGATCCATCCTCTTTAAATGAAACATTCAGACCATGTGACACTAACAAAAGATCTTGACCATTAATTCAAGACACATGATTAAATTCCATCAATGAAATACTTCAAAATAATCCCAAATAATAAAATGGTAGTTGTGCAAGTATAAACTTCCCCAAACAGAAAGCAAAGGGACTCCAAACTAGAGAAGCAATGCAAAGACAAAGAAAACCCAAAGCAATCCTTAAACTAAAATAGACCTAAACTAGACAAAAAGTAGAAAGCAGAAGCAAAGTAAAGAAAAGCAACCCTAAAGAAAACTAACTCTAAAGAATCCTAACCCAAAGAAAATGAAAAACAAGAAGGAAAATAAAACCAAAAGAAAATATATACTAACTGAAATAGAAGGACAAGAGAAAATGAAAACTACCTATAGTAGAGCAATTGCATTTATTCCAGTGAAGCTATATAAAAGAGACTCACAACAAATCATGATCAGACAGGGAAAACTAAGACCCATACCCATTTGTATATTCAGTGCATGGACAAACAATAATGTAATCGTAATAGTCCTCAAGAATGCAAATTCATCTTTATATTTAGCAAAATAAATCCCCAAATTGCAACATTCAAACTCCATGTCAAGATTGGGAATAATCAGTAACTGAGGTAACTCATTAGGTTCATGGCTAACCCATATGCAAGTTGTATTTCCTAGGCCTCCATAATCAAATTGATAAACTTGAGAATCCACAGTAGGGAAGGAAACAACCTGGTTTTGTACTTTTGTAGACTGAGTGTTGTATTCATCATTCCCCACTTGTGAAGAGTTGATCCTAATATCATTAGGAGGTCTCCACTGATGGTACAACAATCCCCTTGTGCTTGAAACATGCATAATAGAATTGGAGGTATCACTACATAGTCCAAAGTGAAATTTAGATTGAACATATTCATAATTAACATCATGGAACATTTCACCTATTTGTGTTTCTTCATGAGGGATCAACAATGAAAGTGTAGAAACATTGTCTTGTACATCAAAATTTCTCAACAGGATGTTCATCAAGAGGTATCACAGACTGATTTTCAAGCACACTTTTGCGTACAATAGTGTGGTCATGCTCATCAATGGTGACCAAAACATCCTAATGCTTAGCATCGTTCATATTTTCCTACACATCAGAAGGAATCCCATTAGCTACATCATCATCAACACATAAAGTATGTGAATCTTCAATGCTCAATTCATTAATAGCCAAAGGAAGAATATGATCTGATGAATGAGAGAACTCCTTGAATTCTTCTTCTACTAGTTTAGTTCCTTCAATTTACTTCATGAGACATTTGTTAGCAACTTGAAGTTCCTTTATTGAAAAATCAATCTCTGCCATAACTGCCCCAACATTTGCTACTATGCATTCCTCATATTTAGCAACTAGTTTCCATTCCTTGATTGAAGAATCTTCAGATATAAATTCTTGTGCAGCTGTTGTATGTTGTGACAACTTTATTTGTTCTTCCACCTCTTTTATGGTTGTCTAGCATTGGAAGCATGTGAATTCAGAGTTCTCTCCTTTTGCACCAAGCTCATAACAACTCCTTTAGGTGGATTCTATAACTTAGGCTTGAAAAATCTTTAATAATTCTAGCAACAAACTCTTCATATCTAGTGTATATTGGATCTTTATCCTGGATGGGAGGAGCTTGTAGAGTAAATCTTTTCTCTTGTAGCTCATCCTCATAAATCTGACTAACCTCTATAAGAACATCCTCCTTGATCTTTATAGGTGGCTCTTCACTTAAATGTTCCTTTGTTAACTCTGATGCCTCAGATTTGTCTTCCTTACATTCAATCCCTTCCAAATCCACCTCAACATCAGTTGCAACATCATCTCTAGATTCATAATTTGTGGGCTTCTCTGTAGAGCATTCGTTATTTAACTTTTCTTTCCATTCCAAGTATCTGCCAACTTTGATGATGATGTCCACACATGAATGACAAGTGAACTCTGAATGGGTAGCATTATGAACTCTACACCATTTAGATGAAATGAAATCTTGCAAACACTTAAAACCACCAAGCTAATCTTTAACTATCTATGAAAATGCCTCAAGTGCAACATCAATAAACTCTAAATCTATGGAGGCTAGTGGTTCAAGCAGGTTCTACATGAAGATACCCCTTTAGAAAATCCTCTCAAGTTTACACAAAAAGTCTAAGCATTCCCACTCACTATGCCCAGAGGTATTATGAATTTTTCACTTGTCTAACAATACATATTGATGCAAACCATTACTATTCCAGAATTCCAATCTCTTATTCAGAGACTCACAAAGTTTAGGAAAATCAATCTGAAAACTGTTCCTATTATTAAAAGCATAAGACTGCTTTTCCATCTTGACTCAAAATTTGTACATTCAGATTTGGAGATCTATCATATCTTAGATTTTCAACACAAAGGCTCATTCAACTTCCAGCTATGTCACCCTCATTCAGCCCTCCTTTTATCGCCAATTTTTTGATGGTGTTTTCTACACATCAACAACTTAGACATAATACAAGTATTCTATCTCTCTTGAAAGGTAAATCTCTACTAGCAAGCCTAAAGAGATAACCCCAAGCTCTCTAATGTCAAGTCTTGACAATGCATAAACAACTCAGATAATATGTGAAAATGTTGGTAATCACAAGGGGCCTTACAAATGAACAATGTTGGAAGTGTGCTTTCATCAGATGTAACAATATGTTGATGCTTTGAATCCTAAAACTAATCAAGATTTAGAGAAAGGTAAAAAGGAGATAGGGGTTCAAGAGAGAGATTTCTATTCTAGTTAACTCCTAAGATCAATCACAACAATGATGAATGATACAAATAGATAGATCCCCAATAAAACTAATCTCTACTTGATCAAGGAAAAGCCTACAACTCTCCAAAAATGGTGCAATCTTCTAAGGAAATCAGAAGATTTTCAGACTACAAACATTCATTCACAAACCCAATAGCTGGCGCAATGTAAACAAGCATTCAAAGTTGAACTAAGAACAAAATGAGGCCCAAACTAACTTTACATAGCAATCTACAATTAGAAAATTCCTAAAAGTATGGACCGGAGATCGATCAACATCATTAACATTTCATCATTATCATGAAATAATTGAAAACTAACATCTAACATCCGCGAATTGAGAAAAAAGAAACCATAAACTGTTGAAGATCAACACAAAGTTTTCCAAATCAACAATCCAATTGCATTGACTTCTCCAGAACTTACATAACAATTTCAAGTCTCTCCTCTTTGAAAGCTATTGATTTCTCCCAATTTAGGCAATTTTGGCTTTCTACAGCTCCTAATCAGCTATCCTAACCCCTTACAAATGAGAAGGCACTGGCCTTTTATATATTTTTCATTACAATTTCAATGGCCATGATTAAATCAATCTAAGGGCCCAGTTTTCTCACCTAGAAACATTGGGAGGTTACATTAGGGCTTTGACATTTAGATACATCATCACCCAATAGGATAAAAGCAGTTACATTTTGGAGCAATGAACAATAAGCTTTCTACCACATTGACCTTGATGCAAATTATGATTGGAGAGGAAAAACAACATCACATGTTACAAGCATCCTCTAGAAAACTCCTCCAGCTGTAGACAATCTTGGCACAGATTCAAAGGTGGGCTCCTCATTTAAATTGGAGTTGTAATCTAAAATTCTTTTGACAACATCATTTGGGCAGGTTTCCTAATGTAGGTTGGGTTCATTTGTAAAGAAGGAACATTCCTCCGTAAGGCACATTTCCATATGAAGGATATTTGAAAACAATTTAAACACCTCCCCTTTGCATGTCTACATAGGCAAGAGTATTTAGGATGATTTTAATTACTCCCCTTTTGGAAAAAACTTCTGGAAAGTTCATCATTAGCAATCAACACCTTCATGATTTTGATAACAAATTTTATAATACTCCTACAACTAAAAAAAACAATAATGAGTGCATTTAGATAATTTAAAAGATATTATGTCAAATAAGTGTTGAACAAATCCATAAGCCATCATTGTAACTCCATAATCTACCCTGTATATAAGAGAAATACATGAATCATCAAATTTCCCCCCCTGAATAATAAAACAAATTCCTTAAACAACTGATGCTCTCAAACGACCAATACTTCAACCCATAGTCATAAATATTCAATCTCACTAAAAGTTGATGAACTGAAGTCGCAACATTTTTCCATTTGATTTTAAGAAGTATCCTTTCATGCTCCACCATAAACTCATCAAAGATCCATACGACCAACTAATTTACAAGAATTTCTTTCACTATCATCTTATTATTTTGTTTTCCAAATACACCCAAAATCCATGGAATCTGTGAACCGGCTTGGAAATTCTTCCATTAAACTTCCCAATTTTATTGTGGATTGTGATATTGTGCTACTTTTCAAAGATCCACCAAGTCACTATATCCCCACATATTAGATAGTCTGCAGCTTGATCATGCTAGCTACTTAATCCCTATGAATTACTTCCAATATATCATATGCCCTATTTCTTCCTTATTGAAATTTAACTTGTAACATTTCATCCATAACTATCGTGAACTTGTATGAAAAAATTGATTGATTGAATATAATAGATCGCATTCCCTCATCCATATAATTAGATAAACAATGCCACCTACCAACTGATCACATTCGCTTTGTGAATCGTATCACAATCTTATATAGAGAACTATCTATCTGCCGACTCAACATAATCCTTCTCTTACATCATGAGTTCTCCTAAAAAATTTCCTGCAGCCACAACCTCTCATCTTGATATCATTATTTAACTACTTCTGTAGAGCCAAGGAAAAGTCAATAATTACGCCACTTGTTGCAAAAGATACTTGGAAACACTGCCGCATTTGAATTTGCATTATTATATCAATAGTATCATGTCTCCCATTCCATTGTTGAGCATGGTCTCGTGAGTCCTTTCTATTGATGGTTAACATCAGATTCATTGTCTTATGGTGCTTGCAAATTTTATCAAGAATGATAATTCTTCTTTCAAATCCATGCTCATTCACCGTCTTGGAGACTATGTAAATGGGATCATGTCCTCTGTTCATAATGCACATCTAAATTTTCTTCAGACAACCGATGCTTGCTTCATCTAATCTTCTAACACCCACATCTTATACCAATCTACTATTTATCATATCAAATCCACCAATCTTGATTTGGAGATTTAACAATTCCGATCGCGATGATATTCCTCCATTTATGGGTTCAAATTTCCCTAATCGACTAGATATCAAATTCTAAATATTTCGATGAGAATATAAGACCTTCAAATAACTCAATCAATCCATGTAGATTAGATAAATTCCTTCGAGCGACCTCATAATTCTCTCCTACAAATTAAGTCCTTCTAAAGTCCATTTATCACGCAAAGCCTTCATGATGATATCACGGTAAACACAAGCAAGACACTTTATCAACGGCCTAGCACCTTCACTTATGATCTATGCCATTAAAATGTTTCGATGTAAACAACTAATTCCTTTTTATCCATAATGATAATCTCAAGCCCACAGACTTCTTTCGTAGATTCGTCTTCTCATTAACCATTCCTTCTCAGCAATATATTTAGTTGGTGCACCGAAATAATCATAACTTACAACAATCTTCACAACTAGAAATGATCCACAAATTGAGACTCATAGACCTCGGCTCTCGAGTATCATAAGGATGATAGAAAATATAGGCCATTACTTCTTCCATACACATAGAAGATATCTCATTTATTTCTCCATTTTCATCAACCGTTACCTTGCTACCTATAAATACCCGATGTCGTCACCATAATATCCTCCCATGATTCATTTGTAGTAGATTATTATTACACCCTCGCTATCTTATCACTTTATGTTGGAGCATGATAGAAACCAAACTCAAATGAATTGAGAATCCCTCACAATTTTTTTTCCTTCATCATATCCACGAACACAACGTGATGCAATCATAGCTAGATTGGTGATAGGTCTTCTATCGAAGAGGATCTCCTTCATTCTAATAAAATTTTCATTTTTATTGCTGAAGCACCGCATCTAGCATTTTTATCTTTCGAGGATTCTGAGGGTCCATAGATTTTCTTAGATATCCTCCTTTTGGGAAGTCCTTGAATTCTTTCATGTCTGCCACTCATCACACCCTCTTATAGAGATTCACACATATTTAAAATTGAATAACCCTCCTATTATTGTGATCTACAATATTTCAAACAATAAATAGTCAACGTATTATAATTCCTGCCACAACAAACACTTTTAACACCTTTGAAAATTTGAGGGTCTCAGGAATTCCTTCCAACCTTGGATTTTTTGAGATTTAATCTATTCGAGAAATTCTTTCAAGCTCGTATTTTCCAAAACAAAATCCCCTCGGTAAATCTGCATGCAACCAGATTTACCGAATTCTTCATTGACATGCTTCCTTAGCTACCAACATTAATTCAAATAATTTAGTTCCCTTCGATAGACCTGATAAACCTTTATTTCATAGGTTTTCCTATACTTCAAATTACTTCATCGGTCTTTTTATGCTCATCATGGGTTCCACCCATTGACCACTAGGCTACCCCTAAAGCGAGCAAGTCATAGTTCCCTATTCATGTGACTGTTGTTTTAATGTGCTCAACATTCAGATCCTTAGATATGGCCATGTTCAACAATCCACTTGAATATCACTATATTTTGTTGTCTTTACATTTGCAAACTATCAAATTTCTTCAACTAATTTCTATGAAGGATACCCTGCTCTTCTTATGTTTGGCTTGCAAAATTTCATTTTTGGGAATTCCAAGGATCCTCGAATTATCTAAGACTTTCATATGCTCATTCTGATACTAGAAACACCGAATTTATCAACTACACCCAGACAATGCTTACATTTCATAACCAATGGAAGATAAAGCAATGCAATGTAATGTGAAACATTAATGTTAATCAATATGGAAAAGGTACTCCAAAATGCTCATGAATATATATATATATATAAACCAGCTTTTTGACACAATTCTGCAATAGTGACTGAAAATTCCATTTTCCCAGATAGCATCATCAACACACATAATAAATTAATCTTGAGAACCTTAGTTATCAGATGCAACAAGCCAAATCAAGCACTCAGGTTCCCTTAGGTAGATCAAGACTGAAGACTAATGGATGCAAATGCTATGGCAAGACCCTTCAAAGCTCAAGAGTACAAAGGCACCTCCTACTCAAAAAAATTGAGAGGGTTAAAAATTTCCGAGTAGACCCAAGTTTGGGTAATTTGAGGGAGCTCGGATTTCCCAGACTTCTCATATACTCATCCAACTTTGCCCCAAAGTTAAAATTTCAAGTTAAGGAAGACTTGAAAGGGTTAAACTTAAGATCATGATGCTTCCAAAGACACCTCAAGTGCAGATAAGTCACCAAGATTCAAGGTGAAACAAAACCAAAACCGATAAACACATCCTCTGAGGAGAAAAGGTTAGAACCCTAAAGCAAGCCAATGAACAAACAAGAAAAAGAGAGGGTCCCCACCTCTGGTGGGGCGTGTGTGCAAAAATTGCACAAAAAGACATTGGAGGAGCAATTGATGCATATCCAAAGAGTTTTTGAGAAGCTAAGGGAGGAGAAGTTGTTCAGTAATTTGAACAAATGTAGTTTTGTGAAGAGAGAGTTGGTGTATCTAGGATTTTTTGTCTCAGTAGAGGGTCTTAAATATTGAAAAATGAGGTGTTTTCTTAGCTTAATACTCTATAAAACTTTAATATTGCTGATCTAATTCTTCTATCAACTTTTGTCTACATTCTACAACAGTAAAATGGATTAATCATGAAGTAATCAAGAAAATGATTAATGTACCCAATACTTAAGAGAACTACACAAGATCAATGTCAAAGCTCCAAACTTTAACATAAACATGACATCCATGATCTAACCATCTCCTCTTAGGAGATCAAATGCATCATAACATACTTATACATCCTAGTCTCAAGAGAACCATGTAATATGCCAAACTCTAAATGCATATCAAGAGTAAACCATGACGTCAATAACAAATATACTCTAAACCAAGAAACCATATCTCTAATCACATGGAGATAACCTTAGCAATGATATATCCAAGTCACTGCCAACAACTCCCATTGAACTGTGATACCAAGTCACACATGGCATGGTGACTACCATATTATCTATGAAGATTACTCTGAAACATGAAGCAAAGATTTATCACAAACAATATTGGCTGAAATAACCAATGCATCATTACTATCATTCAAGGACTCCTTTGTAGAAGAATCATAACTCTCTTGTTCTTACAATCCTTCTTCACATGTCCCAGTTTCCCATAGTTCTAACACTTTACCTTACTTTGTCCTTCTGACTTACCCTTCCCTTCCTTGTTTCCCTTAGACTCCTTTTTCTTAGGCATACCTTTTACAAACAAGGCATTTTGGATTTCCTCCTTAGACTACCTCCTCACCTCCTCTGATAGGAGAGTAGGAATAATGTTTTCCATCTTTGGATCTGCACGATTACCACTAATTGCAACAATTAGATTTTCCCAAGAATCTGGTAAACAACAAAGTAATAAAATGCACTTATCCTCATCCTCTAGCTTTACATCTACAGATGCTAACTAACTAAGAATTAAATTGAAATCATTTAAATGTTGTGCAATAGATTCACCATATTTCATTTTCAATGAATACAACTTCCTTTTCAGATATAACTTATTGGTGAGACTCTTAGTTTGATAAATATCCCCTATTGTCTTCCATAATTTATATGCAGTGGTTTCATCAGAAACATTTAAGAGAAAAACATCAGCAAGACATAACCTAATTGTTCCTCTTTCCTTCTTATCTAACTTAGCTCAATCTTCATCTAAAATAGTTGTAGGTTTCTTTGTCTCATTATTAACCGCTAACCACTGATCTCTTTCTTCAAGAAGATCTTCCATTTTTAATTTCCACATTTCATAGTTAGAACCATTGAACCTTTCAATATCTAACCTTGAATTCATTGTAACAAAACTTAATTCCAAAATCAGCAAATAACAAAAATAATAAAAGCTCCCACTAAGCCAAAAAACCTCCAATCTTTTAAGAGAAAGGCATCCCAATACTCTACCCAACCTTAGCTCTAATACCAAATGTTGAAAAATGAGGTGTTTTCTTAGCTTAATACTCTATAAAACTTTAATATTTCTGATCTAAGTAATCTTTTTCTTTGTTACATATATTCTTTGTGATGTGATTATGGTTTCTTGGTTTAGAGTATATTTGTTATTGATGTCATGGTTTACTCTTGATATGCATTTAGAGTTTGGAATATTACATGGTTTTCTTGAGACTAGGATGTATAAGTATGTTATGATGCATGTGATCTCCTAAGAGGAGATGGTTAGATCATGTATGTCATGTTTATGTTCAAAGTTGGAGCTTTGACATTGATCTTGTGTAGTTCTCTTAAGTATTGGGTACATTAATCATTTGATTTATTACTTCATGAAAGTGTTGTGTTGCATTTGGAGTTTGGAACGGATTGGTTAGTTATAGGTCCTCATGGATACTTGGAGAAATACGTGAGCCTAGAGTTCTCTTATGGTAAGAGACATTTGTTGGAATGGTTACTTGTAAGGAAAGTTTTTTCAATAGAAAAGACCTAGGAGCCTACACCTTGGTTGAATGTGAATTCAACACACTCGGTGGTTTAGCATGCCTCTAAAGAGGTAGTTTGGATACAAAGACTTGGGAAAGGTATTGGTTTGGTTGATAATGGGAAGGTATTAATTGAGAAAGTTGACACTTTAATTAATGTTACAGATTATCTTATGAAACCATACAGATAAGTTCTCTTGATTTTAATCATTTGCTTGGAAGCTTCATGATTATGCAGGCTGCATTTGAAGTTAGCATGGTTTGATTAGTTGGTGCAAGAAGGCCATTGGCCTTGAGTCTTGTACTTATTTTATTATTCCTTGTTTAGAATAATTGCAATGTATAATGTCAAGTGGGAGAATGTTGGAAATAGGATGCCATTTAATTGCAAATCCTAAACATTAATTATTTCATGTATCTCCTAAAGTTCTTGGAATGTGTTCAACAACACTAAGATTAGGATGAGATTAATTATTTAGATGAAATAAATCATGAAATTGACATTTGTAGTTATTCCTAAATAATAGGAACATGTGGGTGCACACATGGTAAGGTGACACTCACCTTGAGTTAAGTTAACTATTCAGAGTAAGAGATAACACTTTTGATTGCATGTAATGACTCTAGGATTTAGGATTTGATGTTTGCATGCATGAAGTTTAGTTCAGTTTAGTTCAGTTCATATGAGTTTAGTTTAGTTCAGTTTAGTTTTGTTCAGTTTAGTTATCTTCAGTTGCATGCAAGTGCATGTTGCATGCATGTTGGTTATTTTGAGTTGCATGTAGTTAGCTTCAGTTAACTTGGAATGCATGGATAATAACTTGAGTTATATGACAGATAATAGGGACTACCTCCAGTTAACAAGGGATGACCATTCTTGCATGAATGGTGTTGAGTAAATGTTTCAATTAACAGGAAATCACTTGGAGCCAACTTGGGCACCCAAGATGTTTTCTTGTATTTACCTCTTTTGCATATTTAGATATTTTTGAGGGCTCAGTTAAGTAGGATTACTTATGGGTGCCAACTTTGAGGAAGAGCTTTGGAATTATCAACAAAATGAAGGTTGAGTTGTGACTTCAGTTTGGGAGGCCCAAATGAATGAAGCACATGTTTTAGCATTGTTCTTCACAAGATAACCCTATTTGCATGAGATATGGTGTACCTTTTAGGGATAGGGTTTGAGCATTGTAATTGTAACTCAAGTTGAGTTTACAAAGCTAATTAAAGCCTATATATCTCAAGCAAGTTGAATAGAGTGTTTAGAGTTTTTTATTGCAAGTTGTGAAGAAGATTGGTGAAGACAGAAGAAGCATTCTCAAGCAAAAATTGGAGCTATTGTAATTTAAATATTGAATAATAGAATAATTCTTGGTGTTGTTTTTTTCTCAAAAGGGGTTCTCCATGGTACATCTTGTGTAATATTTCTAATATCCTGTCTAGTTCTTCTATCAACTTCTGTCTACATTCTACAATAGTAAAATGGGTTAATCAAGATAATCACCCACAAAGAATATATGCAACAAAGAAAAAGCTTACTTAGATCAGAAATATTAAAGTTTTACAGAGTATCAAGCTAAGAAAACACCTCATTTTTCAACATTAAAATGGATCTAAAGAATGTGAGAGCTATCATTGAATGGCCTACCCCGAGAAGTGTTACAGAGGTTAGATCATTTCATGGTCTAGAAAGATTTTATAGAAAGTTTATTAAGAATTTTAGTAGTATTCGTGCACCTCTAACCGAAGTAATGAGAGTGGATAGAAAAGAGTTTAAGTGGAATACAAGAGCAGCCAAAAAATTTTATATGTTGAAGAAGAAAATTATAGAACAACCTATTTTGACACTTTTAGATTTCAATGAGGTCTTTCAAGTAGATTGTGTGGTAGTGGCACTACCATATAAGTTTTTTTGAATCAAGAAGGTAATCCTGTTGCCTATTTTAGTGAGAAGTTAAATGATGCTAAGAAGAAATATTTTGTCTATGATCAAGAGTTTTATGCTATAGTTCAGGCTTTGAAGAAATGGAAACAATATTTGTTGCCAAAAGAATATGTTTTATATACTGATCACCAGGATTTGCAGTATCTCAATAGTCAAGGAAAGTTAAATCAAAGGCACTTAAAATGGGTTGAGTTTTTGCAAAGTTATACTTTTGTTTTGAAGCACAGGAGTGGAAGGTCAAACTGAGTTGTAGATGCCTTAAGTAGAAGGAAAAATTTGTTGATAGAGATGAATATAGAGGTTGTTTGGTTAAATGAAACCAAGAGCTTATATCCAGAAGATCCAAACTTTGTAGAAGTTTGGAAGGCTTGTTTGGAACCTGTTGCATTGGATAGGATAAGATGCTTGTATTTCTTAATCCAATATGGGATGTTGTTCAGAGGAAGTCAATTATGCATTCCAAGGAGTTCTATGAGAGAGAATCTAATCAAGCAGAAGCATAGTGGAGGGTTGGTTGTACATTTCGATCAAGATAAGACCATTGCTCTTGTTAGTAGAATTATTATTGGCCACAGTTACAACAAGATGTTGTTGAAAGGAACAAGACAACTAAGGGGGGGTGAACCAGTTGTCACCAATCTCAAAAAATTATTATCTTCACATCCACTTTATTATGTTATTAAGCATGAACATGAAATGAAAATAACATAAAGTAATATTAATACAAGAAACACTACATTTACGTGGAAAACCCAAGAAGGGAAAAACAACGGTGAGGATTAACTGACAATATAAAGTAATTCCAAAACCAATTACAAAGAGGCTCACTACCCAAGAAGGACTCACTATCCAAATACAAGGCTCATTGCCTATAGATAGGACTCATTGTCCAACAAGGAGGCTCACTGCCTACAAATAGGACTCACTGTCCAACAAGGAGGCTCGCTGCCTACAGATACAAAACATAACAGAAAAATCCACCACAACAAATTTCACACATCCACAGCCTTGATTAGAACATTGCAGACACCATCAGTTCACTGCTTTGAGGAGTATAACACATTAAAGTACTACTGCTTCAATTCACTTTTTCACACTCTTTCTTCTCAAACTTGTGGCATGTGTGATACTTTAAACCATAACATCTCA
This sequence comes from Sequoia sempervirens, assembly GCA_007258455.2. Classification (NCBI taxonomy): domain Eukaryota; kingdom Viridiplantae; phylum Streptophyta; class Pinopsida; order Cupressales; family Cupressaceae; genus Sequoia; species Sequoia sempervirens. The sequence continues at coordinate 304,460,986 of VDFB02000008.1, read as the reverse complement.
ACTTGTATTTACACCATCTTCAATCTTAGAAAATTTCTCCAAGGTCGGCTACACACGCTTCATTTTACAAATTCAAATTAGGTCAATAAATCAACATTCCCACAGTGGAAGAGAATGAGAGAAAACCAAACCAAAACTTAATCAAGACCCAAAACAATTTCTTAGATCAATCACATGATTTCTCAATTGACACTTATCCTTTGCATGAGGTGTAAACATTAAGTTGACCAAACCTAATGAAAACACAAATGGAATTTTAAGTACATGCTTCCACAACAAGAAGATAACATGTGGACCACACAACAAACTTCACCAAACACTAGAAAACATCTCAGATGCCTTCAAATTCATCCACAACAAATACAACAACTTCCATACACAAAATACTTTCCATCAGTCCACCCGAACTCTACATACACACAATAATTCTGAAACTCGTCTTCTAGAGCACCAAACCATGAACACCTTTGTCAAAAAATAGATAACATCATTACAAGCCTTCAGCCAGATCCACAATAGTTGAAGCAAACCAATAGAGGATTGTGAAGCAAAAACATTTCTCCCAGTCAACAGACAACAACTCTTCTAGACTAATTTACACACCGGTGAACACAACTTTCACTCTTCATCAAACCAAAAACTATAAACTAGGATATATCACCGATAGATTCCCATAAACAACACTTCAAATCCACACAAGCATAGGATCAACACAAAATAAATTCAAAGCATAAATCAGAGCACATTCTAAACACACCCACAATTCTATCTTCACTATTTCTCAAAAGCACTTGGAAAAACATCATATCAACACACCTGCAACACCATAAAGATAGCTTCATGTACTCACAACATCTCAATAGTATCTCAACTATACATGTGCAACCTGAAATCACTTAATTCATTTCTCTGCAACAACCTATACTGTGTTGACATCAATGACAACATTACTGACAATACCACCATACTCACTCATACTTGCAACAATCTCCCCCTTTGTCATTGATGGCAACACATGATGTGAAAAAACATCAAAGACAACATCTATTCCATTCCTACACTCTCCTTTATTCTTTATATTAGAAATCCTACACAACATTTATTGCACTCTATTTTCCTTGCAATATCCTCTCTTCCTTTTTCTTTCATTGTTGTTCACATGACTCTCTCTTCCCCTTTGACATCAATGGAAAAGAAAAAAAGGTTTGCATAATTATTCAGCCATATTTAGCTCTGATCACTCCCCCTTAGGAGTGCACCCATTTCATATTGCAACAATGATACTTCCTACTCCCCCTGAGGAGTACACCCAGTCATTAGTAAAAAAATGACGAATTTGTAGATCCATTGGAATGATGCACCTCCATGTGCACCTTATTCAAAGAAGGGGGGAAGTAACCCCCAAATTCTCCCTAAGATACCCAAAAGTATCTTTTAGAATAGCCTTAGTAAATATATCTACAATTTGATCGTTTGTAGGCACATACTCCAACCCGACTTCATCCTTTAACACCTTCTCTCTCAAGAAATGACATCTGATAGATATATACTTTGTTCTTGAGTGCATTACTAGATTCTTTGAAATTTTTATAGAACTTTTATTATCAAAAAATATACGGATAGGCTCATCAAACATCGCTCCTATGTCCTTTAGTATTTATGTTATCCATAAAACTTGTGTGCAACAAGATGCTACAACAATGTACTCAAATTTTGCAGTGGATAAAGAAACCAAATCTTTTTTCTTGCTTAGCCATGAAACTAATCTTCCTCCAAGAAAGAATGCACCACCACTTGTAATCTTCTGGTCATCCACACAACCAGCCCAATTTGCATTGGTGTAAGCACTCAAAGTGAAATCAGTATCCTTAGGATACTACAAGCCATAATCCAGAGTGCCTTTTAGATATCTGAATATCCTCTTCACAACTGTAACATGTGTTTCTTTAGATTTTTTTTGAAATTCAACAACCAAACATACTACATGCATGATATATGGTCTAGTAGCAATATGATATAATAGTCCACCAATCATAGATCTATACAAGCTCTGATCAACTTTAGGAGATTTGTCATTTTTACTAAGTTTGCATCTAGTCACCATAAGGGTACATACTAGTTTGGAGTCATCAATTCCAAACTTCTTCAACTCTTTGACATAGTTTGATTGTGAAATGAATATTCCCTTATTAATTTGATTCACTTGAAGTCCAAGAAATAAATCCAGCTCACCAATCATGGACATTTCAAACTCTTTTTTGCATCTCCTTTGCAAATCTCTTGCACATACCTTCATTTCCTCCAAAAATTATATCATTAACATACACAACTAATATCAATATTCTATTTCCTTCAAATTTGAAATAGATATTACTATTTGTGGAGCATTTATTGAACCCTTGTTGTGTCAAATATCTATCCAACCCTTCATACCATGCTCTAGGAGCCTATTTAAGTCCATACAATGCCTTTTTCAACTTACATACCATGTGTGATTTTTTTGATAACTAAAATCCCTATAGTTGTTCCATGTACACCCCTTCTTCCAATTATCCATTTAGGAATGTAGACTTAACATCCATCTGATATACCTTGAAATCTTTGTGAGCAAAAAATGCTAAAAACATCTGAATGGCCTCCATTCTTGCCACCGGGGAAAATGTCTCCTCAAATTCTATTCCTTCAACCTATGAATAACCTTTACATACAAGTCTTGCTTTTTTTATCACTACTTCACCATTCTCATTTAGTTTATTCTTGAACACCCACTTGGTACAAATTACATTCTTGTTTATAAATCTAGGAACCAATTGCCATGTATAATTCTTCTCTATCTGTTGCAACTCCTCTTTCATTGCTCTAATCTAATTCTCCTCTTTCCATGCTTCACACACTGATTTAGGTTCTATCTTGGAAACTAAACACAAATTTATCTCAATTGCTACCACTTTTCTTCTTTTCTTTAGACCTTCACTTTTATATCCAATTATCTATTCTTTGGGATTATTCTTCTGTACATATTTTGGGGTCTTAGAAGTAGGTTTCGAAGCTTCTTCTTCTTCAGTCTGATCTTCTTCTTCTTCCTTATTATCTTCTTGTGATTCTCCAAATATAGGCTCATTCTATTCAACTTCACTTATTTCAATTGGTTTGTGCATATCTTCATCAACTTTTACATTTGCACTCTCAACAATCTTCCTCAATCTTTTATTGAAGAATCTAAAGGATTTGCTACTAGTTGAGTATCCAAGGAAAATACCTTCATCACATCTTGCATCAAACTTTCCAAGATTTGAATCATCTCTTTTAATATAGCATCTGCTTCCAAACACCTTAAAGTAATTAATAGTAGGAATCTTTCCTTTCCACAACTCATAACAAGTCTTTGTGTTGTTACCTCTGATTTGAACTTTGTTAAGAATATAAATATGTTGGGTGAAAATTATGTAGTCAAATTTTCAACAGATTACACAACTAGGACTTCAACCACAACAATGTGAGATGTAAATCTCTCCTCTTAGAAATGGGAGGTTTCCTTCTAACTGATTATGGAAGTAAGGATAAAACTTATTAAAGTATTTACACAATACACATTATACTTACAAAATGGGGGGGTGTGTCACATTCATCCTTCTCTCTTTTTTTAGAGAAGATGTTTACAACGCTTCATTGTTGGAAGTTATTAATACATGATAACTCTAAATGATCAACAAGCAGTAATGCCAATACCTCTATCTTGTCAAAGCAAAGTGTAGAGGTACCAGAAGTGATTAACAATAAACAATTAAAAGAAAAGGGAAAGCTCACGAAGCCACATAGTCATTCCATAGCTTTTTCAATGATGGATCTTTGAAAGTTGTGTCGTTTGTCACATTAGAAGCACAAAGTATTCTTAGATGCAGTAATTCCTCGAACAACATGAACGATTACAAGCACAAAGTCTTGTAGATCATTCAACCAAAGTATTCAAACAATAAACTCAAATCCAAATAAGAAATGTAACACAAAGTTTACATAAATTAATTGAAGCCCTTAGATCTCACACAATAATCACCACCAATCTTAATCAACTTCAAAAGACGATTGATCCAATGCAAAGTTTGGTATGCAACTTCCTTTTTTATTGATAAGATACAAATTCACAAAGCATGAACACAAAGTTTTACAATTTGTTGCAAAAAGAGAAACACTTCGTTGCTAGAGATAAAAGATAAAAAAATACAATAGAAATCCCTCATATATATAGAGGAGAGGGATGAGAAAATCTAGGAAATCAAAGGAGTAAAATTAGGAAAGTTAGGTGAGCTAATTAATGAAAATCTCACCTAACTTTTACCAAAGTCAAAGCGTAATTTGTCTTCAAGAAATTACATCTCAGCTTTTGGTACAATTAAATTTTGAGACATGACAATTAAGATGTCAAAAACTATTTACAAGATGCATAGAGGAAAGCATCAAAAAGTTGAACACTTGGAAATTAGGAATGTTCAAGATTCCTTGCTTGGGCGTAGAAGTATTCATACTTCTTGGTTTCTTGTGTGAACTTCTCATCTGGACTAATGGTGTAATCCACAATGGTGTGAATCCTCGTGATCAATCTCATGGCAGATGAGTGAACCTTTTTTGCACCTATCAAGATGCATTTTAAGGTTATCCAATGTAAGCCTTGTATCACAAATGACATCTAGAGAGGCTTCTGAAAAGTCTATACTATCAATCAACTTCATGATGGCTTCTTTGAAGATCTGGGATAGTTTTGTGGCCGATAGGAAGATATGATTCTCCTCAAGAAGCTACCCTGGTAAATCCTTGATTCCTCTTTCAAGAATCACATGATGCCCTTCGACATCTTCCTATACTTGGTGGAGATCTTCTGAAAGAGACTCAAACACATGAATATGGTGCTTCAAAGATTCTCTTACCTCTATGTATTTTCCTTTGTCGAGAATCACCCTGGCTTCCACCAATTTACTAAGCTTTTCCTATTTCATTTTTGACCACCACAATAGACATTTTTCCATTTCTTTTCACTCTTGGGAAAGTGCAGTCTCCTCCTTATCAAGCTTTGTTTTGAGCTTGGCTATCAGAGTAGCTTTCTCATCCACAAAAATTATAATATGAAAACCGTGTTCTACAATCTTTTTGATGAAATCATACAACACCCTACCTTTGGAGGTGAACTCAGCTTTCTTGATAGCTAGGTCCTCAACACTTACCATTGCTAATGGTTGTGTATTAATTGTAGATCTTGCAAGTCTCCTCACAATAGTGGCATAATGCTCTACCCTCTATTTGTACATATTACGAGCTTGCTCCATTTTGTCTAGTCTTCCAGCCAAGATATCCAATGTCACTTGCGCATCTGGTTTTGCACTTATATTTGTAACTTTTCCAAGTTGAACCCTTGTCACTGTATAATCCTCCATGTTGGCATCTCCTTCTTCATGAGGTGGTACACCAATTTCTGCATACTTATGACTAGGTTTGTCAACATTCAGCCATGAGTACACTTTTTTCCTTTTTCTTCCCTTTAGCTTTTTGTGTGACTATCTTTTCAAGGTTGAGCTCTTCTAGAGAAATCATCTACTTCTTTTTCTTCGACACTTGAGATATCAACCAAGGGGGGAGATAGGTGGTACAAGCTTCTAGATTAACCATCAACTCTCTTGTCACTGTCTCTTTTGAAGTAGCAACTGGTATTGTGACAATAGGCATAGTGTCTATCATAATTGCTTCTGTAGTTTGCACATTGAGCTGATCATGCATTGATTCATTCATGAAAAAATTAAAATCAGTCTCTGAAGTGATATCATATGATGGTGATGATAGGCTAGGAATAGATGATGGAGGACTAGATAAAATATCAACTGTGTGTATACTTGTCACTAAAGGAGTATCAAGTATGGTTGATGCTGCAGGGGTAGGTGAAAAATCCACTACGGGTATGATGATGGTAGGAATAGGTGATTTAGGAACAGGCGGTGGATGAGTGTTTGGATTTAGAGGTGTATGATGAATATTTGAAATCATAGGTGATGATGTTCTGGGAAGTTCTTCAACTACATTATCAAATGGAGACATAGTTCTTTCTTCATCATGTCCGGGTTCTTGTTGATCATCCTCTTGTCCTTATGACTCTAGTTCACCTTCAAACTCTTTTCCTTCTTCAGAATATTGTTCTTCATCAAATTTTTCTTCCGTTGAAACTTCTTTAGTGGATTGATCACTGGAATTTCCTTCTTCATCGGAATTTATCTCTTTAAGAACAACCCCTTTTCCTTTGGAGTGAGATGGTTTAGATTTGGTAGTTTCTCCTTCTAGGATGGCTAGTGTGACTTTCTTGCCGACAGTAAACTTGATCTAGGGGCCTCTTCGTGAAGAAGTGGGGAGAGCCACAAATATTTCTTTCATGTAGAGTTCTTGCTGTCGATTGGCTTCTGCTTCAAATTTTTCTCCCTTAGAATCTACTATGAAAGTTTTATTCTCAAATTCGTGCTCATGTAACTCTGTAGTGTTAGACAAGATTGGTGCCAATCTTTCCCTGATGCTAGCAATTTCTTTTTTGGAACATTGAATTGCAGGCAATGGCCTCCTGACTATTTCTTGTTCATCGTAGACAACATTCATGATATCGCTAGGATTTGTGAAATCCTCTAGTAAGTTAGCAACACCAAGATCTATGATTTGTTGTACGGTTAACCTGCAATAATCCATCTTATGAATGACCTCCTCATCTCTACAATCAGCCCAGATGTCCTCAAAATAGTACCTGTGATGATTACCCTTTTGTAACCTCTTCCTGTCATCTCGGTAATCAAAATCAAACCTGTATCTATAGGTCCTGATTGTCATGACCTGCATCTCTACATAGACTGATTTGGCTTTTTGTACAGTCTTGATAGTATACCTACCGATTGTTAGTGGGAACTTGAATCCATGCTTGCGAATATTCCTCCATTCCTTGTGCACTAAAATCAGTTGTCTACACATCTCCATGAGAACCCACTTGTCCAAGGGGTATCATGGCAACATGTAAGGACAACCAATGTAGCACCCTACTCTTAAATAAGTAAAAGTTGGGAATTTTAGAAATATGCATCCAAATTTACTTACCACTTTGTAGGACTCATTAGATACCCTCTTTCTTTCGAGAGTCAGATCAAAGCTGAGAAGCAAAGGTGAGAAGAAAGCATCAGTAACCCTCCTAAAATGATGAAAGCTTTCTTTCAGTTCTAGTTGATAGAAAAATTTGTACACAAGGATGGTGCACTTATTACCTCTTGTAGATAGACCTTGAAATTGCCTCATCATGGTTGCAACATACACCAGATAAGAAGTCATATAGAACTTTAATGTGGACGACACATTGATCAACTATTCATGTATTTCATCATTGTTCTATTTTCCCCAATCAATGTGAACTTTTTGTCTTCTTATGATTCTGATGTATTCACACATCTAGTCATGAAAATAGGACGATTCAAGAAACCCCTTTACTCTGCTAAAAAATGTGATGATATCTCTGACATCTTCTTTGAAGTCACTTCATGGGAGTCCCTTCGACCATCTAGAAATAGTTTCCCTAGGATTTTTCAACCATTGACTATTTATCAGGCTTTTTTCTTTGTTGGGATCAATGCCATAGACCTCCTGTGCTTTTTGTATTGAGATATCAATGTACTTCTCCATCTGTGGAACTCTGAAAACAATATTGAAGAAGTTAGGGTCAAGTCTCAATATCTCATGCCCAGAAGAATCAATCACACTTATGCTTTCCCTAATGTAATGGGATGCAACTTGAAGGATAAATTTTATATTATGTATATAGGTAGGGAACATAGACACCAAATGTAGATTACTGTGTACTATTTCTCTTAGAGAATCATCAAGAGGCTTCTTCTTAGTTCGCTTCGCAAAATCAACTAGGTCTTGATGAACAATCTATGTGTCTTTTATCTCATCCACCTTGGAGACCACCACAGTTGGTGGATAAACACCTTGATAGTTGTACTTCATTTTGTTTTTAGCCCTTGAATACGATGGAGGTTTCTAGGTAGTCATCTAAGAGCAACTGAAATCTACAAGCAACAACCTCGAGGATCTTTTGATGAGATTTGAAAAGAGACTACAAGATGTGGAATCAAGAAACGTTAGTCATAAAACAACATTGGGATGTGTGAAGTGAGAAAATATTTTGAGCAAGCATGCAATGAGTGACAAGGCATGCAAAACAATGCACAAAGAGGAAGGAATGAGAAACGATGCAATACTGGCAATTTTTGAAGTGTTTGGAAGAAAAATAGTGAAAAGTGTAAGGGCACTAAAATTCAGCACCCTTGCACTTGGGCAAGATGGACTTGGTGCAGAGGCACTAAAAAACAACACTTCTGCACCATCTAGTGTTAGAAATTTTTTGGAGTATAGGTTTGGTGTAATGGCGGGGAATTTTAGTGCTACTACACTTGAAGGCAAAAATGAACATGTGTAATGTTGTTTGAAAATAGCGCTTGACAATTTTAAAGCATGAAAGCTTAAGTTCAACACTTGAAAACATGCATTGGAGTGCATTCGACCTTCATTTCACTTCCATGGCACATATGAGCAAAAACAATGCAATTTTACTCACAAAACGTGAGTTTCCTTCATTGTATTCATCAAAATATTGATAAAGAACCTTATGAGAAGATATAAAACATGAGGGTAAGGAAAATGTAAGTAAAAGATGAAAAACAAACATCAAGGAAGAAAGATAACTCCCATGCATTAAGGAAAGACACCAAAGATAGAGGAAAAGGTTGGAAATGTGTGGGTAAGGAAAATGCATGAAGAAAAGAGAAAAACGTGAAAGCATCAGAAGAAAGAAAACATGTGGGTTTGATTCAAAATGCATAAAGAAATTGAGAGTAAACCAAACGCACTTTGCAAATCATCAAGATGTTATCTAAACAACACTAAGTATGAAGGGAAGAAAGGAAAGGTAAGAAGAATGACTTACCAAGAGAGAAAATGTGAAAACCTTGTTGGAAGGAACCTCAGATTTCTTCAAAACGTGTTTTGTAGCTTGAGGAGAGTTCATCCAACAAGAAGGAATGGAGGAGAAGCCCACAAATGATGAATAAGAAACCTAAAATCACTCTTAAGTGAGTTTCAAAAACCTAAGTCAACCTCAATAAAAAGTGCCATGAAATAAGGCACGATAAGCGAAAAATGTAAAAGACACAAAAAACCACGTCTAAGCCAAAAATTGGCTAAGTCACGGAGATAGGTGTAAAGGCGCTAAAATTCAGTGCCATTACACTTTATTCAAATCAATTTTGTGTAGGGGTGCTGATTTTTGGCGCCCCTGCACTTTTAACACTTAGTCATTTTTTCAAAGTGAGTTGGAGCATTGTTTTTTGGCACAACTGCACTTTTCCCAATTTCACTAAGTATTAATAGTGAAGGCTCACGAAGGTACTCATTTCAAAGGTATTTGTGAGGTGAACATAGGGGGATTCTCAAACTGACAGTTTGAGACTTTGGAACACATTTTGAGGTGGCTCAAAAATCACCTCGTTTTGCATTCTTGAACTTCACAAACCTAGGAAATAGACAAATTTTGTAGGGAGGTTATCTGTGGAATGAGCACTGCTAGATTCCATGATAATAGTTGGATCCTACTGGGGATCTTCCTTCTACCATTCTTTGAAATAGATGAGGGGAGAATAATTCTAGAATTCAAGTGCCTTTATCCATTGGGCTTGGATTCAGGCGACGACAACGATGCAACTTAAAAAAAAAAGACTAAAAGGACTTTAAAAAAAAGTATTTACATACCAATGCCAATCACTTTACTACGTAAAGTGCTTGAGATTTTTCCCGTTGTGAGGAAGGGAAAATGGCGTTCTGTCTTCGTATGCTAATAGGAAAATGTTCTCACTGTGCAGCTAATGAATTTGGAAATGTCTTGTCCACAGTGAGTCAAATTTTCCATGCATACATTTGGTTTTCTTCGTTTGTCCCAAAGGAGAATGAGATCACCAATTTTAAATTCTTGAGACTTGGCCTTCTTGTCAAAAATATTCTTCACTTGGTCTTGGTGTTCCGTGATGTGGTTGGCCACTTGAACCCAGTTCTCTTCCAATTCAGAGAGATACATAATATGCTTATCAACAGAGTTATCAAATGTCTCATCCTCGATGGCCTTAGCCAATTTGAGGGCGAGAAGTTCCAAGGTTATAAGAATCTCGACATTCAACCCGTACAAGAGTTGAAAAGGAGACATGCCAATTTCCCACTTCGGAGTTATCTTGTCTACCCACAAAGCATCAAACAAGGCCTTGTGCCACAAATGTTGATTCTCGTCTACCAGCTTACAAATGATAGTCACTAGATTTTTGTTGCTAGATTCAGCCTGACCATTACCTTATGGGTAATAGTCAGAAGAATGTGACAAAGTTATGTTGTGTTCAAAATAGAACTCAGTGATCTCATTGGACGAGAAGGTGGAAGCATCGTCAGCAACAATCTTGTTCGGCATGCTGAACCTAGAAATAATGTTTTCTTTCAAGAAACTGCATACTGTTGGAATTGTGTGCCTCAATCCCATAGGCTGAAACTTCTTGTGAGCAATTTCGGTGAGACTATGGAGATGTCTAGATGACCTACTAGTTGATCCTAACTATCACTGTGACCTCCTAAATGTCTTGGTGATCAGCATCTGAAACCTTTGGCGTACCCTTGGACAGTCGGGATGATGTCTCGATGACGATAGGAAGTCTTGCCGATATTGGCGTGACCTTTGGTCTATCTGGCCGATGTGGTAATCGGCATGACTTGCTCCTATCAGTGTGAATTCTTGGCAACTAGGAGATGTCTGGCCTATAGTTGGTGTCAAACGGATGTCAAGGAGACCCTTGGCCAAAAGGATTTCTTTGGTGTGATGTCTCACCGACAGCGGTAAGTCTCACTGACGGGAGTCTTCGCGGTAACACAAAGACTTCGGCATGAAGTCTATGGAGTCATCAGGGTAATGAAAGGGGTTCGCTATGACCTCTTGGCGACAGCGGTATGTCTGGCCAACAAAGCCACATGTGATTAGGTGTTTTTGGTGAGACTCCTAGCGAATGGGGTCATCGAAGAAACCTAAGGACTTCGGTATGAAGTCTCAGTGAATGTGGAATGTCTAGCCGATGATTGGACTTTTCGATATGACTTGAAGGCATCGATATGATGTCTTGGCGAAGAGGGTTTGTCTTGCCGATGGGAATCCTAATGTCGGTATAACATCTCAACAATAGCCTAAGTCTTGCTGACTGTTGGATGTTTCAGTATGACTTGAAGGGCTCGGTGTGATGTCTTGGCGAAAGACAATTGTCTCACCAAATGGAATACTCGTCGGCATGACTTGAAGACTTCGGTATGAAGTCTTGGCGAGTTGTGGGTGTCTTGCTGATGGAAAAGCTAACATCGATATGACTCTTGAACTTCGGTATGATGTCTCATCGAATGGCGATTGTCTCACCGATGAGAATGCTAAGATCGATGTGACTTGAAGACTTTGGTGTAATGTCTGAGCGAAGAGCAATAGTCTTGCCGACTGATGAACTCTTCAGAATACCTTGTGATCTTCGGTGTGAGGTCTTGGTGACATGATGAAGTCTTAGCGATAGCTCTCTAGACTCGGTGTAACCTCTTGCTGATAAGGAAACTCTTCCTAATAGGAATGAAATGGATGTCGGTGGTTTCAATATGAATTATGGCATTCGCTATATCATCTTGCCGACTATTTGGAACTTACGCTGATATCGATATAAAGCCTTTGAGCATTGGGGAGACACTTCTTGTGTCTCACCAAAATGCAAACTCAATTGAATGTTTCTTTAACCATTTGACTATCCTTTGTGGTGTCTCATGGACCAATTAGAGGAAGCGAATTTCAAATGGTTGGCGATTGGATTTTTTCAACAGTTGCAACGTTGGAGCTGAACTGTATGCAAGGAAAAATCTACACAGGAGTGGAAACATCTATGATGTTGAGCTGGATGTTTCGATAGTTGTGATATGACAGTTGGAAGCAAACTATTCCATAGAGCCTGTTGAGAATGAATGCATATATGTATGCATTGGACATTCTATTGGGATATGGTAAGAGCCGAAGAGAGAATAGAGAGAGAGGACCGAGTGGCTAGCTGAAAGGCCGAGGCCATGAGGCCGAAGCAGAGGAAGAGAGAGGTAGGGGTATGCTACTGGAATCTCTCCTAATCATGAATGCCATGGTTTATCTCTCAGGGAGAGTTTAATACCAGTTGTATCCAGATGAACAAGATGTAATCTCTGAAAAGGCTAAGAGCCTGAAATTGTATTGTAACCGTTTTGTTGCTGAATAATACAATGGCTTGATCTTTGGAGTGTGAGGTTTTTTACCCGAAAGGGTTTTCCCCACATAAATCTTTGTGTTCTAGTTTTTGTCTCATATTTCATGTCTGTTGGTTCTTGTAGTAGAATTTGTTAATGCATGTTGTTGAATTTTACATGTGCTTCTCTCAGAAGGATCAATGTGAGAAATGAACTGTATCTATTTCCACTTTAGGACATAGTTGTACGTGTCTTTGAGGCAACCTAATCGAAATTAAAGTTACCGAAGGCACTACTATTCTTAGAGGTTTCTCTGAGATGCACCAAATTTTCCTTACACATACCACCTTTGAAGTAGCACGCTTGGTAGGAATCGCTTCCATCCACTTGGTGAAATAGTCAGTAGTAGTCAAGACGTAGATGTGCCCTACACTTGACGATGGATTAACTCCATCGATGAAGTTGATTCCCCACTACTGGAAAGGCTCTTCAATCATGACATGTTTTAAAGGCAAGGATGCCAACATGGGTCAGCCAACGAATTGGTGACACAATTCACACTTACGCACCCTAGATTACGTGTCCTGAAAAAGTGTGGGCCAGTAGTACTTATCTCTCAAGATCTTGTGAGCAATTACTAGTGCTGATAATTTTCCTCCACATGCCAAGTCATGATATGACTTCAAAAGTTAAATTATTGTTGTTCCTTATCAACACATCAAAGAAAAGTGTCATCCATTGTACATTTGTACAAACCGTTGTCCCATAAGATGAAGTTTGCTGATTTCAGCTTGATGGTTCTCTTTTCTTTTGGGGTCATGTGATTAGGACATTCCCCATATGTGAGGAAATGGGTGATGTTGGAATACCTTTCATCAGTGGTGCTAACAGACAGCACCATTGGAAGTGTACTTGGATCCACCTCTTCATCATCTGAAATTTCTTCATCCTCTGGAATTTCCTCATCTGGATTATTTTCATAGATAAGTTGACAAATACCATGTCCATGTATTTAGAATATTCCTAAATTTTGGCAATCCAATTGCCTCTTTCTGTTCCAAATTCTTGTTGTGTCAAGATAGACTTAACAATCGAATCTAAGACTAGAACTTTTCCATGGCTATTTAGAATATAGAACCAAAAATGCTTAACAACTTTGACAATTGCAAAAGCATGTTTCTCCATTTGAGAATATTTAGTTCATAATTCTTTAGGGTACAGCTCATGAATGCAATGGGAAATTCAAATCCTTCATTGTTTTCTTGCACCAAGATTGCTAAGAGTGTATGCTTGGAAGCATAACTGTACATGATAAAATCTTTGGTGTAGTGGGGATAGACCAACACGGGCACGTGAGAAATGGCCTCCTTGATATCATCAAACATTACTTTCCCTTCTGCCTTCCAATGAAATGTAGTGTTACCCTTCATCATTTTTACAATATGACGAGTCTTTTTAGCAAAATTTGGGAGGAACCTCCTTAAGAAGTTTACTTTGCCAAAGAAGGAATGGACAACCTTCTTTCTCGATGGCAGGGTGAGAGATTTAATTCCATTGACCCTTTCCAAGTCAATTTTGATTCCCTCTGTGGATACAACATGGCCAAGGAGTTTACCTTCTGTAACCCCAAAAGTTGACTTTTTGGGATTTACGAAAATACCATGCCGACATCTCTCAAGGATTTTCATTAAATGGTAGAAGTGTTCACAGCGTTGTTTAGAGAAAACTGTGAGATTATCAAGATACACCACGATAAAATTACCCATCACATCATGAAAAGCTAAATCCATAGCATGTTGGAATGTGCCACCAACGTTGATCAAACCAAAAGGCATCCTATGATATGCAAAGGTAACCCATGGTGTCGTGAAAGCAGTTTTGTGTTGATTGCTTGAATTAACTTCAATCTGATTGTAATCAGAAAATCCATCCAGCATGGAGAGCATCTCGGACCTGGTCACATTTTGTAGGACTTGGTCCATCACTGGAAGTGAATGATTGTCTTTGAGTGACAACTGGTTTAGATTTTTAAAATCTACACAAATACGGATTTCGTCGTTCTTACGAATGGGAACAACATTCGCTTTCCATGTTGAATGATGGATAGGGAATATTATTCGTGCATTTAGCATTTTTTGATCTTTTGCCAGGATTGTTCCAAAAATCTTGGGATTGTATTGTGTCTCCTTTTGTTTGTAAGGAAAAGCTCCAACCTTGAGAGGAATATCATGTTGCACTTCTTTGGGCCGAAACAATTTCAGATCTTCAAACAAATATGCTAAGACATCAATATATTCTTGTAGTAACTAGGAAAACTATTTTCTTTCTTTGGTCGTGCAACACTTTCCAATGTTCACCATCTTAGGATTAGCTTCAGTTCCCAAATTTATTTGTTCCACTTCATTAGATGAATCAAAATCTAAGAGTCACTTTTTGACATATCATTCTTGTCAAAAAGCTTCTCTAAGGATACTAATCCTTTGGGAATCTTATTCCCTTTGAGTTGCAAGTATTCTTCACCTGTAATAGGGTCCATATTTGACACAGATTCTTGAGGTGGAGAATCACTATCTTTGAAGTACAACTCATCAAAGTTCTCTGCTTTCTCCAGAAAAGCAATGATATGATGATCATCATTGAAAATTTGCCAGTTCTTTGAATTGTCAGGGACACTTGGGTGGAAAACCAACTCAATGGTGTAGGTAGAACCTTGAAAGTCTTTATGTGGTACCAAGAGTGTGGCTGAGATTGCTAAAGAATCAACTCTGGTATTATATTCTCTGGGGACAACAAATATATCAAAAGCTTCAAATTCCTCAATGGAATCCCAAACCATATTATGATAATGCCTGAGTCTATCATTTTTTGTCTGATACAGATTCCTTACTTGACATACTATCAGCTCAGCATCACCTTGTGCATGGATATTTTTTATACCCTTCTATAGCACAACTTGCATTCCTAATAATAGGGCTTCATATTCGGCGGTGTTATTAGTGTTGTCAAATTGTAACTTGAAAGAGAAAGGAAAAAAATTTCCTATAGGGGAAATAAAAACCATTCCTACTTCAGAACCAGTCGAAGAGCAACTACCATCAAATTCGAGCAACCAAACACCATTGGGATCACCAAGGCTAACAGTGTCAAAGTCCAAAGTGTCATCATCTAATGAGGATTCATGATCGAAGATGGACAAATCACCTCATGACGATTCATTTGAAGTTGAGGAAATATCATCATTTTCTAACTCATTTCGAGTCGAGGACTCACCCACCTCATTTGTTTGCAGATAGTAAGTTCCCATGCCTGAGGATTTGAACAAAATTTGAGCTCTGGGGGTCATCTGATTGGGTCACTGAAAAGTTTGACTCATTTTTAGAATGAATTTTTGTGTCACACCTTTTATAGGTATCCTAGCTTCAGACATATCCATGCTTAGTTCTCCTCCAACATCTTTACAAAAAAATTTCTCGAGGAGAATTATGTAAGATGCCAGTACATTGGCCACAAGAACTGCTATTTTTATTTTCTTCTCCAGGTATGCCGCGAAGGAATACTACCCATCTTTGATATGGGCGATCAAAGGTACTTGTTTGTTTTCCATGGAGAAATGATGACTAGAAGTTTTGGTCAGATCTAGGCCTAATGCAGTGGCTACCTTCACAGGCATCACATTATCAGATGCACCAGAATCTATAACATAGTTACTTAGCTTGAAACTATTTACAAGGAAGGAGATGAAAAATGGATCAACGTGCCTGAAGGTAGTTGGAGGAGTGGACACAAGATTACTCTACAACATTTTGGACTTAGGAGTGAAAGGAATGTCAGGAGTTGTATCCTAACTTGGGGTAATTCCTTTGTCATTAATGAACTTGAAAATTCTATCAAATTGGTCAGGGTTAGCTTTGAGGTATTCAGCCTCAGACATTTAAACAATCTTGGTTTTCTTGGCATGGTTGATAATGTCAAAAGCCTGGAAAGAATTTTGTAGGTTGGAAGTCGTAACTTCATTGATTGGTTTAATGAAAGGCACATTGTTCTTTGGAATGGGAGGATCAGATTTAGGGACAATGAGTTGATGAAGAGGGACGAGGTGCACTTACTTGTTGATTTGTTTCTTTCTTGGGTTGCCAAGGGAGAGGAGATCCTCTTTTAGCAATTGTGACCAGTGGCTTCTCCTTTTCAGGTGGAGCAGTAGCTTGAGCTTTATCAAGTTGGTTTTGTTGATGCTGTGTAAAAACAACATAAGTGTCGGTCACCAAGTCATCTTCTTCCTCTTCTTCTTCCATTTGTAAGTAACTAATCTTGGAGTCACCAATTGATTCAATTTCTTCTTCTAGGAAGAGGTCGACATTTTCTTCTTTAGGGTAGTCTTGTTCTGCATAATCGTCTTGTTCAGCCTCATAATATCCCACAACATTATTAGCAGGTGGGGCTTCCAGAGCAAGCCTTCCTGGGGGTGCTAGGAGAGAATTTTGATTTTTCCAACATAATTAGGAAAAGTCCTTCGTGGGATGTCCTTGTAGTTACTATTGTTGTTGTTGTTGGAGACTTTCTTTTTCAGAGACAAGACTTCATTCGCTAGCCTCTGGACCATAGCATCCATAGAGTTGAAGCCAGCACTAGGAGCATTAATATTAGATGTTGAAGACCCTGAGGCTTGCATCCTTTTATTGGCATTGGCTCCCATTCTTATTTCTCCAGCAAGGATCATGTAGTCTTCCATGGCAGTAGCTAATTGCTTAGCTACTTCGACGTTGGCAAGATTTTCCCTGCGTAAGTAGAAACTTACTTTGGGTAGTTTCATGTTGATGAAGAAGCACTTAAGGTTGTGATCCGTTGGTCTTGCATCATTCAAGATATAAATCACCAATTTGTTGAACTTAGCTATGAACTCGCGCATGGGCTCGTGGGCCTCTTTGCGCATGGTAGTGAGCGTTGCCAACAAAGAGTGTGAATCTTCAATAGGTTTGAATATTTCTTCAAACTTCATGCGAAGAGTGGCCCAGTCTATGACTGAAGCATTAGGAAGAGTAAAGAACCATTTGACTGCAACCCCTTGAAGGGATTCAATGAACAATCTTACGAAAACATCTTTATGCTCAATGTTGAGAACACTATAGATGATGTAGAATGCGGATATGTGTTCATCAATATGTTGTTTGTTGTCACCTTGAAACTTCAAGAGATGCTTTCTTCAAATGTGTGGAAGTTCATGCAAAGGTGCGGCCAAATGGAGGGGACCAAAATCATTTCCCCATGGTCCTATAGGTGGTGCAGCCATAGCTGGTTGCACAACAGGTACTTGAATAGGATACCTGTGGTAAACAGACCAAACACTTGGGAGAGGAGATCTTTGGCTACGCGGAGGGTAGCTTACAACACGTTGCAGTGGTGACCTTACTTGTAGAGGAGTAAAAGGAAAATTAAATTGCAACAACTCTTCAAAAATTGGATCTGCTACTCCTTGAGCCCTCAATCCTTGTCTATATATTCGGTCTACCAAAATGTAGATTTGAATCAGATGGAGATTAAGAGTGACAATATACAAGAGAACAATAAGAAACTAGAAACTTATCTACTTCAATCAAAAGCATGAGGCTTAGATTACATATTCCATTCCCCGGCGAAGTCGCATAAAAATTGTTGGTTGAAAATTATGTAATCAACTTTTCAATAGATTACACAACTAGGACTTTAGCTACAACTATGTGAGATATAAATCTCTCCTCTCAGAAAGGGGAGGCATTGTTCTTACTGCTTATGGAAGCAAGGATAAAACTTATTAAAGTATTTACACAATACACATTATACTTACAAAATGGGGGATGTGTGTCGCATTCATCCTTCTCTCTTTTTTCAGAGAAGATGTTTACAATGCTTCATTGTTGGAAGTTCTTAATACATGATAACTCTAAATGATCAATAGGTAGTAATGCCAATACCTCTATCTTGTCAAAGAAAAGCGTAGATGTACCAGAAGTGATTAACAATAAACAATTAAAAGAAAAGGGAAAGGGAAAGCTCATGAAGGAACAAAGTTGTTCCATAGCTTTTTCAATGATGGATCTTTGAAAGATGTGTCATTTTTAGCATTAGAAGCAAAAATTCTTCGTAGATGCAGCAATTCCTTGAACAACATGAAAAATTACAAGCGAAAATTCTTGTAGATCATTCAACCAAAGTATCCAAATAAGAAATGCAACACAAAGTTTACATAAATTACTTGAAGCCCTTAGATCTCACACAATAATCACCACCAATCTTAATCGATTTCAAAAGATGATTGATCCAATGCAAATTTTGGTATGCAACTTCCTTCTTTATTGATAAGATCCAAATTCACAAAGCATGAACACAAAGTTTCACAATTTGTTGCAAAAAGAGCAACACTTCGTTGCTAGAGATAAAATATAAACAATATAGTAGAAATCCCTCATATATATAGAAATCCAGATCAATCTCATGGCAGATGAGTGAACCTTTTTGCACCTGTCAAGATGCATTTTAAGGTTATCCAATGTAAGTCTTGTATCATAAATGACATCCAAAGAAGCTTCTGAAAAGTTTTTACTATCAATCAACTTCATGATGGCTTCTTTGAAGATCTAGGATAGTTTTGTAGCTGGTAGGAAGATACGATTCTACTCAAGAAGCTACCTTGGTAACTCCTTGATTCCTCTTTCAAGAATCACACAATGCCCTTCGAAATATTCCTATACTTGGTGGATATCTTATGTAAGAGACTCAAACACATGAATACGGTGCTTCAAAGATTCTCTTACCTCTATGTATTTTCCTTTGTCAAGAATCACCCCGACTTCCACCAATTTACTAAGCTTTTCCTGTTTCATTTCCAACCACTACAATAGGAATTTTTCCATTTCTTTGCACTCTTGGGAAAGTGCACTCTCCTTCTTATCAATCTCTATTTTGAGATTGGCTATCAAAGTAGCTTCCTCATTCACAGCAATTATAATATGAGAACTGTATTCTATGATCTTTTTGATGAAATCATACAACACCCTGCCTTTCGAGGCGAACTTCTCAACTTTCTTTATAGCTGGGTCCTCAACACTTACCATTGCTAACAATTGTGTGTTACTTGTAGATCCTACAAGTCTCCTCACAATAGTGGCATAATGCTCTACCCTCTATTTGTACATATTACGAGCTTGCTCCATTTTGTCCAGTCTTCCAGCCAAGATATCCAAAGTCACCTACGCATCTGCTTTTTCACTTTCATTTGTAACTTTTTCAAGCTGGACCCTTGTCACTTTATAATCCTCAATGATGACATATCATTCTTCATGAGGTGGTACACCAATTTCCGCATACTTATGACCAATTTTGTCAACATTCAGTCGTGAGTACACTTTTTCCTTTTTCTTCCCTTTAGCTTTTGGTGGGACTATCTCTTCAAGGTCAAGCTCTTTTGGAGAAATCATCTACTTCTTTCACTTCGACACTTGTGATATCAACCAAGGGGGAAGATAGGTGGCATGAGCTTCTAGATTAACTGTCAACTCACTTGTTACTGTCTCTTCTGAAGTAGCAACCAGTATTGTGATAGTAGGCTCAGTGTCTGTCATAACTACTCCTGTAGTTTGCACATTGAGCTGATCATGCATTGATTCATTCATGAATGGATTAAAATTAGTCTCTGAAGTGATATCATATGATGGTGATGCTAGGATAGGAATAGATGATGGAGGACTGGATAAAATATCAACCATGCATATACTTGTCACTAAAGGAGTACCAAGTATGGTTGATGTTGCAGGGGTAGGTGAAATATCCACTACTAGTATGACAGTGGTACAAATAGATGATGTAGGAACAGGTGGTGGAGGAGTGTTTGGATTCAGAGGTGTATGAGGAACATTTGAAATCATAGGCAATGATGTTATGGGAAGTTCTTCAACTACATTCTCAAATGGAGACATAGTTCTTTCTTCATCATGCCTGGGTTCCTATTGATCATCCTCTTTTCCTTCTAACTCTAGTTCAACTTCATAATCACCTTTAGACTCTTATCCTTCTTCAAAATATTCTTCTTCATCAGAGTCTACTTCTGCTAAAACTTCTTCTTCCATGGATTGATCACTGGAATTTCCTTCTTCATCAGAATCTATCTCTTCAGAAACAACCCCTTTTCCTTTGGAGCAAGATGGTTTAGATTTCGTGGTTTCTCCTTCTAGGATGACCAGTGTGTCTTTCTTGTCGACAGTGAACTTGATCTTGGGGCATCTTCGTGAAGAAGTGGGAAGATCCAAAGATGTGTCTTTCATGCGGAGTTCTTGCTATCAGTTGGCTTCTGCTTCAGATTCTTCTCCCTCATAATTTGTTATGAAAATTTTCATCTCAAATTCGTGCTTGTGTAACCACTCTCCAATGTTAGACAAGGTTGGTTCCAATCTTTCCATGATGCTAGCACTTTCTTTTTTCGACCATTTAGTTGTAGGCAACGACCTCCTAGCTATTTCTTGTTCATCATAGACAACATTTATGATATCACCAGGATCTATGAAATCCTCTAGTAAGTTAGCAACCCCAAGATCTCTGATCTACTATACGGTTAACCTTCAATAATCCATCTTACAAATGTCCTCCTCATCTCTACAATCAGCCCAGATGTCCTCAAATTGGTACTTGTGATGATGACCCTTTTGCAACCTCTTCCTAACATCTCGGTAATCAAAATCAAACCTATATCTATAGGTCTTGATTGTCATGACATGCATCTCTACATAAACTGATTTGGCTTTTTATACAGTCTTGATAGTATACCTATTTATTGTCAGTGGGAACTTGAATCCACACTTTTGAATATTCCTCCATTCCTTGTGCACTGAAATTAGCTATCTACACATCTCCATGAGAACCCACTTTTCTGAGGGGTATCGTGGCAACATGTAAAGGAAACTAGTGTAGCACCCTAATCTTAAATAAGTAAAAGTTGGTAATTTTAGAAATATGCATCCAACTTTACTTACCACTTTGTAGGCCTCATCAGATACCCTCTTTCTTTTGAGATTCAAATCAAAGATGAAAAGAAAAGGCGAGAAGAAAGCATCAGTAACCCTCCTAAAATGATGAAATCTTTCTTTCAGTTCCAGTTGATAGAAAAAATTGTACATAGGCATGGTGTGTGTATTCCCTCTTGTAGATAGACTTGGAAATTGCATCATCACGGCTGCAACATACACTAGAAAAGAATTCATATAGAACTTTAATGTGGACAACACATTGATCAACTATTCATGTATTTCATCACTGATCTATTTGCCCCAATCAATGTGAACTTTTTGTCTTCTTATGATTATGATGTATTCATACACCCAATCATGAAAATAGGATGATTCAGGAAACCCCTTTACCCTGCTAAAAAATCTAATCATATCTCTGACATCTTCTTTGAAGTCACTTAGCAGGAGTCCCTTTGGTCCTCTGGAAATAGTTTGCCTAGACTTTTTCAACCATTGACTATTTATTAGGCTTTTAGCCTTGCTGGGATCAGTGTCATAGACATCCTGTGCTTTTTGTATTGAGATATCAATGTACTTCTCCATCTGTGGAACTCTAAAAACAATATTGAAGAAGTCAGGGTCAAGTCTCAATATCTAATTCCTAGAAGAATCAATCACACTTCTGCTTTCCCTAATGTAATGGGATGCAACTTGAAGGATAAATTTTGTATTATGTGCAAAGGTAGGGAACATAGACACCAAATGTAGATTAATGTGTATGATTTCAATAAGAGAATCATCAAGAGGCTTCTTCTTAGTTCTCTCCACAAAATCAACTAGGTCTTAATGACCAACCTCATTGTCTTTTATCTCATCCACCTTGGACATCCACCTTGGAGACCACCATAGTTGGTGGATAAACACCTTGATATTTGTACTTCATTTTTTTTTTAGCCCTTGAAGATGATGGAGGTTTCTGGATAGTCATCTGAGAGCAACTAAAATCTACAAGCAACAACCTCGAGGATCTTTTGATGAGATTTGAAAAGAGACTGCAAGATGTGGAATCAACAAACATTAGTCAGAAAACAACATTGGGATGCGTGAAGTGAGCAACAATGTCAAGCAAGCATGCAATGAGTGACAAGGCACACAAAATGATGCATAAAGTGGAAGGAACGAGAAATGATGTGGAACTAAATTTTTTTGAAGTGTTTGGAAGAAAAACAGTGAAAAGTGTAAGGGCGCCAAAATTCAGCACCCTTGTGCTTGGGAAAGATGACTTGGTGCAGAGGTGCTGAAAAATAGGACTTCTGCACCATCTAGTGTTAGAAATTTTTTGGAGTATAGGTTTGGTGTAATGGTGGGGAATTTTAGTGCTACTACACTTGAAGGCAAAAATGAACATGTGTAATGTTGTTTGAAAATAGCGCTTGACAATTTTAAAGCATGAAAGCTTAAGTTCAACACTTGAAAACATGCATTGGAGTGCATTCGACCTTCATTTCACTTCCATGGCACATATGAGCAAAAACAATGCAATTTTACTCACAAAACGCGAGTTTCCTTCATTGTATTCATCAAAATATTGATAAAGAACCTTATGAGAAGATATAAAACACGAGGGTAAGGAAAATGTAAGTAAAAGATGAAAAACAAACATCAAGGAAGAAAGATAACTCCCATGCATTAAGGAAAGACACCAAAGATAGAGGAAAAGGTTGGAAATGTGTGGGTAAGGAAAATGCATGAAGAAAAGAGAAAAACGTGAAAGCATGAGAAGAAAGAAAACGTGTGGGTTTGATTCAAAATGCATAAAGAAATTAAGAGCAAACCAAACACACTTTGTAGATCATCAAGATGTTATCAAAACAACACTAAGTATGAAGGAAAGAAAGGAAAGGTAAGAAGAATGACTTACCAAGAGAGAAAATGTAAAAACCTTATTGGAAGGAACCTCATATTTCTTCAAAATGTGTTTTGCAGCTTGAGGAGAGTTCACCCAGAAAGGAGTGGAGGAGAAGACCACAAATGATGAATGAGAAACCTAAAATCACTCTGAAGTGAGTTTCAAAAACCTAAGTCAACTTCAATAAAAGTGGCATGAAATAAGGCAGGATAAGCAAAAAATGTAAAAGACTCAAAAAAATACGCCTAAGCCAAAAATTGGCTAAATCTGGGAGATAGGTATAAAGGTGCTAAAATTCAGCGCCATTACACTTTATTAAAATCACTTTGGTGCAGGGGCACTGATTTTTGCCACCCCTACACTTTTAACACTTATTCATTTTTTCAAAGTGAGTTGGAGTGTTGTTTTTTGGCAAAACTGCACTTTTTCCAATTTCACTAAGTATTAATAGTGAAAGCTCATGAAGGTACTCGTTTCAAAGGGCTTCGTGAGGTGAATGTAGGGGGATTGTCAAAATGACTATTTGATACTTTGGAACACATTTCGAGGTGGCTCAAAAATTACCTTGTTTTGCATTCTTAAACTTCATGAACCTAGGAAATAGACAAGTTTGGTAGGGGGTTATCTGTGGAACGAGCACTGCTAGATTCCGTGATAACAAAATAGTAGTGTGGATTGCTTCTCTCTAGTATACATTAGGTACATTTTCTTCTTTCATCATAGTTCTCGCAGCCTCTTGAATAATCTAGTTCTTCCTTTCTACAACTTCATTCTGCTGAGGAGTTCTACGAGCAAAAAAATGTCTTTTTATGCCACGCTCTTCATAAAAATGTATTAAACTCACTAGAAGTGAATTCTCCACCTCTATTAGACCTTAAACACTTGATTCTTAGGTTCACTTCATTCTCTACCCTAGCCTTGAACACTTTGAATCTATCCAAAGCTTGAGCTTTCTCCCTAAGAAATGTAACCTATGTCATTATAGAATAATCATCAATAAGGAGCATGAAATACCTATCACCATTAAGACTTCCTATTCGTGTGGGACCACAGAGGTCTGTATGAACCTGTAGACATCTAAATTTGGACACTTAATTTATCCAAATTCATCCCCTTTCGTCTTATTTTCGTTAATTAAGTAATACTGCTATTATTTAATTAATAACTTTAATTCAGCCAAATCCCTAAAGTATTTAATCAATAATACCTTATCTCTTTAATCCTCCTTTCATCAAATGAATTAATAAAATATGACATTTATTTAATTCCTCACATGTCACATCCTCCATCTTTTATTATCTAATCTTAATCCTTCTTCTAATCTCATCATTAGGATGTGCACATGCTTAATCCTTGATTAGGAGGTGTCACATCCTCCAACTTTTGCAAGTTGGTCTCTAATCTTTCTTAGCCACCTAACCTTCCTCTAACCCCTCATCAACTTGTCTAATCACCCCCTTTAGTCAACTCTTCCCATCCCCCAAAGAATTTTTAATTCTTTTTGTCTTCCCAAAGTCCTTTGAGGAATTTTTAATTCCACTCTCATCTTTCAAGGAATATTAAATTCCTTTCTCTTCCCCATGTCCTTTATGACATGTGTCCTTGGTCAACCTTATTAAAGACTTTCTCCTTTTGGGCAAGGCACTCCACTTCCCCATGTGAATTTTTAATTCACTCTTTAATCCCCCAATGCACTCAAAAGGAATTTTTAATTCCTTCACTTCTTCCCACATGTCCTCTCTTTATTCTTTATTCTTTCCCCTTCTCCCCCATGAGGATATTTGAGGAATTTTTAATTCCTCACATGTCCTCTCACCCACATGGGACAAGGACATCCTTTATGAGGATATCTTGACCAAATCCCTATGGTCCTTTGAAGTACATCCATGTCATGTACTTCTCTTACACCTCATGTCCACCTCATTTTTCTTAAGCCTCTTCCCTTGCCACATGTCAAGATGTGAGGGCTTGTGAGTTCTCAACTCACCATAGCCCTACATCTTGGCCTTGCTGGGATCAATCTCAATCATCCATTTCTTCTTGGAATTCTCAAAATTCTTATAAATACCCCCTCTTTTCTCTCATTTAGGGGGAGATCATTTTTGCTAGCCAAACTCTTGCAATTTTGTTTCTCAATCTACACTTAGCCATTTGCATCCATTTTGTCCAACTATCTTGCATCTCACACTTCACATCTTGCATCTACTTGCCATCAAGGAGCATACATCTCATCTACAATCGAAGGGCCAACCAAAGAACAACTCTACAAGGTAAAAGGTTCCATTTTTATGTTGTTAAGTTCATCATTTGCCCAATCTTGAAGTGTAGGTGGTTTTTAGTTGTTATTTACACTCTCTTTAGTTTGTTGCTCATCTTTTAACGACTATATTCCCCCTATCACATTTCTGGCACGCTCTGTGGGACCCACAAATGGGTCTTTTTTCTTTCACGTTTGTTGTTTTTGGCATTTTTGCAGGTTCAGGTTACAGATTGGCGGACCTGACCTCTCTGTTGGCAGAACTCGTCTCTGGTGGTGGACCTGACCTCTCCTGTGGTGGACCTGACCTCTGGTGGCAGACCTGACCTCTCTAGTGGTGGACCTAACCTCCCGAAGGTTAAATTTCAAGTTTTTACCAATTGTTCTTTGGTAAATTAGGCACATAGTTTAATTAGAGGGGTCAACAAACCTTGTTTGGCATGCTTGTGGAAGGCTATTTGACGTATCCAATCCCCTTGCACCATTTGGCGATCCTGGGTGATGAGAAATCATAGCTTTCCAAGTCCTTTGAGTCACCCTATTTCCATTTTCTTAGTGGGACCTACTTGGGGATTTCATCACCCCAAGGGATGATTCCAACCACGCATATCGGCGGGGTATATAAAGGGGGGAGAGTGAAAGTTGTACCTCAATCCAACCACGTTGTAATTAGTGAAGCGTCGGAATGACGTGAAGTGTTGGTCCGAGCCTTTAGTATCTCGCTAAGATTCCTGACTCACGCTTGTAACGGGTTGGTGTTCACGGTTTGGGCCTCACGTATTGGGTGTATATCGAGGAATCCTTAGCAACCATGTTCATCCTATAGTAGAAGACTTTGTTGGCCATACCTGTTTCTACTAATCTTAGGGTTGTGCTATCTGAATTGTCTTTCTCGTGCAAAACCAGTCATTTTCAGTTTAGCCAAATCTTTTTATCAACATTTGCTATATATTAGGTCCTTTGCCTTACTCATCCATCAAAAAATCAAGCTTAAAACTTATCCTTTGGCAGACCTGACCTCATGCTATGGCAGACCTGACCACATGCTATGGCGGACCTGACCTTATGCTGTGGCATACTTGACCACATGCTGTGGCAGACCTGACCTTATGCTTTGGCGGACCTGACCTTCTGCTCTTTCTTCCTGGGACGCCATTTCCACATTTTTTATCTGATTGACTCTGTTCAAAAACAATTCTTCTCATTTTTTCGTGCTCTTTCCAACGACATATACCACTTCATACTTTTGAGAAGTTGGCCAGGGCACCTTTTTCTTCCCCATTCGCCTCCTTAAGGGGGGCATACCCTACCATTCTCTTCGTTTACTCATTCTGAGTAAACGTTCATCCATTCAAAACATCCTTTCATCATTCTAAACTCTCGTTCTATCATTCCGATCATCTGTTTACTCATTCTGAGTAAATGTTCATCCATTCAACACATCCTTTCATCATTCTGAACTCTCGTTCTATCATTTTGATCATCCGTTTACTCATTCCAAGTAAACATTCATCCATTTAACACATCCTTTCATCATTTTGAACTCTCGTTCTATCATTTTGATCATCTGTTTACTCGTTCCGAGTAAACGTTCATCTATTCAACACATCCTTTCATCATTCTGAACTCTCGTTCTATCATTTCGATCATCTGTTTACTCGTTCGAGTAGTCATTTATTTGTTCCGGTCAATCATTTACTTGTTTTGGGTATTCATTCATCCATTTCTCCAATCAAATTATCTTTTTCCCCATCCAAATCCCCTGAACTTCATCTCAGGTTATTATCCAAATTGACCTAAGTATTTAATTTGATCGTCATCATCAACATCCTCTTAGGATTGTCATCCATCCTAAGTTGATCATCATTGTCAGCCCAATCAATTCATTTTCAATCTCAAAGTGGATTCAGTGCCGCAATCATACATTTATCCTTTAATCTGATCAATCAGCATCCTAAGTCACCTAGGATAATCTTTGAACGAGGTTTAGAATCCCTTCCATCATCCTATCCAATCCATCATTTCTATCATCGATCGATTTTATCCAATCTAATCACATCCTTATCAAATCACCTTCGACCCAATCAATCTACTTCCATCTCGAAGCAAATTCGGTGTCGTAATCATCCTTTGATAATCAAATCCAATCATCAAAAGCAATCCCATCACATCATCCAATCATCCTAATTTGAGCTTTAATCCAATCCTGATCTGAGCTTGGCCTAAATCCCGATTTGAGATTTAGTCCATTTCCATCCAAACTCTTTATCCATCCTCTTTATCCTTTCATCATCATGAATTCTTATCCTCCATCAATAGTGGTCAAGGGAAACCCTAATTACATCGATGACGATAACGAAAGTCTTGTCGATCAAGAAGAATGTGACATAGATCCCCTTGACACTATCATTGCTAGTAAGTTTTCTCCACCTGCTCTCCAAAATCCAATCACCCCTTAGAGTTATCCTATTATGTCTTCATCCATGCCTAATCACACTCCTTATGCTACCTTTGACAAGGGATGTCCATCATATCCATCATATCCTTCATCTACATCATCCTCTTATCCTAGTCTGCCATCACAATACCCCTATCCTAATACCCCGTCCATATCCTCATATCTTAATCCTTCATCCGCATATACCCCCTACCCTAATCTTCCATACCAATTTCCTCACCCTAATCCTATATTTACACCAACCTATCCTAACCCTAATCCAACATCCGCACCAACCTGTCCTTATCCTAATCCAACATCCACAACAACCTATCTCAATCCGCCACCTCAATCTTCTCATCATAATCCACCACCCCCATACCCTTATTGCAACCCATCACCCACATCCTCGAGTCCTAGTTCACCATCCCAATATCCCTATCTTAACCCTTCATCTAATCTTAATCCCCCATCTATTCCCACGTTTGCATCCAATCCCATTCCCCCATCTAATCCTAGTCCACCAATCTCTAGTCCTAATCTCCCACCAACCCATAATCCCTCATACACTCCTACCACACCATCTCAACCTAGAGTATGCAAGTCTCTCATTTCAGGAGTTCTCCAAGGACTTATAACAAAGAAGGCATCTCCCACTCCACACCTTGAAATTGTGGAATCATGCCAAACCAAGCCATCATCCACGGTCATTAGTGATGAAACCTTTCTCCACCCAAAACCTATCATTGATAATACCACCCCTCACACCACTCAAAATATCAAAACCATCACGTCCTCTGAATCCATTGAGCCCCCATCTCTTACCATCACATCTATCAAATCCATTGAACACCCATCTCCTACTCCGAGAGTCATCGAACCCATTGCTGACACCCAAATCCAATGCACTTCTTCCACTCCTCGTGTCACTAAAACCCATTCTGATGACTACATTGAATCCTTCATCCCTTCATCCTCCCCATTTAAAGAGTCCCACCATGACTCCATTATCATGCCTCCCACACATGATGAGTCATCCCAAGAGCCTGATCCAAAGCATGCCGACATATCCCCTTCTCCAGATCAAGATCCTACCATCCCATCTAGTCCACCTCAAGATCACAGTCCCCCATCCATTCCATCCCATGATCCCTTTGCCATCCAAGCTTCCACCACTCCATCTCCATCCCCATCGCATGAGCCCACTACCACAAGCTCATATCTTATCATATCCATTGATCCCTCTCCTGATACCACCCATCCAAATGTTGCTATCCCATCATCTCCCTCTCATGATCCCCCATCATTGCCTAAAACTACTATCCCCACATCGCTTGCATATCCCCTTGGTACCCTCACATTCTTCCATGGTAGCCTCCTTGTAGAAGAAAAGCATAGTGTATTTACCACCCATCATCCTCCACCTAATAATGGACTCACATCATGTTTTCAGAATAACACAAATCCTATCATAGATCGCATGCTCAAGAAAATGAACTATCATGGAAAAGGTCTAGGCCTTCACGAGCAAGGTATTTTAGAGCCCATCCAAGTCAAAGAACAAATATGCATGCAACATCTTGGATCTGTTCCCCAAGACTCACAATCTAAACACGTTGGTACAACCTCTAGACATCCTCAATGAGCCTTTTCCAAAAGAAATGTCGGCTCTTCCCATCGCTTCACCAAATCATATGCTGCAATCCCTCCTCCTCTATCGTATCGCCTCAAAATAACCATCCATATTCCTCCTTCATCTGCTCCATCCATCTTGGGTCCTTACCTCCCTCCATCCACCATATCCCATCCTTCATCTACTCCATCCATCTTGGGTTCTTATGTCCCTCCACCCACTCCATTTACTTTGGGTTCATATATCCCAAAATCACCTCCTCCATCTCATCCTTTTATCCATCCAATGCCTATCCATGTCATCCATCATAAACATCCTAATCAGGATCAACAAAGGCACATACCTACACATTCTCCATCTACACATATTCCTCATAATCCTACCTCCATCACTCCACATCATCCATCTTCTCACACCCATCCCATTGCTAGTACGAGCACTTTGGATGCCAGAGGAAAAATACATCAATCTAAACACCCACATGAATCTAAAGCTTCCCATGTCCCCTCTAAAAGACATGGTAAAGAAAAGAAAAACAAAATCCAAAATAAAAATAAAATCTATAGCTTGCAAAGAGCCACTAAATAAAAGATCAAAACCATGTGGATCCCAAAGAAAAAAGATGCAATGCCTTCAAATGACAAATATGTAAGAACATCCAAAGTTGCTAATCCAAAAGCTAATCATACACCCCTTTCATCTCCTAAGTCTGTTTTGGGTCCTTACGTCCCAAAATTCACTGTCCCGTCTCCTCCACTATCCCCACCTTCTCCATCCATTAATCCTCTTATCTTTTCACATCCACCACCACCTGTGCCAATGTTGGTCCTGAACTCATCTCCCCATCATATATCCACCCCATCATTCCATCCATACCCCTTGCAGCATCCCATCCATTACCCCATGTATCTCCCCTCTCAAATCCCTCTAATTCATCCTTTTGCATAACCCATTTCTCCTAATAAGGTTGTACCAACATCCAACAGTCAGTTTGAACATGGGCTCTTAATACCTGATATAGAACTTGATGCTTGAGTCCTTCACCCATATCCTTATTGCATGTCTTCTAAAACCACTTATTTGCCTCCCTATCTTTATCCATCTCCTTCCGCATGTTATCCAAAAATCCAGAACAGTCAAAAAATCTAGAAAAGTCAAAAACTCCAGAAAAATCAACGAATAAAATAGTAAAGAGAAATAATCCATCCAATGGTGAAAACTTGGCAAACAAGCGCCTTGGATAAGTACCATGATGAAAACCTGGCAAACAAGCATCATGCGTAAATCCCCATCTGCACTTGGGGGCAGCTTCTTGATATGCATTCCCTCCATCCGCTATGCTTCCTGCTACGCTTTCGGCTATGCACCCATCTTCTTGCTATACATCATTTTCATCCATCCCCTCCACCCTATCGAGCTTACACATCCTATTTGGCATATCTCATTTATCCCAATCCTTCCATCCTCCTTGTGATCTTGATAAAGATAGGGGCAATCATATAAACATGCTTTGGACACCTCTTAGCATACATTCCCCTCATCCGTACACTATCCCAACTATCATTCGCACTCATCTACCCTCCTTATCCACCTGTCATGCTACCCTCAATCTCCCTTCCTTATCCATGCATCCTATCTTCATCCATCTCACTCTTTTATATTCCCATCCACTTGTCTTCCATCCTTCATTCCTCCTTGCACATGACATATCTAGAGTGGGGGCATCTATCTTCCTTTGTGCTATAGTCCTTGGAGACATCATTCATCTTGTCAAAACACTCCCTTTCATATCCCCATCTTTGTCTTCCTACCAATCCCTTGTGTCTTCCTATCCTCGTCCTCTTATACATCCAAACCTTCCTTTTAACCTCCTTATCATTCTCCATCCATCCTAGCATCTATCCATCTACCTAGCCAATCCCCTATATTCATCCATAACCCCCTCACCCCCTACCTCCCCTGTGGTGGCGGACCTGCCCCAGTGGTGGCGGACCCGTCCACCCGCAGTGGACCCACCCCAGTGGTGGCGGACCTACCCCGCAGTGGCGGACCCGCTGCCGCGATGGCGGACCCATCCGCCCACGGCGGCGGACCTGCCTCCGCGGTGGCGGACCCATCCGCTCGCGACGACGGGCGGCAACCTCATTCCCCCCCCCGCAGATTCCAAACAATAAAAAATATTACAAATCACCTCCTTCATCATCGGGTCATCCATCCCACTCCTCTAAACTTCATTTCGTGAGTTTTTTATTTTTATGCTGAACCTTCCAGAGGCCATAACTTTTGACTCGGGTGTCCGTTTGAGCTGAAATTTTATGGATGGTTGCATTATGAGATGGCATGTGGATCCCTAGCACACTAGAAATTCCTTGGACCCCGTTTTGCCACATTTTCGGGGTCTCAAACTTTCATCCTCACCCTCAAAATCTCAATTTAGTGTTTTTTCCAGCATTTTGAAAAATCATTTTTGTCAATAACTCAAAATGCATGTCTCAAATTTGGGATGTTAGTTGGCAATTCATCCTATATTTTTTTTGGGTATTTTTTTGGGAAAAAATTGAACTCTCAAACATATGACCATGAAGTTTCCTAAAATGGCAAAATTTGACAATTTTTGAAAATTGCCAAATTTGGAAAAATTTGACTGTCAATACCTTACATCCCTTAAACTCCAAAACTTGGTGTAGAATCAATCCCATCACATCCTCCAATCATTCTCATCTTCAATCCAACCCAGATATGAGCTTTCATCTAATCCCAATCTGAGCTTAACTGAAACCCTCATCTGGGCTTTAATCCATCTATAGTCAAGATCTTTGGATATCGAACAAAGTCTTAAGATCCCTCCCTCCATCTTCTTCAACTTTGTCCTATTCATCCATTCTAATAAATCCATTCACTCATTCCGTGTAACCATTCATCTATTTCGAGCCTTCATCTATAATCTCAAAAATTCCTCAAACCTCTTATCATCTCAAACATTCATCAAACCTCCTTCTATCATTTCAAACTCTCATTCAATAATCTTGATCAATTGTTTAATCATTATGAGTAATCTTCCATCTATTCCAAACCTTCACCTTCTCGTTCCAAGAATTAGTCATCTATCCATCCTATCTTCCTCTTAATTCATCTCTCGATAACTATCCCATCCCTGCGCTTCCTGATCACCATCATCCTATCTAATCCAATAAGTCTATCTTGTCCCATCATGTCAGTCCAATCATTTTATCCCCTTCATTAGGGTTATCCCATCATCTTTCATCCATCACTTGTCTTTGGCTTTTTGTCAAACTACGTTGCCCCTACGCTTTCACATAGGCAAGGTCGATCATTTGATCCACCCCCGGGGTTCCATCCATCATCGATCTATATTGTCCACTTTTCTCCTATTCTCCATCCTATCTTGGTCATCCATCAAAATCTCCATCATGGTCTGTCATCAACCTTTTGTCGAACTATGAGGGCTCTGCACTTCCACGTAGGTAAAGCTAATCTTTGATTGGCCCCTGAGCCCCTAGGTCTTTAGGGTGTGTCCATATTGTGTCGTGTCATCAAACTATGCCATTATCTAGCTGGTTCATAACAAATGAGATCCACTTGTATCAGTAGATCCAATCAGTTCCGAATATCCTGCATCATATCGGTCTTTCAGTTTAGTATCCATCATCGGTCTCAATAGGATGCATCCTTCCTAATAGACCTCATCACTCCCATCCATCCCCTTGATCCTATGGCAAAGGACTTTTGAAATTGATTACGATCTTTTGATGTTTTTGGATTTTGTTTATCATTTGAGCTCCCTATCATCACTTGTCATGGTCGCCTTGATCCATCATATCATGGTGTGCTTTGACTAGTCAACATAGGGGTGTATCTTGATCTTTTCTTTGTCTTATCAGTTGTCCCACGTAGTACCCACCAAGATCCCTGGGGTCTTGTGTTACACTAGGGCATCCTTGTGTGCTTATGGTTATCCCAATACCTGGCCCGACCAAGGTCATCACGACTTTGGGGTGTTGGGATAGCCTTCTTGTTTGCTCTATTTGTTTCATGCATTAGACACTAATCTGCCTTGGTCCTTTATACCTTGGTGTATTTTTTCTTCTGCTATAGCAAAAATCAGTGCTCCTAACGATGGAAAATTGCATCTCATCTTTTCATTACATCATCTTGCATGTTTTTCCCCCATCCCTTCATCCTTCATCATTTTCCATCCTCTCTCACATCTCAATCCTATCCTCATCAACTCATATCTCACACAAATTCCCTAATCAAATCCTTGGTCTTATCCCCATTCTTGTTACCAACCTTGAACCATCATCATCATCCTCATCATCCATCATTATCCTTCCCTATCCCTTTGGTGTTGTTTTGGGATGTATCCTTCCCTCATCAACAACACTTTCATCATCATCAGAAGGTATCCTTCCCAATCCTTTAGTGGTGTTTTGGGGATGTATCCTTCCCTAATCAATACCACTCAATGGGATGTATCCTTCCCTATCCTCATGTTGTTTTGAGATCCCTCATTGACAACACTCCATCCCTCATCAACCCCCTTTTTGGCTTGTACCTTGATTGGGGCAACATCACCTTTTGTCATCCATTTGTGCTTCATCATCTTCATTTTGCATCATCTTCCTCATCTCCTTCATCACTCTCCCCTTGCATCATCATCCTTATTCCCCTTGCATCATCTCCTCCATTTCGAGAGCCCACCTATGTTCTCTTGAACCCACATGTCCTCTCGAGGGGGCATCCTTCATCCCTAATTTTCATCATCTTTTTCCCTTCCTAATCATTCAAAGGAATGACTGGGGCATCTTTCCCAATCTAACCATCTTCTTCTAGGTTCTATGTTTTAATGATCTTTGAAATGATGCTACTTCGTAACACCATCTCAAAGAGGGGCAAAATGTAGACATCTAAATTTGGACACTTAATTTATCCAAATTCATCCCCTTTCGTCTTATTTTCATTAATTAAGTAATACTACTATTATTTAATTAATAACTTTAATTCAGCCAAATCCCTAAAGTATTTAATCAATAATACCTTATCTCTTTAATCCTCCTTTCATTAATTGAATTAAAAAATATGACATTTATTTAATTCCTCACATGTCACATCCTCCATCTTTTATTATCTAATCTTAATCCTTCTTCTAATCTCATCATTAGGATGTGCACATGCCTAATCCTTGATTAGGAGGTGTCACATCCTCCAACTTTTGCAAGTTGGCCTCTAATCTTTCTTAGCCACCTAACCTTCCTCTAACCCCTCATCAACTTGTCTAATCACCCCCTTTAGTCAACTCTTCCCATCCCCCAAAGAATTTTTAATTCCTTTTGTCTTCCCAAAGTCCTTTGAGGAATTTTTAATTCCACTCTCATCTTTCAAGGAATATTAAATTCCTTTTCTTCCCCATGTCCTTTATGACATGTGTCCTTGGTCAACCTTATTAAAGGCTTTCTCCTTTTGGCAAGGCACTCCACTTCCCCATGTGAATTTTTAATTCACTCTTTAATCCCCCAATGCACTCAAAAGGAATTTTTAATTCCTTCACTTCTTCCCACATGTCCTCTCTTTATTCTTTATTCTTTCCCTTCTCCCCATGAGGATATTTGAGGAATTTTTAATTCCTCACATGTCCTCTCACCCACATGGGACAAGGACATCCTTTATGAGGATATCTTGACCAAATCCCTATGGTCCTTTGAAGTACATCCATGTCATGTACTTCTCTTACACCTCATGTCCACCTCATTTTTCTTAAGCCTCTTCCCTTGCCACATGTCAAGATGTGAGGGCTTGTGAGTTCTCAACTCACCATAGCCCTACATCTTGGCCATGTTGGGATCAATCTCAACCGTCCATTTCTTCTTGGAATTCTCAAAATTCTTATAAATACCCCCTCTTTTCTCTCATTTAAGGGGAGATTATTTTTGCTAGCCAAACTCTTGCAATTTTGTTTCTCAATCTACACTTATCCATTTGCATCCATTTTGTCCAACTATCTTGCATCTCACACTTCACATCTTGCATCTACTTGCCATCAAGGAGCATACATCTCATCTACAATCGAAGGGCCAACCAAAGAATAACTCTACAAGGTAAAAGGTTCCATTTTTATGTTGTTAAGTTCATTATTTTCCCAATCTTGAAGTGTAGGTGGTTTTTAGTTGTTATTTGCACTCTCTTTAGTTTGTTGCTCATCGTTTAATGACTATATTCCCCCTATCACAGAACCAATTCTAGTTTTTTTGTAGTTGATTGATATTTTCCTTTAAAGATGCATCTTGTTTGTTTTCCCAACTAACAACTTTTGCAAATAGTATTGGTAGGATTTGTGATTTTAGGCAAGTCTTAGACAACCTCTCTTGAACTAATCCTGATTAGATTATCAAAGTTTACATGCCCCATCCTTTGATGCCATACCCAACTTTCATTAACTTGAGATATAAGGCACTAAACATCAACACCCTTAAGTTGATAAATTTTTCCATATGTTCTTCCTATAGCAACCATAGTTTCAGATCCTTTTCTCATCTCACAGGTGTTATCCTGAAACACAAGCTTGAATCCTTTGCTACACATTTTTCCAACACTCAAAAGATTATGCCTTAAGCCATTAACATAATAGACATCATCAGTACTATGTTTTCCATCAAAACTAATTGTTCTTTTTCCAACAATCTTTGCATTAAAATCATCTACAAACATGACTAATCCACCATCATAATTTTCAAGTTTAGTGAACTTAGTTTTGTCTCTGGTCATCTGATTTGATCAGCCACTATAGATCACCCAATAGTCTTCATCTTGTCTATCATGAAAGGTAGGAACCAAAGTACCCTCCATCTCTTCCTTCTTGTTCTTTGGACCACTTTCCTTTGCACATCTTCTAGTGTTAGTAGATATTGATTTATTCTCTAAGGGTAGAAACAATAATTCATCATTATCACCCTCAAAATCAGATTCATCATCAAAAATTCCAGCATCTTCTCTGACATAATACAAATTTTTGAACTTCTTATCCTTTTTGTCTTTATTGTCTCTATTCTTCTTGTGTATGACTCTATTTGGACATCTTGAAGCATAGTGACCGATATTTCCACAACTGGAACATTTAAAAGGTAACATACCTTTTTACTTGTATAGGAGAGAATTTCCACCCCTTATGAAAATTCCCCCTTTTCTCTTCTTCACTTTAGAAAACCAAAATTGAAGGCTAAAATTCCACATAATCCCACTGCCTTCATTCCACTTGGAAGTTATTTTGTGTGTCGGCAGAGGAATAATTGTTGAGGACACCTACATGGCACACATATTTTTGTACGGTGCACTTATGTCCCTGGAATATTTCCATGTCTGGAGCTTACAGAGGTGTTACACTTGTCATTGGGAGTCAACTTGTAACACCCCCTTCAACTAACCAACCAAAATATGGTTGTTTTCTTCATCTTTCCTTCAAATTCCCTCATTCTACATGCATTTCAACTTCTTTGCAATTCCTTTTGCATCCTCTAAGTTTTCAATCCATCACTCTTCAAGCATTCAAGCATTCTAGTAGCACTCTTACACTCCATAGCAACAACATCACTCCATCAACTTAGTAGAGCAAGTGTGGAACAACACCATCGCAACAGAGGCTTGAGTCCTTTCATTTTCTCCCCCATTAGCCTTGAGTGCTCTTGGTGGAGGTGGTAAGATTTTTACTCCTCTCCTATATTATTTGGTTGAGTGGCACAATACTATTTATAGTGTTTTAGTATTTTATACTTGATTGCTTTCTTTATCATACTATTTCACCATTATCACTTTCTTGGTTGTCTGTGGAGGTGGAAACACCTAAACAGGGGTCTGACTGAAGCAGGCCCCTATACAACTACCCAATAATTTTCCTCTTTATTGTGGGTAGTTGGATGTGTGGCTTGGAGTTAGCTAGCGAATGCGTACCTTTGTGAGGTTATTCTTGTCATCCTAACTCTTGTTTATTTTCTTTATCATACTCAAACATATCTTGCCTATTTCATAGTCTTATTTTGGCCCTTTGGAAGTAGTTAGCTAGGTTGTTAGTTAGTTTTCCTATATTTAACCTCGTCTCTTTAGTCCTCTAGTTGTACAGACATCAACACACCTAAGGGACGCCAGTGCCTCACGTTGTCATCCCAGAATCGCACTTCCATCCTCAGACAGAGAGCTTCTTGAGGCATAGAGTTAAACCCAAAAATTGGCTCGCCTAGCCCCATTCTATGCTTAAGGTATGCAAAGTGATTTAGGGACTTTATAGTCCTCATCATTCTTGTCTCACATTTCCTAACACCATTGGCTCTCCGTGACCTAGGGCCTTGAACATGGTTGGTGTTGAAGCTTTTCCCTTATACCTTGTGACCATTGTGCCTCTGAGTGTTGTGAAGGTTTATGAGCATCACAACCCAGTCCACAACTTCTGAGTATATTGTTAGAAGTATACGACATCTCCCGGTGGAATGGACAAAGGTCACTACTAGTTTCTCTATAGTCCTTTTCTCTAGTCCTGTCGTTGGTATGGCCATGCAGAAGCAGTTGTTAAGGGGTGAGATAGGATTCTTTGAAAAAATTGATTGTGTCCCCACCCTCCTACATCTCCCACATCATTGTCAGTGGACGAGTATGAGGCTGTTCAAATCCCTTCATAATATGTCTCCACCCTTAGCAAAGGGTTGGGTGACTTGGAAAATCACTTGGAAAGAAACCTAAAATGGCCAGGGCCACTTAGGTCATTAGTGAATTAAAGTATATTATTGGAAAATATCGAACATGCTTAGAACTCTTGGTTAGTCTTACTAGTCTAACAAAAGCATGTGCTCCTTCAAACATTCCTAGCATTATGGGAGGAGCCACTTTTGAAGATTATGAAAGACAACTAGGAATGTTGATGCCTCCTACATCTGTATACATGACCGATACTATACCCTCAATTAGCATCCCATCTACCTTTGAGGGGCCCAACACTATAAAAGTAAACAAGATCCCTTTGGGCTTTAGCTTCACCCCTCCTATCACCTCTAGTGGTGGAGGTTTCAGCGGGATTAGCAGTGGAGGATTTGGTAGTGGAGGTGGCTTTGGCAGTGGGGGTGGTGCTGGTGGAAATGGTTGTGGTGGAGGTCATGGTGGTGGATTTGGAAGCAGAAGTGGCTCTAGTGGAGGCCCTATCGGTGGCGGTGGCTCTGGTAGTGGTTCTAGCGGTGGTCACACTGGTGGTTCCAGAGGTGGCTCTGATAGTGATTTTGGAGGAGGCTCCTCTAGCCCTCTATCTTCTAATAACCCTATTCTAAATACTCTTCTTTAGAATATGGTAAAGATGTAGAGCCAAATAGTGAGTCTCTCTCAAGCTTCTACTCAACCCATCTTCCAACCCTTCTTCCAGCACAGCTCGTTGTCTATTGCAATCCTAAAAACTCCTTTCCCTTAGGGAATGGATTTTCCTAAGTTTGAGAAATATAGCAGAAAAGGGGACCCACAAACACATGTGACCGCCTTTAACACCTTGTGCATAAATTTCTTTCATCATGATGCATTGATGACCAAACTATTTCCCCAATCTCTCAAGGATATAACATTTGAGTGATATTGTTCCTTGCCTGATAATTCTATCTTCTTATTCGACCAACTTGTAAACTAATTTTTATGACAATTTCAAGCTAACATCGAACTGAAGATGACGTTTTCAGATCTCATCCAATGCAAATAAGGAGATAATGAAAAGATTACTAATTTTATAGCGTGATATCAAGTGCTCTTCTCACAAATATCGTATCCACTGCCCAATTTTGACATCCAGAAGGTATTCATAAGGAACTTACAAAGGCCTTGGAAAGAGAAGATTTTCCTTATTAAATACCCTTGTTTCATGCATTTGTGTGCAACAATACAAGAGTATCAATAGATGGTGGTTCAGTTCGGGGGATCCTCCTCATGCTCCTGTTTTGAAGGAAAATCTATTGTGTCGATATCTGGAAAAGGAAAAGTTGTTGCGAATGTAGTAGCCACTACAGATGACAACGGCCTCAGATGCAACCAAAAACTCACAAAGTTATCAGAATCTTATTCCTCTATCTTGCAAAAGTTGTTAAAGGATAAGATCGTAACCTTTCCAAGCCCTAAACCCCTTATGGAACCATACCTTAGATAGTATGATGGAAGTACTTACTGTCAGTACCATCGAGTTAACAAACATGATACCAAATGTTGTATGCGTCTGTGTCATGAGATATAGGACCACATCGAGGATGATACTAGTTGTCTCAATGGTAGCAAATAAAATGCAAACAAATCAGTGGTGAAAGAAAATAGTGAACTACAGATATACACAGACCTATTTTCATCACATTCTACGAACATGATTGTCAATCCCACTGATTTTATCACCCATCCCGAGGCCTATGTTAATATGGTCATGGTTACTTTTGTTGCATAGCCAACAACCGATTCGCTGGATATAATGTTTGCATCATAGGAATTTCAATTAAATAACAAGCCCTCACCTTTTTATATTCCCGCTCACCTCAATGGTAACATTGTGACAGGGGTCCTAGTAAACC
The DNA here is from genome assembly GCA_007258455.2 of Sequoia sempervirens. Lineage (NCBI taxonomy): Eukaryota > Viridiplantae > Streptophyta > Pinopsida > Cupressales > Cupressaceae > Sequoia > Sequoia sempervirens. Next base: position 304,420,853 of record VDFB02000008.1, on the reverse strand, counting down.
CCGTGAGTCGAGTGAATGTTATCACAGAAGAGATGTTGTGGCTTAACTCACTACATAAAGAGAAATACGAAGAAACGAAATCTACCATCCATATGCACGATGGTCTCTCCCTTAAGCCTTATGGATTGATAACTCTATCCATCCTAGTTGGACCTAGGGCTGTTGATGCAATTTTTGATATCATTCCAAAGTTAGATCTATTTAGGATGAAGCTAGGCATACCTTGGCTAGCTTCTATGAATGGAATTGCCTCTATTATCCACGCATGTCTGCAGTTCTCCTATGAAGGTGTTGTGAACCTAGTGCATGACACTAGATACCAACCTTTGGCATCCCATGGGGGATAGCCACTAGACCATTTTTGGCCCACCCCAGTTGGTCTACTCTTTCCAAGAACAAACCTACTTTACAAGGATTATGTAAAGTACAAGACCAGGGGTAAGGGACAACCAAAATTAGCTCTTCCTGTAGCACAACCAGTTTCCTCCCCTCAGGATGACTCATCTACCCCCTCTCTTGGGAGGAGTATTGGATGGGAAAGCCTGGCTTCTACCCATTGAGTTTGATGATCCCTCCTTGGCATAGGCCCAAGATTAGGATATCAGACCTTCCCACCAAACCACCTGGACCTTGGCACTACCTATATGGTAGAGGAAAAGGTCCCCATGTAGAGTCCTCTTTATCTTGAACTTCATGGCCTCCTACCACTTCTACTCCTAAAGTAGTGAACAGGAAGAGACCTACTACTGAGGCACTTGAACCAACTCCCCCCGCTGCTTCTCAACTTGCCCCTCCTGCTCCCATTTAGGAGTTCGTTCCTCTACTAAAGATGGCTATATTTGACACTCCCATGGCTGAGCAAGATCCTTTTGTTCCTTCACAACCTCCAGCCTCTGGTTCAAAGAGTCACAGGAACCACCTTGCGTGCAAGTGTAAGCATCTACAAAAGGCTCTAATGGCCGAGTAGGCCACCTTATAGAGGAAGGAAGAGGAGATGATTTCCCCTGTATCAGGGCCTACTATAGTGTCCCCCTCTCTCCTCTCCTCTTCTTCTATTCAAACTAGTTATGTTCACTTGCAACTTCTGTTGCGAGTACAAATGCACCTAACCCTAGAAAGGTGCAGATGTTCATCACTCCTTCGATGGAGTTACCACTTTTTATATCCATTCTGCATGTCCCACCTTTCCTGAAGCTTGTGGATATGACTAACACCTCAATCATATCTACTATAGTTCTTTCCTCCTCTTCCTATGCACCTCTTGCCTTGTCTGTGGGGAGTTTGCCTCCTGCGATGAAGAAAAAGGTGGAGAGTGATCCTTCTAGCAATGAAGGATTTCATAAGAGTCCACCTTCTCTAAAAGGTGCCTCGTGTTGACTTGTTCTGTCCTAGTGAAAAAACTAGCCTCAGCTTCCCCTAAGTTTTTCATTTCTCCTGAATCATTTGGTGAGCCTAGCAGTGAACCTTGGGTGCAACCTTCCCCATCCATTGAGGTAAGACATGGCACTCCTGTGAATTGCATGTTTAACTCTCTAGACAAAGTTTTGACCTTTGTCAACGATCTTCACAAAATCGCTAACCTTAGCTCCACAGGAGCTCGGTGGAGAGGACCTTGCAGGGCCCTCTTCCTTAGCCTTTGTTATGGGAGGGATAGATGATCCTCCTCTTGACATCCCATCACTATAGGATCGTCCTCCTTCCCCCTACAATGATCTAGAGTGGGAATTGGATGACCTCTTGGTCGATTAGTGTTAGGAGGCCTCTTCTTTATCTTTAGATTAGATGTGTGTGTGTGTTGTGATGTGCTCCCCCATGATCATGCTATGTGTACCTGGATGACCCTTGTCACCCTTGTTGGTGTTTGGATACAGGCATGGTTTTTATGTCATAAACCTTCCTCTATTTGTATCATCATTCTTCCATGTTTGTGACTTGATTTTTGATAAATTAGGGATGATGAAAAATGTTGGGGGCATTTTAGGCTTCCCTTCCATGTTGACCCAATTTTTTATTTTTACTTTGTATTTTCGTGCATTCTTCACATTTTCTAATATAGTAGGGGGTTGATGACAGTTCATTTTATATACTATTACTACACACACACACACACACACACACACACACACACACACATATATATATATATATATTTATGAGCAGTTCTGACCCTGAAATATTAAGCTACCCCTATACCCTTTGTTTGTGTTTTCATTCTTTTTTTTCTTTCCTTTATCTCTTCTTTTCTTGAGTTGTCCCTCTTATGTGTGACAACACCTTTTCTTCAACATCTTGATTTTCAGAAAATGTGTTCATTACCAACAAATATTTTCTTGAAAATCTTCAAAAATATTCTTTTCAAGAATCACATTATCAACTTAAAACCCTAATGGAATGTGTTTCCTTCATCATGAGTTTGTAAGGAAATAACTTGAGAACCTTCCTTCGAGGTGGGAATAGCTTTGATCTTCCCCTCACGTGGGGGCACATTCTTCCTTTTGAATTCCTTGATGAAGTATACATGTTTCAAAAGGATCCCTTGACGATGAATCGATTCGAGAAAAGAGACATTTTCTTCACACTTTCACACATTGTGTCCCTTCAGTTGACCCCTTCTTCATGACAAGGTTCCCAAGGGACCCCTTTGAAAGTCCTCCAAATTGTTGATGCTCTGTACGACTGTTCGCTTACTTGCCTACATGGCCACTTTCTGACTAAACGGACTCTATTTTCTTGGATTTCCTCCATGTGAGAGATCTTGGGGGATACCTCCCTGTAGGTCTACAAGCCTATAGGGCATTTCCTTTGAGCTTCCTCCATGTGAGAGATCTTGGGGGTGGCTCCCCTACAAGTCTATGGGTTTGTAGGGCACTTTCTTGGGTTTCCTTCATGCGAGAGATCTTGAAGGACACCTTCCCTATAGGTCTATTGGTCTGTAGGACACTTTCTTGGGTTTCCTTCATGCAAGAGATCTTGAAGGACACCTTCCCTATAGGTTTGCGGATATGTAGGGTGCTTTCCTAGCTTCCTCCATGTGAGAGATCTTGGGGGACGCTTCCTTGTAGATCTGTAGGTCTATAAGGTGCTTTTCTAGGTATCCTCCATGTGAGAGTTCTTAGAGAACACCTTCCTTGTAGATCTACAGGCCTGTAAGGCGCTTACTTCACAGGGATTCATTCATGTAAGAGATCTTGGGGGTTGCCTCCTTGTAGGTCCACGGGCATGTAAGATGCTTTCTTTCTTCAACTTCATAGTTCTACGGGGCTATGAAGTTCTCTTCTTATCCTATACTCTCGAGTTCACCAGATCCTCATCTGCTTCCTTAACAGTTAAGGTATATATTTCTAACTCTACTACTTCTTCGATCTACTTTACCGAAGCACTCATCAGTATTTGTTCTTGCTAAAGTGGGGGAAAAATGTATAGGAGGGAATTTGCACCCCTTATGCAAATTCCCCTTTTTTCCTTCTTCACTTTACAAAACCAAACTTGAAGGCTAAAATTCCACATAAGCCCATTTCCTTCGTTCCACTTGACGGTTGTTTTGTGTGTCGATAGAGGAATGACTGTTAGGGATGCCCACACGATGTGCAGACATCTGCACTGTGTGCTTACATCCCTAGTAGATTCCTGCATCTAGAGCCTACAGAGGTGTTACACTTCTCATTGGGAGTCGACTTGCAGTAACGTCCCCTTTGACTGACCAACCTGAATATGGCCATTTTCTTCATCTTTCCTTCAAATTCTCTCCTTCTACATGCATTTCAACTTCTTCACAGCTTCTTTTGCATCCTCTAAGATTTCAATCCATCACTCTTTAAACATTCAAGCATTGTAGTAGCACTCTTGCACTCCATAGCAGTAACAACATCATGCCATCAACTCAGTAGAGAAAGTGTGGAACAACACCATCGAAGTAGAGGCTTGAGTCCTCTCATTTTCTCCCCCATTAGTTTTGAGTGCTCTTGGTGGAGGTGGTAAGATTTCTACTCCTCTCCTCTATTATTTGGTTGAGTGGAACAGTACTATTTGTAGTGTTTTAGTGTTCTATACTTCATTGCTTTCTTCATCATACAATTTCACCATTATCGCTTTCTTGGCTATTCGTGGAGGTGGAAAAACCTAAACAGGGGTTTCACTGAGGCAAGCCCCTATACTACCCAACAATTTTCCTCTTCATTGTGTGTAGGTGGACGCATTGCTTGGAGTTAGTTAGTGAATGAGTACCTTTGTGAGGTTATTCTTGTCATCCTCACTCTTGTTTATTTTATTTATCATATTCAAACATATCTTTCCTATTTCATAGTCTTGTTTTGGCCCTTTGTAAGTAGTTAGCTAGGTTGTTAGTCATTTTTCCTATGTTTAACCTTGTCTCTTCATTCCTCTGGTTGTATGGATGTCAGCGCACTTGAGAGATGCTAGCATGCCACGCTGTCATCCCATAATTGTGCTTCCATCCTTGGGCAAAGAGCTTCTTGAGGCGTAGTGTTAAATCTAATAATCGGCTCACCTAGCCCCATTCTATGCTTTGGGTCCACAGATTGATTTAGGTACTTTATAGTCATCATCATTCTCATCTCGCATTTCCTAACACCCTGTTAAGCTAAGGTAAATTAGGGAAGCCTTATGCTCTTGGCTCTCCATGACCTGGGACCTTGAATGTGGTCGGTCCCGCTCTCTTACAGTACTTACCGGTACCTTTCTTCAACTTGTAAAATTTGCTTCCAACTCCTCTAAACCATCACTAACTAGATCATCTTCTACATTAGTAGCTTTCAAAGTTGATTTTGTCTTCTCCATTTCTTTTCTAAATTTCCTCATTTCAAATGCAGTCAAGGTGCCAAATAGCTATTCTTTAGTGAACTTCTTAACATCATACACTTCCTCAATGGTTGAGACCTTATCACCATAACTCTCTAGTAGGGTCATCAAAATATTCTCCATTACATCTTCATCTATCAGAGTACCACCTTGATTTTTGACTTCATTTATTGCAGTATCAACCCTCTGAAAATATCTTGTAATATCTTCTCCTTCTTCCATTTTCAAGTTCTCATATTTGTGCTTAGCTGTTAGCTTCTTTGACAATTTTACTCTATCATTTCCTTCATAGATATCTTCCAACTTTTTCCAAACTTCATAAGAAGTTCCCAAAGAAATAACTTTTGTACGCTCAGTCTTAGATAAAGCACTATAGATTGCATGCCTTTCTTTTTCATTTTCCTCATAGGAAGAAATCCCATCTGCAGAAGAAGGACCACTTGCCAGTGCAACATACTTTGTCTCAACAAATTTCCATGTCTTGTAACTAAGAGAGATCAAGTAACCTCTTATCTGCACTTTCCAGTCACTATAGTCAGATCCATTAAACACAGGGATTGACAATTTGTGCACCATCAGATCTAGCTCAAGCCATTAAGCTCTTCTCTGAGGAACCAAAGTTCTGATACCAATTGTTGAAAGGCACAAGATAACTAAGAGGGGGGTGAATCAATTTTCACCAATCTCAAACACAAATCTCAATCCATTATTATCTTTACATCCAATTTATTTTGTTATTAAGTATGAACATGAAATGCAAATAACAGAAAGTAATATCAACACAAGAAACACCATATTTATGTGGGAAACCAAATAAGGGAAAAACCACGATGATGATTAACTCACAATATAAAGTAATTCCAAAACTGATTAAAAAGGGGCTCACTTCCCAAGAAGGACTCACTATTCGAATACAAGGCTCATTGCCTAGAGATAGGACTCATTGTCCAACAAGGAGGCTCATTGCCTACAAATACAAAAGATAACAGAAAAATCCACCACATCAAATTACACACATACATAGCCTTGATCAGAACATTGCAAACACCATTAGCTCATTGCTTCTAGGAGTCTAACACATTAAAGTACTGTTGCCTCAATTCACTTTCATACACTCTTGCTTCTCAAACCTGTGGCATGTCTGATACTTTAAACCATAGCATCTCAACTTGTATTTATACCATCTTCAACCTGAGAAACTTTCTCCAAGTTTGGCTACACACGCTTCATTTTAAAAATTCAAATTAGGTCGACAACTCAACATTCCCGTCCTAGAAGAGAATGAGAGTGGACCAAACCAACACTTAACCAAGACCCAAAACAATGTTTTGGATCAATCACATGCTTCCTCAATTAACACTTATCCTTCACATGAAGTGTAAACACCAGGTTAGCCAAACCTAATGAAAACACAAATGAACTTTGAAGTACATGCTTCTACAACAAGAATATAACATGTGGACCACACAACATGCTTCACCAAAAACTAGAACACATCTCAGATGCCTTCAAATTCATATATAGCAAATGCAACAACTTCCATACACAAAATACTTTCCATCAGTCCATCTGAACTATACAGACACACATGATAATTCTGAAACTCATCTTCCAAAGCACCAAACCATGAACACCTTTGTTAGAATACAGATAACATCATTACAAGCCTTCATCTAGATCCACAAGATCTGAAGCAAACTAGTAGAGGACTACAGAGTAGAAACATTTCTCCCAGTCCAAATACAACAACTCAATTAACACTTATCCTTCACATGAAGTGTAAACACCAGGTTAGCCAAACCTAATGAAAACACAAATGAACTTTGAAGTACATGCTTCTGCAACAAGAATATAACATGTGGACCACACAACATGCTTCACCAAAAACTAGAACACATCTCAGATGTCCTCAAATTCATCTATAGCAAATGCAACAACTTCCATACACAAAATACTTTCCATCAGTCCATCTGAACTATACAGACACACATGATAATTCTGAAACTCATCTTCCAAAGCACCAAACCATGAACACCTTTGTCAGAATACAGATAACATCATTACAAGCCTTCATCTAGATCCACAAGATCTGAAGCAAACTAGTAGAGGACTGTAGAGTAGAAACATTTCTCCTAGTCCAAATACAACAACTCAACCATACTAGTTCACAAACCAGTGAACACAACTTTCACTCTTCATCAAACCAGAAAGTATAAACTAGTATATATCACCCAAAAATTCCCATAAAAAACACTTTAGATCCACACAAGCATAGGATAAACATAGAAGAAATCTAGAGAACAAATTGGAGCACATTCTGAACACACACACAATTTTTTCTTTAGTATTTCTCAAAAGCACTTGGCAACACATCATATTAGCACACCTGCAACACCATAAAGATAGCTCCATGTACTCACAACATCTCAACAGTATCTCAAAAATGTGTGCACAACCTGCAATCACTTAATTCCTTCTCTACAATAACCTATACAGTGTTGAAATCAATGACAACATTAATAAAAACACCACCATACTCACTCATACTTGCAATAGATGTGAAGAAGTTTGCACAAAGTTGAAAAGTATGTTAGATGGAAAAAAGAACAAGTCAAAATACTGGATTGTATTAGCCATTACCTATACCCAAGAGGCCATGGGAGGATATTAGCATGGATTTTGTTCTTGGCTTGCCAAGGACACAGAGAGGGCATGATTCCATATTTATGGTAGTGGATATATTTTCAAAGATGGCACATTTCACTCCATTTCATAAGACTAGCGATGTTTTTCATATTGCAGAGTTGTTTTTCAGAGAGGTGATGAGACTACATGGTCTACCGAAGAGTATAGTTTTAGATAGAGATACTAAATTTGTTGGTTATTTTTGGAGGACATTATAGATGAATTTGAAGAAATATTTGAAATTTGCACACCATCCATAGAATGATGGACAAGCATAGGTGGTGAACAAGAGTTTGGGTAACCTATTAAGATACTTAGTAGGAGATAAACCCAATGGATTGGATTTAATTGTAACACAATTGGAATTTGCTTACAACAATTTTGTCAATAGGAGCACTGGTAAATCACCATTCTAGATTGTGTATGGGAGTAGTCCAAGAACTGCTTCTGAATTGAGAAAGATGAATAAGGGGGAGAAGAGTAGTGTTAAGGCCGAGGATTTTGTTGAGCACCTGAAGAATTTGCATGAAGAGGTGAAGAAACATATCAAGAAGATGAACTCACAATATCATGCTAAGGAATATCGAAAAAGGAGGTATAAGGAGTTCCAAATAGGAGATGAAGTCATGGTTCATTTGTGAAAGGAGAGGTTTCCAATTGGTACATACAACAAGTTAAAGATGAAGAAGTTTGGACCATGCAAGATCTTGATGAAGCATGATTCAGGAAATACATATGAAGTAGAGTTTCCTGATAAAATTCATATTTATCCCATGTTTAACATTTCAAATTTAACAAAATATCATGAAGGAGGAATTGATGAAAAAACAATAGAATCACAACAGAATATTCCAACACCTACTTCAGAAAAGGAGGAGATAGAATAAATTTTGGATAGTTGTGTGGGTAGAAGCACAAGAAACAGGAAATATGTTGAATACTTGGTGAAATGGAGAGGAAGTCTTATTGAAGATTCATCTTAGTTGTATAAGGTTGAGGTTAACCATCTTGGTTTCCCTCTAACTCCTAAGAAGTGACAGGGTCACTTTTCAAATTACCCTAGGTGTCTGATGCAGGAGCATTTAGTGGTGTAGGGCAATCTTTCATCACCCAAAAAAACTATTTTCTTTATTTTCTTTAGTTGTTTTGAGTCTCATGATGGAACTTAAGGGGTATAAGATAGTTAGAAGTCAAAAATAGTGATAAATGATCACTTAATATTTTTAGTAAGTTGGCCTAAATGGGCTTGTATGGACTTGAAAATTTACCTGAAGGAGAAGAGCTGAAAAAAAATTGGTCGTGAAAGAATCACCTCAATACCCTAAAAGGTTAGGGAGAAATTAAGTTTATGTCCTAGAAAATTTATCCAATGTAGCTTCAAATTCAAATATAAAACTTTAGAGGCCCTAAAACAACTTGAAAAGTGGAAAAACCAGCCTAAGATGGTTTGTGCATTGTATATATCTTTGAAAGATTTCCAACGATATGCAATAATAGAAAATCAGACACCCAGATCAAAATTTATGGCCCCATGAAGTTGCCACTCTAAAAATTGAATTTCATTAAAATTTCTTCCTAGGCCAGAAATCATATGGTAAGATTTTTGGCACCAAAAAAAAGGGAAAGTTGCACCTTCTAGAACATTCTAGGGCAGTTATTAGGTAAAATAAAAAGGGATATGAGGGGGTTGTAGAAGGTGGCTCCATTAGTGCAGATTGTGGCTCTGAATAATAGTTTTTCTTTCTGAATTGATTTTGTTGTAATGAATCAAGTCCATGAGGCTATAGCATGTAAGTTTGAATCTATAATTTCATTTTCTGAAAAATAATTGAAAGTGAGTTATTTTCTATCTCGGATCTTTTGTGTTGGTATCTATTGTTGTGTTTTATGGGTTTGGGAGGTGTAGCCCTCATTAGAAGGTTGATTAGTTATAGAAATGGTGGCATGAATTTTACTCTCCAACTAAAGATGCAACTGTTTATATTTATAATTTGGATAAATATTAAGGGCTTCAATGGGATTGGGAGAAAACTTTGGATAAGTATGAGGAAGAAATAAAATCTATTAAGTTAAGAATAAATTTTATTGCAATTCCTAACCAAGCCGACTTGGATGAGGTGCTTTCAAAGGTTCAAGAAATTTATACAAGTGGAGAAAAGGATAAGGAGGATGACCCAACTTGACTACATCAAACAATGTGCATTCTACATCAAGCTTGCTGGAGTTACATATTAGTTGTGCCTTGATTTTTGTGCCAAAGGCCTTTTTTATTTTTAAAATATCTTTTAAGGTTGACCTTTGTAATTTTGTATTGTAAAATTAAATTGGGGAATTAAAACTACCAAGGCCAACATATTTTAGCTGACCTAATTGTAAACCCTAATTTAATTTCTTCCTCAGGTCGACATGTCAAATGGTACTCTATATATTGAGGCTCTCCCCTCATTTGAAGAGTTTTTTGTTGTTATTGTTGGACAAGAGATACTAGAATTGCTGCAAATTTTTGGTGAAGTGAATAAAATTCAAGACATTGTCTTGTGGTGTTCTTCTTGTGTTGTTTCATCTATGCATGGTTCCTATGTTTCAAATATGTTATAAGTTGTTTTGAGTAAGTGATTTTAAGATTAGAATTAGAACTAGTTGTAGTTCATTCATGTTTATGATAAAGTGTTTAAGGTGTTGAGGAATCTTCAATCCATACTTTTAGCAATTTGTTGATTGTAAGTTTTTGTGTAAAGTTAGCCTGGGCCTACTATTTGTTGCACTTAAGTTCAATTGTCATTGTTTATGCATTTTTGAATTTTTGAATGTTTACAATCTAAAAATCTTTAATACCCTTGGAGATTGCACTATTTTTGTGATACTGTAGATTTGATCTTGGTTAAGTAGGAATTAATTTTGGAAGATTGGTCCACCTTGAATTCTCTATTATTTTCATGAGTAACCTTACGATTTAGATTATAAATCACTCTAAACCCTCATCTTTTGCTATTTCTTTAAAGACCATTGTTAGTTTAGGATTGAAAGCATCATCACATCGCTACATTTGATGATAAGTATAATTCTAGAATTGTTGAGTTGTAAGGCCCTTTGTGATTACCAGCAAATCACATTTTCACTGAGTTGTTTGTTACATTGTCAAGACCTGGCATTAGAGACCTTGGGGTTATTTATTGAGGCTTGCTGATAGAAATCTAACTTTCAAGAGAGATAGAGTACTTGTATTCTGTCTAAGTTGTTGCAGTGCTAAAAATACCATTAATAGATCATCATCAACCTTCTTGAAAGGACTTCCAACATTAGCCTCTTTAACAAAAGAGTGATCATATTCCTCAGAGGGGGAAGATCAACATTTAGAACATTACATTTTGTGTTCACATTATCCCACAATGCAGAATAATAACCATCTTTAATAGCAGGTTTGGATGATATTATCAGAAGGTCTAAGTGAATTGGGTCAACTTTATATTCCCTAATGAAGGAATCTAGAAAGTCTAAGGAACCCTAATCATCAACGATACATGCATTCTCTTGAGAAGAGGTAGAAGGAGAAAATTTAATATTTCTTGCTTCAGAAGGATCTTCTTCAAGGACATCTAGCTCAAGCACATCCTTTATAATAGATATCACTAGAGTAGACATCAATACATTGGAAGAAACTGAAGGGTTAAGAGTAGGCATAACCGAAGCCTGACCAACAACTGTTATTTCACATAAGTGTACGACATCAGGGTTAGCCCTGATTGTGACTACTTGATTGTTATGAATGAACTTAATAGATTTATGCAAGTTAGATAGGACTGCACACATAGCATGAATCCATGGTCTACCGAGAAGAAGATTATACAGTAACTTTTTTGACATGACATATACAAGGGTGGGTACAGTAATAGGCCCCAACTTCAAAGGCAAGACTATCGTGCCTAGGGCTTGTTGACTAACATTATCGAATCCATGAATAGCAAGAAAAGAAGCAACAAGAGAAGATGAATCAATTTTTTTTTAGGAAATAGATCAATGTTGCATACATTGAGCATCAAACTAACAACAACGAGAGTACATCTAATGGTGATATTATTAATGTTAACTATGATCATTAAAGGGTCCACTTGCTTTTGTACTTACAAAGGTGAAAATTCCTATGGATAAAATATACACTAGTACAAAAATAGCAATATATGACTAAAAAATACTAAAAAATGCTTATAAATGACTAAACATGGTCATGTGACCATTAGTAGTTTACTGCCAGTCATTTATAACGTGACCAGATTGATGACTAAACCATTTTTAGTAATTTATTGGTTTTTTTGATTGATCGATTTGGTAGTATATTTAGTCATTGATTGTTGCAATTTGGTCACTTATTTAGTCATTTTTTATTCATTGATTATTTAACTGGTCACTTATTTAGTTGTTGATCTAGTCATTGATTGTTGTAATCTGGTCACTTATTTAGTCATTTTTATTCACTGATATATTTAACTGGTCACTTATTTAGTTGTTTATTTAGTCATTGATTGTTGTAATCTGGTCACTTATTTAGTCATTTTTTTTATTCACTGATTTTTGTGCATTAGTAGTGAATTTAGTCATTAATTTTAATCATCATTTTGACCAATTTGGTAGTATATTTAATCATTTTTATTCACTAATTTCACTGGTCATATACCTAGTCATATTTATTCATTGTTCATTGATTTCTATCAATTGGTAGTATATTTAGTCAATTTAATTATTAATTGTTGTCAATTAGTAGTATATTTAGTCATTCTAATTGACTGATATTTGAAGATTTAAACATAAAACACAAAAATACACATCAATCATCAATTGAACATAATAAGATAGCCATTGAGAAGGAAATATTGGTGAACTTTATTAATAAAAGAAAGGTGTTCTAGTTATAGCTTAGAAATAGAGTATTACAATTTATATTTTTAGTCACAAGAATGAAAATTTGAGTTACAATATTGCACAGTAATGACTGAAAGAAAGAAACTTCTCCAAAAAACTTCTACAATGATGGAAATGCATGCTTGGAGCCCTTCAATGTGAGAACATGCCCTTTTCATCTCTTAAAACTTCTACAACATGGGAAATCTTCTTAGAGCAAGCTATAATGTGTAGAATCCAAGGAGAGTGTTGATCATGTCCCATATATGAAGCTCTCTCCTTCAATGCAGTCAACAATAATCCAGCTAGAATCTTTCCTCCTTTATATGCAATGTGACATCTGATATGAGCAATAGGGTGTTGCCTTTTCTACCATGAATGAAGTTGTGCCTCAATACAACCAACAAAATTACTCTTAGTCTCAATTCAGAAAGAATAAAAGTGCATTTTATATTGAAAATTTACAAAAGTAAGTCCAAACATAGCAGAAAGATAAATCAATTAAAAAATTGTAGCCTTGTTAACAAATTCCTTAAATAGAGTGTTCAACATAGGCCTAAAATATGCATATTGAACCCTTGATTTTAGAACCTTGTTCAAAATTTCAGAAAGGTGATACGCTCAGATTATAAAATGAAGTTGACATTATAGAATGAAGGCTATCAACACTAACTAGACTAGAACAACATTATCAACAAAAAAATTTTGGAAACCAATCCCAAGAATGTAATTAGACTTAGACAACAAAAATATCAATCCTGGTTCATGTGTTGTCTTAGTAAAGACTTACACCATAAAATAATTCATTTATACATAAATTCAAAATTAAGTTGATGAGAGAAGATCTTTGATATCAAGCTGGGAAGCCTTAACATCCAAAAATTACTAACCTGATGTTTCACAAAAAATTTCCCAACTGTAACCTCATCATTATTTAAGAAACTTGATATTGATCCACAACCATATTCGATCTCATAGGATTCTCCTTCATAAACAACAAATGATATGCATTAATTGTTTAGCATCTTCCTTAATATCTCCATGTAATTAGACTAAACTAAGTGAGGTTGAGGGTTTGAAGTAGAGTACCATCTTCTTGGTATGTGCTTGACTTTGATCATGACTTGTATCTTGAATGAAAATATCAAGGTAGTTGCATTGTTAAATCATTGTTAGAAAAATAACCACAAAATCCTCTTTAATTAAAATAATCCCTCTAGATATTTCAAGACAAGATATCTCAGTTAATTTCTAAGAGAGCTAATTTCACTATCCAAATAGCCATCAATCTATTTATTTTATATAATTTCCCAGAATTCAGAATTTGAATGTAATGAAACTAACCATAATTACCAAAGATTTGACACCAAAATGTAGTACAAAATGAATTGTTTGACAATAAATGTGTTTTGATAAACCAAATATACTCTTGATATATTCATTTAAATATAAAGGAAATATCAAACTGGAGACAACAAGATAACATTCATTAATTCACTTCAACAAACAATTGAAACCAAAATTCCACCACCAATTATAAGTTCATTCTATTGATCTTCAAAATGATTTTACAATACATTTCAAAATTTTGTCCTGACTGACATGTCAAAAATTGTCTTTTCAATTACCCACTCTTAACATAAATTAAAAAGTATTAATTATCGTTGTTTACATAGGATTACATAAAAGCAATGGAAGATGAGAAATGAAGAGAAACGATTAGATGTTGAAGTCCATAGCATTCGAAAGATACAAAAATTTGTTACTCATTGTAAGGTATTGTTGTGCAATTTTTTTGCACACATGCCCCACCAAAAGTGGGGACCCTCTTTTCTTGCTTTTTCTTTCTTTTTTTGCTTTAGGTTTTACCTTTTCCCCTAAAGGCACAGGTTCCTCAAAATTTTGATTCACTTCACTTATTGAGCATTAACGTTTTATTTTCAATTTAGGTGTTCTTTGCAGTATTTTGATCTTGATTAATACTTGGAGTTATTCATTTCATTCTTTTTTCACCTAAGTATCAAATTGAGCAATTTTGGGGAAGTTTCGCAGAATCCGTCCCTAGCCATATTTCCCAAAGGTCTTATCATTTGCTAAATTTGTGGTGATCCAGATTACCTAAAAGTTTTGATGTTCGCTAAATCCTTGTTGATCCAAATTTCATGAGGTCCATGTCATTCACTAAATCCATCCTCAGATAGATTCCCTAAGCCTTCTTTGGTTTGCTAAATCCAGGGGTCTCTGGATTTCCCGAATCCATTGTAACTTTATTTTCCTGAACTTTGACGAGTGTCTTGTCAATGCATTTATTGGTTGTGTAGTCAAGGTAATTTTTTCATTAATGCTAAATCTAGGAATGATTTATATGCACTTGGCTTTCATTCATTACTCATTTTAAGGAGTGCATTGGTTGAGAATATTTGAGCAATTTGGCATTTTGAGGGTGTGAATTCAGGCATTCCATAGTCAATCATCTAGAGTTTCGTGTGTGCATTCATATTTCCATAATCGTTCTTCCCAATCAAAAGGTAGGGTTCCTAGTTCCTTGAGAATTCCATTTTGAATTTCAAGGCAAAGATTTCATTATCTATCAGTATTTCAATAGTGTGGGTTTTGGTCATAATTTGCAGTTGGGCACGATTTGTATTATAATTATCATTTGATATTATGATTTTGATCTCACTTCACTAGAATTTGATTTCAACTTTGATTGGTTTTCCTTGTTAATTTTAGCTTCAAATTCATGTTATTCTCTATTCATTTTGCATTCGTAGTTGAGTGAAACTTAGAGCACCATCCTGCATGCTATTTAAGTTAGGGTTTTGAGCTATCAGTTTTATAATGATGCATTTCGAATTCAAAGGAGGTGTGAAATTGAACATGTGTGAGCTTGAATGGTTAATCTATCCATGTTCTTAAAAATTTGAAAATGATAATGCAATTTTATGTAAACCCTAATTTGTGTTATATTGAATTCATCAACTTTAGGTAATTGCATTTATCATTTGCGATTAGGTAGGGATTGTTGATTGGGATTCAAGTTACATGATTGAACCCTAGTTTATGATTGAAGCATGGTGAGTTGATTGTCATTTCATTTGAAGAATTGAATTCGAGCTATGAATATTTTGCTAAATCGGCTTCCAAGAAAAAAGCTCGAGACCTTATCCTTCATGAAATTCTTGTGCTCACAAATTTCCCAAGCTTTCTGACTCTCGTGGAATCTACGTTTTCCTGAAAAACCCAAGCTCTCATCCTATTATGGAAACCACATGAGCTTGGAATACCCAAACCTCTATCTGTTCATGGAATTTGTGATGCCTTGGATTCCTCGAATCCGTCTAAGCCTAAATTACCCGAAGTTGCAAAATGCATGATGTATGATGAAATTTAATCTTGGGAGAGGCATAGATGAGTTTCATGGTTGAAATATGACTAAGTGATGATGTTCATGGAATACACCTAAGCCTAAAATACCTAAGGTTCAATCCCTTTGTAGAATCCATGATGGTCTGTATTCCTCGAAATCAGTGAGCACTTCAAATCCACGAAGGTGTCAAAAACTCAAAAATGATGATGCTTGATTTCTAAGAGCTGCAACTTGGTGTAATTGATTCTAATGATTTTTTGAATTTAATTACATATTAAATATGTCCTTTAATTATGAATTTAAAAATGTAATGTTTAGTCATGCTTGGAATTTTAGTAATTATGGGTTTTTCTAACTAGATGCACGCTAAATCTAGAAAAGGAAAAGGTTCTAAGGAAAAATACACTGAACGAGTTAAAGAAGAACTTACAACTAGACTGAAAAGATGAAATATGACTTCAAGGGAATAGAACCAGAGTCCAAGATAATTTCAACATGGGCCAAGGTTGTAGACACTAATATGGGTCGTGTGGACTATGAGGACTTCAAACAAAGGATGTACTGCAATGCACCCACTCCTTTGGCACAAATATTGGTACATACAAGTTTGGAACAAGTTGTTGGATTCCCACCTTTAGTGTAGTGTCTAGAGTTAATCATGGAATGTGAAAAACATTATGACTCTAACAGGAGAGTGATGGCTAATTCAAATGAGTCTATAGATGAGGCCTTCAATATTGGTTCACATCAAAAGTTAGTGAAGATAAACTTGAAGATAACACAAAAATTCTATGATGCCAATCCAATTGAGGCATTGGAGATTATGAACAGTTCATGGATGGACAAGACAAGCCAAAGTCTCACTACTCCAAGCTATCCAAACAATTACATAGAAGTGACTTCAAAATTGAGTATAATGACATGATTACTCTTCTTAGCAGGGTAATGGGATTGGTAAAAGCTTTTATCATCAAAGAATGGATGTTTCATGTCATTTTCTAGATTAAGAAAGGTATTCATTACCACTAGGCAGGAATTATCAGTGACAATTTAGATCTACAATTGAGGAGTGTGCAAGATACCAAGACATTCACCATGACTTCATATGTTGTGTATATGATGGCCAGGGCTTTCAAGTATAAGGCTCTAAGTTCCAAAGGGACAATAGGCTGAGATAGGGAATATGATGTTTATACTCAATTTCATTTCAACACCTCCAATTTTAGAACTGTCAATGATGTCTTTACCATGTACATAACCAGAACTCTACAAGATGCACTTCATGTAAGAATCTCAACAGAAGCAATGGACTTAATTAAGAAATATGGATTTTGGTTTATTCAATTTCCAAAGTTCACTTCTATCAAGGTACATGTATCTCCAAAGGTTCCATACAGGCTTCCCAAATATCCTACTAACAAGCTCATATTGATGGATTTGACAAGACAGTTAGCTACATTTGATGCTATTTTGAAAGGGGTGCACAAAGCAGGAATTGGAGCTGATTTTCCCTTGAAGATTGGTAGCTTGGAAGCATGCCCTCCTGTACAAAGTACACACCATTCAGAGAATGAGATGACTCACCTACATTTGTACTCTCATTCTGATAGAGGAAGCAAGGAATACAGACATAGAGATCACATTGAAGATTATTGGGAAAACTACAGGGATGAATTTGAAGCTATAAAGAGAAGATGTTCAACATTTCCCTTGAATATGATTAGACTTCATAGAGTGGCACATGTACTATATCAAGAGGAATATGAAGAGGGTCCCATTCAGTACCATGATTATGTGCAATTTCAAGATAAACCACTCCCTACAATCAATTGGTTGGAGGATGAAATTATTGACTTGGAAAAAATTACTACCCCAGTGTTGAGATATTTTAAGCAATGGGTCAAACATAAGATTTTGGAGTTGGAAGCAACAGGAACAAAGTTCACCTTTGATTTACTAGGAGACTTGGACTCTCACTCAGAGGAGGAAACTGAGAACACATAGGATAATATTGAAGTTCCTCATGAGGAGGAGGACACATAAGTATCACCCGTTGTAATCAAGAGGAAAACTAGGAGTCAAACAAAGGAAAAGGATATTAAAAGACAGCCAGTCTCCAAGGAGAGAAAAGCAACAAAGGACACAATTATATACAAGGAATAACTCTCCAAAGTAAAAGGTTTCTCCTTCTGGTAGAGAGAATGCAGAAAAGGCAGTGAATGAGCTTGGGAAGAATATTGAAGAACCATCCAATGAAGAGGTTGATAATGCTTAAAGATTAGTTACAAAAAAATAATACTCCTCTATCTCCTTCACAAAATGTGCAAATTGAAAATAATAAAGAAGAGGGAGAAGTTGCAATAAATGAAGGAAATGTATCAAATGAGCCTGGGCAGAAGGAAGAAGAAGAAGAAGAATATGTGCCAAATCCTAAGAGTGGAGAACTTGGTAATCTTGGAGTGGAATTGGAACAAAAGGCCTCATAGAAGCAAAGTGATAAGGAAGAGGAAAAAGAGCCAAAGAAAATAGATGAAATTCCTTCACAGTCTCCTATGAAGGAAGTACATGTATCTAATGTTGATAACCAAGAAGGATAGGAAAGTCAAGATGATGTTTATAAAGATCCAAAGAACCTTAAAGATAATCCGTCTAGGGGTCAAGAACAAAAAAATGTCTCTCAAGATGATACAAACATAGAACAACTAGCTACTCCTGATTGGTTGAAAGAGAGATTGCAGCCCACACCTATCATTGTAGAAGAAGAGACTCCAAATCGGGGAAATTTTCTAGCAAAGTTGGGGAAATCAAAACAAAGGAAGAAGGAAAGGTGGTGTCAAGAATGACAAGGGATGAATTGAAAAATAGAATTCTTCATGTTGTCACTTTTGGCCTTGCCGTTGCACCAAAAGGTTGACCTATCAATGCCTGATACAAGCGTTAGTTAAGATCCATAGGAGGTGGTTTGACCATGTCACAAACCCAAGCATTGTGCTACAAGGAAGACCAAGGGACACACCATATTGCAACAATCCCCCTAGGACAAGCAAGGGGTTTGAACCCGTGACTAGCTCTAATACCAATTGTTGGCCTTGTCCTTGCACCAAAAGGTTGACTTATCAATGCCTGATACAAGCATCAGTTAAGATCCACAGGAGGTGGTTAGACCATGTCACAAACCCAAGCATTGTGCTGCAAGGAAGACCAAGGGACACGCCATCTTGCAACAACCACACCTAAAAGTGATAAGTATAAGGGTTAAGTTAGTACAGCTGATTACAAGATTGAGACTATCAACTTGGGCCCAACTACAAATGAGAAAGAAAAGGAAGATCTCCAGGAGTCAGTGCAGACCATCCTTAAGAGACTATACAATGAGACACAAGCTAAGGAAAAGATGCAACAACAAATGAGAGAACTACAAAAATACATCTAGCACCTAATCAAACATTTCCAAACACAAGCTAGTGAAGGTGTCTCCTTTTCAAAAGCTTTGTTATCTAAGGATGCCATAAGTGATATCGAAAGAATGAGGACCTCCTTACAGGTTACTCAACAATGGATTGGTAGTGTATTCCAAAGGGGAGATGTAATGATAGAAAAGGTATTGCACTCACATGAAAATCCTTCTTCCTTTCTTGAAGGCATGACTCAACTTACAATAGAATGCCAAGAAATAGATGATGCAACCATTGCTGAGTTGAAGAAAGTGATTGAAATTTTAGAAGTACTAGTCAAGGAAAATGTCCTCATAACTGAAAATGTAAACGATCCAATTCAATTGGTTGAGGCATTGAATTTCAAAAGGGAGTTAATGATGAAACCACTAAATAAGGCATCCAGGATCTAAGGAAAAGTAAATGAAATATCAAATAGTTTCATTGCATTTTTAGAGATTGTTACATGAAGAAAGAAGTGTGGAAAGATGAACTTAAAGGTGGATCAGCTACAAAAATGGTGTCATGAAGTCTATTCACCAGTTGAAGATGGACCGGTAACAAATGATTAACTTGAAGATGTAGTTGTTTATATTTCCAGTTTGGATAAATATCAAGGGCTACATGTAGATTGGGAAAAGACGTTGGATAAATCTAGAGAAGAAATAAAGTCTATCAAGCTAAGAATAAAGTTTATCCCAACTCCAGATCAAGCCAACCTAGATGATGTTCTTTCTAAGGTCAAAGAACTTTCTAGAAGTGGTGACAAGAATAAGGAGGCCAACTCAATTTGATATCCTTGGACAACGTGCATACTACATCAAAAGTGTTGGGTTACATTTCACATGTGCATTGATTTTTGTGCCTAGCATCTTTTATTTAATTGTAAAAATCCTTTTATGGCCAACCTTGTAATATTTCATTGTAAAATTAAATTAGGATTGCTAAATCTGACAAGGCCGACCTAATGTAAAACCTAATTTAATTTCTCTCCTAGGCTGACATGTCAAGTGCTTCTCTATTTATTAAGGCTCCTTCCTCATTTTTAGGTTGTTATTGTTGTTGGACATGAGATACTAGAATTGTTGCAAACTTTTGGTGAAGTGAATACAATTGAAGACATTGTCTTTTGGTGCTCTTCTTTGTGTTATTTCATCTATGCATGTTTCTTGTGCTTCAAATCTATTATAAGTTGTTTTAAGTAAGTGGTTTCAAGATTATTCTTAGAGCTAGTTGTAGTTCATTCATGTTTATGATAAAGTATTTAAGGTGTTGAGGGATCTTTGGTCCATACTTTTAGTAATTTGTTGATTGTATATTGTTGTGTAAAGTTAGCCTAGGCCTACTCTTTGTTGCACTTAAGTTCAATTGTGAATGTTTATGCATTTCATTCTCTTGGATGAATGTTTGAATGTCTACAATCTGAAAATATTTAATTCCTTTGGAGCTTTCACTATTCTTGTGATACTGTAGATTTAGTCTTGGTTAAGCAAGGATTGGTTTTGGAAGATTGGTCGACCTTGAATGCTTTAATATTTTCATGAGTGATCTTAGGTTTTAGGTTAGAAATCTCCTTAAACCCTCATCCCTTTTCTATTTCTTTTAGGATCACTGTTAGAATAGAATTCATAAATCATCACCATATTGCTACATTTGATGAATTAGAAGCTTCCAACATTGTTAATTTGTAAGGCCCCTTGTGATTACCAACAAATCAAATTTTCACTGAGTTGTTTGTTGCATTGTCAAGACCTAACATTAGAGACCTTGGGGTTGTTCCTTGAGGCTTGCTAGTAGAAATTTACCTTTAAAGAGAGATAGGATACTTCTATTCTGTCTAAGTTGTTATAGTGCTAGAAATACCATCAACAGATTGGTGCTAGGAGGGTTGATTCAACAAAGTTGGAGCATTTTCTGTCATCATTGTCTCGTCAAAGGTTTCAAAGAGAGACTACATCTACATCAAATAAAGGAGACTTGAAGGAGTTAAAAGCCCCTACCAGGCCTAGGAGAACTAATAAATGGTAAGCTTCATCATCTACACCCGTTCAACCATCTTCTCCATCCCCCTCATCATCCAATTCTTCATCTTCATATTTTGAACCTTCTCCCATTGCCATCCAGTAGCCTCAAGCAGCCATAAATCAACCACCTCCACCTCCACCAATGGCCTATCTATCAAGTAACCCATCTCCTCTATATTTCAACAACTATCAAGATATGTCTTAAAATCCTAAGCATTTTTGTCCTCAATTTCATGTTAATGACCCTAACAGGACTGGGGAGGAACATATCAAGATTTTTCAAATTGCTCTTTAGGATAGGCGAATTCTCCATGAGGATGTGGCATGCAAGCTTTTTCTATATTCATTAGGAGAGGAAGCATTCTATTGGTATAATCACTTATTTGGTAGTTCTATTACTAGTTGGGCTCAATTGGAATACTCTTGTGCTTGAGGAATATCGTCTATGTGTCCCATGGAGGCAAGTGTATCAGTTTGGAAAGGGTCAACAGTCGAGGCTTGTATAGGGTCATCAAGTGTTTGATCATGAATGGCATAAAGTTCAAGGAGTGGATCATTTTGGATTTTTTGGTCCATGGTAGGGTCTTGGTCGAAGATGGGGTTGTCATGGATTTGGACTTCTTGGTCAATGATGGGGTCTTGGTCAAAGATGGGGTTGTCGTGGATGATACAATCGGAAATAAGGTCATGGGATGGACTACCTTGTTCTTGACATGAGGGTGACGTTATAATGTCATGCTTTGGGTTTTTATTTTGACATGTATCCTCAAGTTTATTAAATGGGATTTGACTTTGGACTATGATAGAATTTTCATGACTAGATGTGGCTTGTGAGGGGATGACTTGAAAATGATTAATGGATGAAGGACTAGGATAGGACATGGGGACTTGGACGGGACTAGTATGTGAAGGACTAGGATATGACATGGGTACTTGCATTGGACTAGTATGTGAAGGACAAGGGTAGGACATGGGAACTTGGACTGGACTAGCATGTGAGGGACAAAGATAGGACATGGAGTCTTGGACTGGATTAACTATTGAAGGATAAGGATATGACATAGGGACTTCGACTGGATTGGTGTAAGGCTGATTGAAATAGGACATGGAGACTTGGACCGAATTGGTATGGTATGATGTGGGGACTTGACATGAGTTGGTATATGGTTGATAAGGGATGCAGACTTGGACGGAATTAATAGGTGAAGGGTCAGAATATGACATGGAGGTTTGGAATGGACTATTGGACAGTTGGATTTCCTTGTCAAGGTTAGGATAAGGGTGATAAGTGGACGTTTGTTGTGAATTGATGGTAGGATTTGTGTCAAGTGACTGTTGATTGTAAGGGTAGATAGATGGTGGCAAAGTATTTATGTCAAATCCTTGCGGTAACTTAGCCCCTAAGTCCAAAAGCATGGCTAGATACCTTTGAGGGTCACGTAAGATATATTTTCTTACAAAGGAGACTATGTCAGGATTTTGCGCTGCAGCTTCTATGTCTTTGAAATATACTCGTCCATTTTGGTCTCTTTGTATGAATGGTTCAAAAATGTTTTTTGATGAAGATTGCATGTTCATGTTGTGAAATGGATCAGAAAAGGTCCAATGTTTTAACTTGGTTGTTTCTAGATGTTTGACCGTTGTTTGGTTTGTTTCAGTATCCAGAAAACACTTGCAAGCACGATATTTTGACTGTAAGCAAGCACACATGAGACAAGTACAATCCTAAAAGGCCAAAAGGCCAAGGGTTTGTATACTTGGTATAGCCCACCGATATACCCCAGATTGGTGATAAACACCTTTCCTTCTCGAGAGTGGATAGCTTAGAATTTTGGTGGCATTGGCTCCCCTCCACGGCTCATTAACGTCATTCGAGCACACCAAATTCGAATTCTTTGGGTAGTGACATCGCAAGAATTGCTATCTCTACTCAAGGGGATCAGTAGTGAGTGTCTTCGGGCATGATACTGTACCCTGCACTATACCAAGCAACGACCAATAGAACGGTTGGACACTAAGACAAGAGGTTTTAATCGTGTGGGCGAGATCCATGCGGAGAGTCCCCTTTCGGATCCATCTCGAACCACGCTCGTGATTCTTGGGCTTTCCCCAAGAACCCACTTTTATATACCGGCTGGAAGTCCCTCGGTGTCAGGGTGCTACTGGTCTGAGTCGTCCTGGGGTGAGTACTTTTTCCCACCAGAACAGGCCCAAGTTCTAGAGTCAGTAACCATTTCTCTTACACCCAGGATCACACGAATGCACAAGGGGAGATGATACTCCGATATACCAAATCGTGAAGGGTAATTAACAAATAAAGATGGGTCTGGTTTTTTGATTACAAGGTTTTCACCAAGTGAGAGCATACTCACCTACCATCCCGCAACCACAATCAAGCATAGAAGACATGAGTTCGTTTTATAAGCACCAAAATCAAATGTTTGCTAATCTAAGAAAAACAAGCACAAAGTTTGTTTATTCCTTCTTTGACATGCGAATCTGCAAACAATGAATATTAGTAGTCTCTTATACAATGGTCTTCGACGCACGAATAGGGATCGCCACACGCTACCATAAAAGATTAGTAACAAAAATAAAAAAATAAAAACTTAAATGAAAACAGCAGACTTGAAATAGTGATAACTTCCTCCAAACTTAACAAAATTTCAAGTGGTAGATATCCATGGAAAGCTGAAAATCTAACCTTCAAAACCCAGAAAATATTTTCCACGATTCTGCACAAAAGGAAAGTTATAGACAAAAGAAAAACGCAGGTTTAAAAATGAAATTAAAAAAAAATAGCGATCACTAAAACAGCGATAACTTTGTCAGATCTTAACAAAATTTAAAACCGTTTGATGTTCTAGAAAGCTGAGACCAAGATCTACAAAACCCAGAAAAATTTTAAGATTATTTTATTCTCCTATTTTTTTGTGCTCGAATGAAGGTGATGGGATTTCGTATGATGTCTTGGCTGTAACCTATAAAACAGTGAAAACAAACAAGAACACACGAATTTTTCTACAAAATGTCAGGTTCACCAATGTAATCAAGGGTTTTCTAAGGATTAGGAGAAATTAGCAATAAACAATAAATAATAATTAAAACCCAAAGATCTTTACGAAACACAAAGGAAGTAAATAAAAGAACAAGTATACCTGATCATCGATACCTCCATGATTCCCTTTCATAATACCTTCTTGCTTGCTGGATAATATGTTGCCCTCATATTCGTCTTCTGGAGCAATCTAAAATGCCTAAGTCCTACAACAAGTATTGAAGGATTTGATATGTCTAAATGCCTATGTCTACAAACCAATGCCTATGTCTAAAATAATGCCAAAATTGAAATACTAAGATTGCCTATAACCATGAACATGTGAGAGTAAATAAATGCCTATAGTAATTACGCCAAATGTGTGTCTCCAAAAATGAGAAGAAGATGACATTTTATAGAAAAGGCCATTTCGAATGGACGGACGAGATAAATCAATGAAATGAACGATCCAGATTTAACCTAAGAATCCCTAATTAGGGTTAGGGCAAAATCTTTAATCGAACGGTCAGAATAAAATCGGATCGACGGTGGAGAATAAATGAGACCAATTAATTAGAAAATAAAGATTTTCAAAAAATCAAGAAGATAAGATTGCTTGATTTGCAAGATTCAAAAAATCAAAGAGATAAGATTCAGACTGAAGATAAGATTTGGAAAATCAAGAATCTGCCCGATTGCTTGATTTTTAGAAGATTAATTACTAATTTGAATTAAAATAATTCAAATTATGGATTTTGAGAGATAGTAAATAATCTTTTTCAGATTATTTACCAAAAAGGACTGACAGTTGAGATTGACATGACATTTTAAATAATTTAATTTATTTAGAATGAGAAGAATATGAAATTGGCAATTAAATAATTAAATTTAATTATTTAATTTAACAGATAAGACCAATTAATTAAATAAATTAATCAATTTATTTAATTAAGACAGTTAGTGACGTATTTAATAAATAAATAAAATTTATTTATTTAATAATCAAGAGGAATTAAATGACAAAGGGGAATAAAATAAATTAAGAAATTTATTTAATTAAAGGAAGACTCAGACAATTAATGACGTATTTAATAAATAAATAAAATTTATTTATTTAATAATCATGAAGAATAAATGACATGAATTAATTAAATAATTATGAATTATTTAATCAATAGTCGAATGTGGACCAAGGACATAATTAAATGTCTTAATTATGCTAGGATGAAAGTGGTAAAACTGAAGCTTGCAGGCCTAGGTCATTTTTAGGTGTCTACAAGGCTCAATTGGAAACTACTTTCTTGCAAAATTTTAGGATCCCTATTAGCCCCAATGACTTGTATCTAAACTTTATGTCAGTTAAGAGGCAAGTAAATGAGCCCATAGGCTCATTTAACAATAGGTTCCATCATGCTTACTCCCGATTGCAGCCACCCTATGTTGTTGATGAGGTATCAGCTAAGGAGGTCTATTATGAGGCCTTAGATAGCCTTACTTCTACATTTATTAAGAGGATGTACTAGCCTCTAGCTACATTGATAGAAACATATGCAGAGGCCATCAAAGCTAGTACCGATTTAAGGAAGCATTTAGTAGGGCCATTTCCTTCTTTGGGACTTGTTTCTCATCCAGGAAAAAGTAAAGGATTAACGATTAAACCAAGATTTATCTAATCAGACACCTTTAATGAATCCAATCCCTCAGTTACCTTTGGTCCCACACCCAATTCCACCATTAAGTCAGGATCAATCTACCCCTAGCTACCTGCCCAATTCAAATCAGTCAGTATACCCTCAACAACAAGCCAATATCCTAGGTTATTTGCAAAACTCCAAAGTGCTCAATCATTCATAGAACTCTAGCTCCCATCTTGTCTACTTGCAAAATTCTACAAGTTTTGTCCCAGCATAATGAAATTCAAAAAAAGAAAGGTTAGATGAATTGGTAGAAAATGTGAAGAAGTTTTCTATAGAAGTCACTTATCTGAGAAATCAAAACAAACAGTTACAAGCTGCACAAAGGGGCATTCAATCCAATTATAACCGAGATAATAGGGATTTTGCACAAGGTCATGGACAAGGTTTTGAAAGACGATAAATTTTAGGGCATAATTTTGATAGGAGGTAGCCTCCAAGATAGAATAGGACATGGAATACAAGTCCTAACAATGGAGGAGTTCCAACACCATTAGACCTACCTAGCAATCAAGAGAAATCATCAAGTGGAGTTCTTCTGGTTGAGGTTGCATTGTCTGGATATTGTAGGCTCCATAAAACAACTCAACATTTTGAATTGGATTGTCCTGAATTCTAGACTACAGTTCCTATATTCCAAATGGTAGTCCAATAGGTTATTGGAAATAACTCAAATGGACAAGAACTTGTACCATCAAATCCATATGATTCATCAGTTTTGTTGTTAAATCATGCTCCCTTTCCATGGAGTGAAGAAAATAGGCCTAAGGAGGAATCAAATAAGAATGATGGTAAGCTAGAAGATGTGTGCAATGGTGACTCTATATCTCAGTTGTTTGAAAATAGTGAAACTACTGATAATCACCCTTTGGATGGGGAAGAAGATGTGACAAAAGAAATCCAAATGTTTCATCAATGCACAATTCCTTATAATATAAGAAATAGGCATGTTGGAGGTCCTTTCACTACCTCTACTCCTCCAAATAATTTTAGTACACCTCCTGATCCAAATGCAAGTAACAATCCTCCTTACTTGAAAGTACCAATGCAATATTTTTCTAAAGGACCTTCTAAATTTTCAAAAGGGGGGAAAACTGATCCTAGTAAAGAAAAGCAAGTAGAGCACCTTAAGGGTAATCAGACTAACATGAGTGTAATATAAATGGGTGAATATGTGGCTAAAGAACTCAAAAGGGTAAAATTCAACCTCTCCTCCTTTGAATTATTAAGGGTCCCCACAATTAGGAATGTTGTCTTTGGGTCCTTGAATTATTTTACATTCTCTAAGCCATCGCAAGATATTGTTGCAAAAAAGGTTGGTTTTAGTGAACCAATGCTCAAGGAAGTAATTGGAAAAGCACAAAATTCACAACCAACAAGGGATCAAGTCAACCAGTCAATTAAAGATCAAGCCCGAGTTCAAAATAAGGATAGGGGTAAGGAGAAAGAAAAAACTTAGGTAGCTCATGTTGACTCTTCGGTAAGTCCTTTCCAAGGTAAACATGAGACCCCTCCTTTCTTGATCTCTGTTCATGTATTTGGAAAGAATTTGCACAAATGCTTGTTGGATTCTAGGGCTTCCATATATGTTATACCATTTTTAGTCTACAAAGAATTGGGTATTACTCTCACTCCCTCCCAATGAAAGGTTACTTAGACAGGATAGAGGTGAGTGTTGTAGGTGAAATGAGCATGATCCCCATGTAGATTGCATCTTATCCAAGGGTGCAACAGACAATCAATATTCAAGTAGCTGATATACCAGATGCTTATGGGTTGATTTTAGGAAGGTATTTCACAAGGGAACTTAATGGATATATCTGCACCAAACACTCACATATGTGGCTCCCATGGAAGGGGAACCCAATCAGATTAAGATTGAGTGGGAGCCTAGACTAAAGTATTTGATTATGGAGTACCAGAATACAAAAAATGAGGTGTTGGTTTTTGAAACTAGCTTGGGAAAGTATGTCCTAGTTACAGCCTTAGAAGAGACAAATAGAGTAGAGGAAGTCTTGATGATGCATGATATGCCTAGGGATTTAAAACAATGTTCAAGTAGGAATAAATAAGTGACTGAACCAGATAGTGATGACTCGAAGAATGATGGTAAGCTTAGTTTCCTTGACAATTTCTAAGAATTTTTTCAACGACTTGTCGAGGATCAGATTAATCTAGGAAGAGGAATGAATTTTGAAGAGTTTTTATTGCCCAACTGGTGTAGAGTACATAATGCATCTCATCCTAAACTTGAATGCTGTCTTTGTAAAATAGTTGTAGAGCATATCAAAAGGTGTATTAATCCTACACTTGTTGTCAAGATTGATGTTCATGAAATCCAAAACAAGAAAAAAGGAAAGTAGAAGATCTAGCAAGAGGATTCCTCATCAAGTAAGAACAAGAATATAGAAAATCCAAAAGGTATATGTTCTACTAAGTTTTGGACATTATGATTCAATGGTTCTAAATCAAATCAGGGAGCTAGTGCAGGATTTGAGTTGATAAGTCCAACAAGTAAAAATTTCTTTGTTGCACATAGATTAAAATTTCATTGCACCACTAATGTAGGAGTGTATGAGGCTTTGATACATGGATTGATAATGGCCCTACGAAAGAAGGTTAAATCTTTACAAGTTTTCAGGGATTCAAAATTAGTAGTTAAGCAAGTTAGGAAGCAATATTCATGCCATGATAGGAGGATGACAAATTATCGGCATAGAGTATGGGACTTGATAGAAGGATTTAATGCTTTTAATATTCAATTGATACCCCAAGGAAAGAGCTAGGATGCTAATGCTTTGGACCAAGCAACAAGTACTCTAGAGCCATTATCTTTATCTGGGTTGAAGAGATTCACTTTTGAGCTCACCCCAGTTCCATCGGTGTTAGATAACATGACTAAATTTCATATATTCAAAGATGATAAACATATATTAGATTTTATCACTAGTTCTGATGTCTTTGCTTCTCATATTATTGATGAGATGGAACCATGGGAAGCATAATTAGATATGGAGGGGGTAATTAATCTTAGGAAAAATGCAATCCCTAGAGGAATTGTGCAATTGGAGATAATCTTTGATTTGGACAAGATAAGAGATCAAGATCAATAGGTTAAAAAGGATTCCATAAATAGTCAATGTGATACTTATAACATGGGCACTCCAAATTGGTGCAGGAGCACCCAAGCTCTTCAAGGAACTCTTTAGGAGACAGGAGAATGCAGGGGTCTTGAAGACCTATCAATCACCTCAAAGCATCAATTATGATATCTTGGAGCCTATAATGGCCTTTGGAATGGGTGAACACATTAAAGAGGTCAAAAGTCCTAAGGGTCCTAATAAGGATCCTAGGACCAAATTGCAATATAAAGGGAACAATCATGTTCTAGGAGATTAGGTAGGTTTATAATGCTTTAATGGTGTCAAATAAGGTTGAAAAATAATAATGTAATGGTTTTTAATGTTTCTAGTTAGTAGGAATCAATAAAATGTAAATTTGGAAATTCAAATATTTGAATTCTAATTTGGGCGGGTAACTAGCTTTTATGAGTTTTAATCACTTTTATGCAACTTAATCAATCCCAAACGGTTGGATCAGTTGGGGAAAGGATATACGAAGCCAAAATAATCATTTTTACGGAGGTTGGGCATTTGGAGCAAGTACTGTACGGACAGTTTTCTAGAAATAGTGAAAAACATAGTTTTATTGCATTTTAGTGTGTTCTTTTGATGAATACTTGATTTGTATTGAAGTTATGTCTAGTAGGATGCTTTAGGCGTCTGTGTTTATATATTTTAACACCATTGAAGGCTCTGAAAGCAGTGATAATTAATTTCTTTGCATTTTATATTGACTATCCTAAAAAAGAACACAGAATTTACACTAGTTTGAGGGTTTTTCATGGATAAATGATCCATTTCATGGGATTTTATGATTGAATCTTGTGAAATGGTTCATATTTAACATGTACCATACTGGACTAACAATATAATGTGCAGGAGAGATAAATACTATGGTGTATGCCAAGATTTGACTGTGAAAAGTGCTTGAAGATGGAGGCTAGGGTATAGCAGCAGAAGATCTTCCTTAATGAGGGGCATGTTTTTGAGTTGGGATAGACTAAATATGTTTTCCTAATGGTGTAGAGTCAATGAGAAAGTTCTGGAAGTGATTGGAAGGTTAGTTTTCAAGAAGCCCTACTTTTTGAGGCAAGTTAAGGAGGGTTTTGTGTTTGAGCATGTTAGATGTGTCATAAGGGCCTAAAAACTTGGAATCCTTGGTTTTGAGTCATTTTAAGGGTTTTTTGAAAGTTTCATGGTCAGGGGTTGAGTTTAAAGAGGGGTTGCTTTGAAAAAGAGGGCTAATTATGCCTAAATTGGAGGAAACAACAGATTTTTGATTGGTGTGCTCCAAAACAAGTGCCATCAAGAATCTAGTATGTTATGTATCATCACAAATAAAATCTGGTTCAATCATTATTTTGGAGGTTCCTTTGGAAAGTTTGAGTGCAAAGTCAAAAATCCTTCGCTAGAGGCCTAGTTGGGCTAGTAGCCTAGTTAAGGTGAAAAATTGGTTTTGTGTCTAAGTCAAAGGGTTGGGCTTTGAAATCATTCAAAACAAGTTTGTTTGGGTCTATTAAGATCATTCCTATGGTTTGGGTCCATAAGGAAGTAAAATAAGTCATTTGGTGCATTATTGAGGTTTGTCTCCATTAGAGTGCCTGGAAGAGTGGTTGAGATTGTGTCTTGCAAACCTTGAGAACTTTGTGTTTCTTTCAAAGTCCCAGACCCTCTGCATCACAAATCAAGTGAAGAATGTGTTCATTAGTAAGGTTTGCACTCCTGAAGAGAAGAAAGGTATAATTGATGCATTACATGTTTATCAAGATGTTATAGCTTGGAGTTATGAAGACCTCAAGACCTATGACACTTCAATCATTACACATACCATTCCTCTAAAGCTAGATGCAAATCATTTTAGACAAAGGAAAAGGCCAATCAATTCCTTATTAGAACATGTTATCCAAAGAAAATTATAGAAGTTTCTATTTGCTCGCATTATATTTCCTATTAGGGACTCAAATTGGGTGGAAAACTTGGTGACAGTACAAAAGAAAGAATGGTGAGATCAAGTTTTGTGTCGACTTTAGGAATTTGAACCATGCCTCAGAGAAAGATAAGTATCCAATCCCATCCTTGGATGAAGTTCTACAAATCATGAATGGTTCCCAAATGATGTCCTTCTTGGATGGTTATTCAGGTTACAATCAAGTAATGGTCCAATATGAAGACAGGCACAAGACAGCCTTCATGACCAAGTGGGGTACATTTGCATATAGGAGGATGCCATTTGGTCTAATTAATGTAGGAGCCACTTTTTAGTGAGCCATGGACATTGCTTTCAAAGAAATAATTGGTAAGTGTGTTAGCATTTAGATGGATGACTTGACTGTCTTTTCTAAAAAGAGAGGGGACCATATCTCAGATTTATGTAAGGTATTTCAAAAATGTAGGGAGTTTGGTATCTCTCTAAATCCAAAGAAGTGCATTTTTGGGGTGATTAAGGGCAAGTTATTAGATCGTGTCATTTTAGAAAGTGGTATCTCAATTGACCCTAAGTGTATACAGGAAATTTTGAAAATTCAGCCACCTACAAGTAAGAAGGAGATGAAATCATTCTTCGAAAAGATTAACTTTGTTCAGAAATTTATCATTAGTTTTGTAAAAATATTCAATTCTTTAAATGTAATGCTAAAGATGAAAAAGTGGAATGGAATTATGAAGCAAAAAAGGCTTTTGAAGAAATTAAGAGAGCTATTGTTGATGCCCCAGTTTTGGTAAGTCCAAACTATGCTAAACCATTCTACATATACTCATTTGGATCAGATTTTTCTTGTGCTAGTATGTTGACACATAAATTAGAAGGAGATGAAAACTCGATTGCATTCATGAATGCTCTACTGAAGGATACAAAATTGAGATACCCCAATGTGGAAAAATAGCCCTATGTACTAGTCGAAGGGGTAAAGAAATTTAGGCACTACATTTTAAGAAATAAAGTGTTTGCAATTGTGCATGATCCAGTAGTAAAACTCCTATTGTTGCAAAATGAGTTGGGTGAGCAAAGAGAAATATGGGTCATGATGTTGCAAGGATATGATATTTTGATACATCCTATGAGGTTAGTAAGGGGTCAGGCATTAACAAGAACAATGGCTGAGACTAGCCTTGAAATTATGGCTCAACAATATAATCTTCAAGATGTCTAGGCTTATGAGTGGTATGATGATGTAGTTTATTACTTTCTCAATCAAAAATGCCCTGCCCATTTTAACACAGTACAACTTAGAGTCTTAAGGTTGAAAAGTACCAGCTACATTTTGAAAGGATCAATCTTGTACAAGAAGAACCATGAGGGTGTTTACCTCCATTTTTTATGCAAGGAAGAAGCAACTCGAATTATGGTGGAACTTCACAATAGGTATGGTATAGGTAATGGTTTTGGTCTTTCCACTGCAATTTGAATTTTATGAGCAGGTTATTTTTGGCCTACTTTGTTCAAAGATGCACACAATCATGTAAAGACATGTCATATTTTCCAAACTTCTACTACTAGGGAAAATCACTCTACTATTCCATTACAACCAGTGATTGAGGTAAGACTGTTCATGCAGTGGGGATTGGACTTCATTGGTCCAATTAACCCACCATCTTCCACTGAGCATAGGTATATTTTGACTGCTACTAATTATTTTGTTGGATGGATTGAAGCCATTGCATGTAAGCAATGCACAACTAAAGTGGTAATAATTTTCTTGAAGCATGGATTATTAATCTTTTTGGATGCCCTTTAGTTGTGGTTTGTGATAATGGTTCATCTTTTGCATCTTTAAATTTTTTTGATTAGGCTCTTGACCACGAGGTTATTATTAAATTTGCTTCTGACTACTATCCCCAGGGAAATAGCCTAGCTGAATCTACCAATAAGAACCTTTTTACTATTATTCATAAACTAATGATAGAAATACAAAGGAGTGGCATACCCAACTAAGATTTGATCTTTGGGAAGATCACACACGTCAAAAGGCCTCATTAAGGAAATCTCCATATCACCTAGTTTATGGGCTTGAACCTATGTTTCCAATCCAATTGAGGATTCCTACCCTCCAATTCATCAATGAATATTATGAGGAATGGGAACGTTTAGAAGCCTGTTTAGTTAAACTATTGCAATTAGAAGAAAAAAGAGATGAGGCATTGGAGAATTTTTCCAAACACCAGGGTATAGTAAAGTGATGGTTTGACTGAAAAGCAAAGGTTAAGGCCTTCAGAGTTTCTGATCTAGTTCTATATTGGGATAAGGCACACGAAAAGAGAGGGGGGCATGGAAAATTCGACAAGCTCTAGCTTGGCCCCTTTCAAATCTCTGAAATCTTGGGAGATAATGCTTTTTGGTTAAAGACTCTCACTAGAGAGGATGTCCCATTTCTAGTCAATGGGTAGTATCTAAAGCATTACTTCTTTGCTTGAGCTCTTTCAGCTCAGTCTTGTAAATAGTTAGCTTAGGTGTCAGCTTTCTTTAAGTTAGGTTTTACTTGGTTTGCTTTGCTTGATTTTTTTTCACTTTGGTTTGTTTCATTTGCTTTGATTTCTTTGGTTATCTTTTCTTTTGATCTTTGGGTTCTCCTTGTTTTCTAGTTTGGAGTGTCTCATTTGCACATCAATCATTTTATTTATCTAGGACTACTTTAAGTATTTCTTCAACAAAATCTAATCTTTCTTTTGGAAGAGATGGTATAATTCCTTCGTTCGGTGTCACATGCACTAAACGTATAAAGTGGATAAGTCATTTAATTGAGTTAGTTCTTGAATGTGCTCAAATCTTATATTTCATACACACCTTAAGAATCTTGAGGTTGTTGTTGGAAATATGGAGCCTTGCAACATGAGCATGAAGTGTGGATGGTTTTTGTTGCTTGTTCCTATGTTTTCATTGATGTCAAAATAGTGACAACTGTATGGGAAGATTATGTGGTTTATTAGAAGCTATTCTCTACTAGTAATGTTCTTTTGTGATGAGCCAATGCATTGGTATTTGAGTCTGGAATTCACCACAAGAATAGATATGAATATAATCTCTTAACCATGTTATCATGTCTCATTTAGACATCTATATCTTAGATCTTGACAAGTTTTGGGTTGTGAGTAGAAAGTTATCTCTGACAGAGTTCAACTCTGTATTTTACTGTTATTCCTTGCTTGGCATATCAACATGGGAGACTCCGCATTTTATTAAGGAGAAAATTTTAATGTTGTGGTTTTAATGGTAGTCTCTTTGATGATAGTACGATGATAAATTGATGTGGTCTCAAATCCAGAAGGTGTTTTCTTTGAGGATTGTATGTTGGTTTGGATATTTTGTGAATTAAGTTCTAGTCTTGGCCGAAATGGTATAATGCACTACATGGATAAAATGTTTAAATCATATATGGTGTCGATAAGGGTGTTTTGATTATTTTTTCTTCATCTAATTAGGCTGACCTAATTGATGAACAAGACATACTTGTATATATATAAGATGCTTTAGAAAGAAGAGGAGAGTGAGGAAGTGTGAGCATGGAAGAAAGGTGAAAAAGGATTTGAGCCTAAATGTTTTATCAGTAGAGGATCAGAGCAGATTTGTTGAGATAATGTTGTGTGAGGTAGTACTTCATATTCTGAACTTAATTGGAACTAAACCCTACACATTGAAGGTGTATTCTATTAGTTCAAACCTTTTTGCAGTGAGCCACAATCTTTGTATCTTGGCGGATAGCCATCTTTTGTATTCAGGTAGTGAGCCTTTTTCAAGGATAGTTAGTCTTAGCAATGAGCCCTGTAATATCTTGTATCTGAATATAATATATTGTGAGTTAACCCTCAATGTGGTTTTTTCCTTTTTGGGTTTTCCACGTAAAAATATTGTTGTTCATGTGTGGTTGCATTTATTTATTTCTATGTTCTCTCTTGCTGATTAATTCAGAATTGTGATAATGGTTAGATGGATTTTATGTGAATGGTTTTATGGAATACTGATTCACCCCCCTCTTAGTAGTCTAGATGTTCAACAATTGGTATCAGAGCTTAGTTTCTCAAAAGGAGCCTAACAGCTTGAGGAAGGTCCTAGAATTTGAGTAAGAATTTTTTTCCTCCGAAGTGATCTCTGCAGGATGTTCAGAAGAAATAGAAGATCTAAAGGACAATTTGATGAAAGAAAATGAGTATGTTGAAAAACTGGAAAGTAAATGTGTTGAATCATGCAATCTATTGGTTAAGGAAAATGAAATTGTCTCTAGCTTGCTGCAACAATTGGATGAAAAGAAAAGAACTAAAGAATGTCAGGAAATTGAAATTTAGAGGAAGATGGATGAATGCACAAAGCTTGAGCAAGAAGTAGAAATCTTAATATTTGATCTAGAAAAGGAAAGAATTTTTGAAGACAAATTTAAGGTAAGCACATTTAGGAATAAAGCTAGTCTATAAATGTTTAAGTGCAAGAAGGTTAGACATAAAGCTAGTCTATGTGAGAACAAATTGAATAAAATAAAAAATGGAAGGAAGAATGTTGTTTGTTGTAAGTGCAACAATCCAAAATAGCCTATTAATAACTACAAAAGAAGAATAAATAATTATCCAGTGAAGAAACATGAACAAATCATTGATCTAGAAGAACCAAGAAAAGAGATGAAAAGGATCTAGAGAAAGGAAGGAGAATTCAATCAAGTTGAATAAGAGTCATTAGTCTTATCTGTGTTGACCTCCAGTGCAGATAAACCTATCAATTTTTGAGTCTAGCAGTAACTAAGGGGGAGAAATTATTAGAAAATTTAATAAACCCCCTCATCGATACTTATGTCACATCATGACAAAAGTATATTTCATGTGGTAATAGATTTAAGGAATTTCTCAGTTGCATGTATGAAGAATGAAGTTTGCAAAATTTGAAAGAATGGAGGTGCACACAATTTTTGAGGTAATCTACCTACAATTTGAAGCATTTAATGCAAAAACATTCAAAATGAAAGAAATAAATTCAGACATTTCAATAGGCATATATATTTTTAGAGAAGTGTGCAAAGGAAGCTTAGTGAGAAATTCAGTGTTTCAAGGTTTGAAGGAGAGATCAAGTGGATTCGAAGTGTGCTCTGAAAGTTGGATATCTATCCATTTCTTGTTGGAATTTATAGAGGTATTCCTGGTTGCACAATCTTTCATTTTTATTACTATGGATAGTTCAAAGGTTGTGAGTTGTGCAGATAGAGTGTAGGTTAATTTGAGGAAATATTTGAAGAATCTGTCAGAAGATTCTATTGGTGGATTCTCTTACATCCCTCCTAGAGTGTTTCCCATAGAAGACATGTATATGTTTACAATAAGATAGAGGAAATTTCACCAATCCAGTTGAGCATTCTATGGAAGAATGAATTGGAATAGAACCATGAAGCCTAGAAAGTGTTAGTTGAGAAGAAGTTGGATGTGTGGTGGAAAGACCCTTTGTTCAAGTTTTATAGGAAGCATATTCAAATAGTTTTGAGTAGAATTCATAATGAATCTTTGTGGATTGATGATGCACATTTGATTACTAGAGAAACAATAAAAGATGTAACTAGTTTGTGTTCCTTCGGAACAGTTCCCAAATGGAAGGTTGTGATTGAGCAAGATATAATTGAGGTTACTGGTGCAACTCTTGAAGGGAAAGAGATTGATTTGAGATCAGTTGTGGATCCAGTTATTAGGTATGCCACATTGGTCATTGAGCATAAAGTTTGTCTCCCTAGTAATGACCTCACAGTGTCTGCTACTATTGTACATACTACTATTGATATGGTTAAAAGAGGTATGGATTATGACTTATGTGAATTACTTCAGATACATCTTTTAAATAATTTAAAGGAAATCAAGAAGAGTAAGAAGAATACATTCCAGTATGGCAATTTGGTTGTCTGCTTAATGTTTTACTTTTTTAAAAAAATACCAATAATAGGAAGAATAGAATGGTCAAATACAAAGCCTATTTCCCATAAAATCATGAACTTCATGATAAATCTTGTTAATTCAGATGCACAAGAGACTACTCTTGTTGTGTTCTTTGGAAAATTTCAAAAGAGAATGAACAGAAGGTCAAGGATTCCAATAAGTGTTACTAAAAGATACTCCAAAAATATCAATTTCCTAGTGTCTACAAATTTCTATCACATGGAAGCAACTGAATCAAGATTGGTGTGGATATCTGAGTTAGATTATGAAGTATCAGAGGTTGAAATTTATTATTATTCAAAAATTATTTTGGAAAGCCCTAAGAATCCTAATGTAGAAGTTACCTCTGGTGGTGCAACTGGAACATGGAAGAAAAAAAAGAGTGTTGTCAATAGAAGTTGCAAAAGTGAGTTTGAGAGAACTCAGCATGAGCATGAAAGAATAAACATTCAGGAGCTTTGGAAGAATTGCAAAAGGTTATTCCTAGTGCTAATTTTGATTCATCTATTTCTATTGTGGAGATCTAAGAAACATGATTAATTCTTTGAAGGTCTACATCTCTAATCTAGAAGTGCATGCTACAATCAGGTATGCTAAAGAAAATATGGACGATATCAAAGAAAAATGTGCAAGTGCACATAGTTGAGTAATGAAGGAAGTGAAGAGTGTACAAGTATGTGAAGAAGAGGCAAAAGAATTTCTTTCTTTTTACCTAAATTGTTCTAGTAGTACATTGACCATAAGAGATGAGATAAGGAATAGAAAAACTAGGATAAGCACTCAAGCAGATACATATAGATTGATAGAAGACAAAGATAATCAGAGGTGGTCCTACATTGTGTAGCTTCAGGATAAATTATTTTCCCTATAGGACTAAAAAGTAGAAGTTATTAAGAAGTTGGTGGCACTCAGAGACATGGTTAAACTCAAACACATTTTTGTTTCTAGTGCTCTTGATAGAATTGGTGAATTATCAAAAATTAATCTTAGTCCCAATACTTTAGCATATGGTATAGAGTCCTTAACTAAGCTTGAGCTATTTCACAAGACTCTTGTAAGTGCAAAAGGATTATGGGAAGAAGGAAAAGTGTCATGGAAGGTGATCTTGGAGAGTCTCAAAGGTTCTTCTTCTTCAGGTTGATTCAATTTTTGTGTTCACATCTTTTTGGTTATATTTTGATGCATATATACATATATATTGAACCCCATCTTTTTCCATTGATGTCAAAGGGGGAGAGATAGAGGTTGGCAAAGGAAAAACATTTTTGAGAAGAACATTTTGATAGGGGGGTATTCATTTGCCGTATATTTTGGAAGAGATGGTATAATTCCTTCATTCGGTGTCACATGCACTAAACGTATAAAGTGGATAAGTCATTTAATTGAGTTAGTTCTTGAATGTGCTCAAATCTTATATTTCATACACATCTTAAGAATCTTGAGGTTGTTGTTGGAAATATGGAGCCTTGCAACATGAGCATGAAGTGTGGATGGTTTTTGTTATTTTTTCCTATGTTTTCATTGACGTCAACATAGTGACAACTGTATGGGAAGATTACTTGGTTTACCAAAAGTTGTCCTCTACCGATAATGTTCTTTTGTGATGAGCCACTACATTGGTATTTGAGTCTGGAATTCACTGCAAGAATAGATATGACTCTAATCTCTTAACCATGTTATCATGTCTCATTCATACATCTATATCCTAGATCTTGAGAAGTTTTGGGTTGTGATTAGAAAGTTGTCTCTTATAGAGTTCAACTTTGTATTTTACTGTTGTTCCTTGCTTGGCATATTAGTGTGGGAGACTCCAAATTTTCTTAAGGAAAACATTTAATGTTGTGGTTTTAATGGTAGTCTCTTTGATGATAATAAGATGAGAAATTGATGTGGTCTCATATCTGGAAGGTGTTTTCTTTAAGGATTGTATGTTGGTTTGGAGATTCTGTGAATTAAGTTCTAGTCTTGGCTGACTTGGTATAATGCACTACATGGATAAAATGTTTAAATTATATTTGGTGCCGACAAGGGTGTTTTGATTATTTTTTCTTCATCTAATTAGGTTGACCTAATTGATGAACAAGACATACTTGTATATATAATATTCTTTGGAAAGAATATGAGAGTGAGGAAGTGTGAGCATGGAAGGTAGGAAAAAGATGATCTGAGTCTAAATGTTTTATCAGTAGAGGATCAAAGAAAATTTGTTGAGTGACTCTTGTGTGAGGCAGTACTTCATATTTTGAGTTTCATTGGAACTGAACCATGCACATTGAAGGTGTATTCTATCAGTTCAAACCTTTTGGCAGTGAGCCACAATCTTTCTTCATCTAATTAGGCTGACCTAATTGATGAACAAGACATACTTGTATATATAAGATTCTTCAGAAAGAAGAGGAGAGTCGGGAAGTGAGAGCGTGGAAGAAAGGTGAAAGAGGATATGAGCCTAAATGTTTTATCAGTAGAGGATCAGAGAAAATTTGTTGAGTGACTCCTGTGTGAGGTAGTACTTCATATTTTGAGCTTCATTGGAACTGAACCCTACACATTGAAGGTGTATTCTATTAGTTCAAAACATTTGGTAGTGAGCCACAATATTTTTATTTTGGTGGTTAGACATCTTTTGTATTAAGGCAGTGAGCCTTTTTCAAGGACAATGAGTCATGCTAGTGAGCCCTGTAATTTCTTATATCCAAATATAATATATTGTGAGTTAACCCTCACAGTGGTTTTTCCCTTTTTGGGTTTTCCACATAAAATTCCTAGTGTTCATGTGTGTGGTTGCATTAATTTTTTTCTATGTTCTCTTTTACTGATTCAATCATAACTGTGATAATGGTTAGATGGGTTTTATGTGAATGGTTTCATGGAATACTAATTCAACCCTCCTCTCAGTATTTCAGATTTTCAACAGTTGTTAGGGTCCTTGTAAGGTATTGTTAATTAAAAAATATCATATTTATGCTTCAATACCACTGTGATTCTTAGCCTTGAGTGTGAGCATTGCTTAGAGGTTGAAAGTGAAAAGAAGTGAAAATTAAAAATGAGAAAGTAAAGAAAAGGAAAATATTGAAAAATCAAAAGAAAGAAATTCAACTGTTCAAGAGGATCCGAATAACTCTACTGGGGCTATGGATGTCTGGCTGCCAGTAGAGCTATGTTCAATAAAATCACAACGATAACCTCATCAAGGCTATGGATGCTTGACTGGCAGTGAGGCTCTATCTAGGATGCTTTTGGAGTTAGAATCATTCACATAGCTTAACTTGATTGAATTTGCTTTCCGCAGTAGCTTAGGGAGGGAAATTAATACATTGGAAAACACTTGGATTTTTAGCATATGAAGGGATAACTTGTTCATTGGTTTTGAGCCTTTAGTTTAATAGTTTACCTAATGAGAGGATTGAAACCAGAGATTTTGGGTTCTTGATTCTAGTTTGTCATTGAAATGCTCTAGAGCATTTTCCCCAGCAGATTCGCCATTTGTTGTGTAATTTTTTTGCACACACACCCCACTAGAAGCGGGGACCCTCTTTTCTTGCTTTTTATTTCTTGTTTTTCTTTAGGTTTTACCTTTTCCCCTTAAGGGATAGGTTCCTCGAAACTTTTATTCACTTCACTTGTTGAGCGTTAATGTTTTATTTGCACTTTAGGTGTTCTTTCTTTGTAACATTTTGATCTTGATTAATACATGGAGATATTGGTTTCATGCATTTTTACCTAAATATAAAATTGGGAAAGTTTGGGGATGTTTCATGGAATCCATCCCTAGGAGGATTCCCCGAACGTCTTATCATTCACTAAATTTGCGATGATTCGGATTACCCGAAAGTTTTGATGCTCGCTAAATCCTTATCGAGCTAGATTCTACGAGGTCCATGTCATTCACTAAATCCATCCTTAGACTGATTCACTGAGCCTTCTTTGTTACACTCAATCCAGGGGTCTCTAGATTTCTCGAATCCGTTGTTACCTCATTTTACCAAAATTTGACAAGTTTCTTGTCAGTGCATCTATTGGTTCTACAGTTGAGGTACTTTTTTCATTAATTCTCAATCTGGGTGCAATTTATATGCACTTGGCTTTCATTCATTACT
This sequence comes from Sequoia sempervirens, assembly GCA_007258455.2. NCBI lineage: Eukaryota > Viridiplantae > Streptophyta > Pinopsida > Cupressales > Cupressaceae > Sequoia > Sequoia sempervirens. The sequence continues at coordinate 304,379,780 of VDFB02000008.1, read as the reverse complement.
CATTTTAAGGAGTACATTGCTTGAGAACATTTGAGCATTTTGGCATTTTGAGGGTTGAATTTGGGAATTCCATAGTCGATCATACATGGTTTTAGGTGTGCATTCATATTTCCATAATTAGTCTTCTTGGTCAAAAGGTAGGGTTCCTAGTTCATTGAGAATTCCATTTTGAATTACAAGGAAAAGATTTCATTATCTATCAATATTTCAATAGTGCAGGTTTTGGTCACAATTTGCACTTGGGCACAATTTGTGTTATGTTTATCATTTGATATTGTGATTTTTATCTTGCCTCATTATCATTTGATTTTGACTTTCCTTGGTTTTCCTTGTTAATTTGAGCTTCAAATTCATCTTATTCTCTATTCATTTTTCATTTGCAGTTGATTGAAACTTAGGGCACCATCTCATGTGTTATTTAAGTTAGGGTTTTGAGCTATTAGTTTTATGATGATGCATTTTGAATTCAAAGGAGGTGTGAAATTGAACATGATTAAGCTTGAATGATTAATCTATCCATGTTCTTAAATTTTTTTAAATGATAATGCAATTTTAGTTAAACCCTAATTTGTGTTATATTGAATTCATCAACTTTAGGTAATTGCATTTCATTTGTGATTGGGTAGGGATTGTCAATTGTGATTCAAGTTACATGATTGAACCCTAGTTTATGATCATAGCATGGTGAGTTTATTGTCATTTACTTTGATGAATTGAATTCAAGTTGTGAATATTTTGCTAAATCCACTTCCAGGTGAAAAACCCAAGACCTTGTGCTTCGTGATATTCTTGTGGTCATGGATTTCTTGAGTTTTCTGACTCTTGTGGAATCTTCCTTTTCCCAGAAAACCCAAGCTATCATTCTTTTGTGTAATCCACATGAGCTTGGAATACCTAAACCTCTATCTATTCACGGAATCCATGATGCCTTGGATTCCCCAAATCTGTCTAAGCCTAAATTCCTCAAAGTTCCAAAATACACAATGTATGATGAAATTTAATCTTGGGAGAGGCATAAATGAGTTTCTTGATCTTAAAGAAGTTTTTCAGTTGAAATTTGACTAAGTGAGGATGTTCGTGGAATCCACCTAAGCGTGAAATACCCGAGGGTCATTCTATTTTTCAAGTCCATGATAATTTGGATTCTCCAAAATCTGTGAGCACTTGAAATCTTTGAAGGTGTCAAAAACATGAAAAATGATTGATGTTTGATTTTGAAGTACTGCAACTTGGTGTAATTGATTCTAATGAAGGTTTCAAGTTAATTACATATTACATATGTGCTTTAATGATGAATTTAACAATGTAATGTTTATTCATGCTTGGAATTTCAATAATTATGGGTTTTCCTAACCAAATGTAGGTTGAATCTAGCAAAGGAAAAGGTTCTAAGGAAAAATCCACTTAACCAGTTAAAGAAGAACCTAGAACTAGAGTTGAAAGGATTAAATATGACTTCAAGGGTACAAAACTAGATTCCAAGATCATTTCAACATGGTCCAAGGTTGTAGACACTAATATGGGTCATGTGAATTATGAGGACTTCAAAAAAAGGATGTATTGCAATGCACCCACTCCTTTGGCACAAGTTTCTAGATTCTCACCTTTAATGCAATGTCCAAAGTTAATCATTGAATGTGAAAAACATTATGACTCTAACAGGAGATTGATTGTGGGTCCTCAAGGGAGAGTGATTGGTAATTTAATTGAGGATTCTATAGCTGAGGCCTTCAATATTGGATCACATCAAAAGTTAGTGAAGATAAACTTGAAGATAGCACAACAATTCTATGATGCCAATCCAACTGAGGCATTGGAGATTATGAATAGTTCATGGATGGACAAGCCAAAGTCTCACTACTCCAAGCTTCCCAAACAATTACATAGAAGTGACTTCAAAATTGAGTATAATGACATGATTACTCTTCTTAGTAGGGTAATGGGATTGGAAAAAGATTTTATCTTCGAAGAATGGAAGTTTCATGTCTTTTCCTCGATTAAGAAAGGAATTCATTACCATTGGGAAGGCATCATCCATGACAATTTGGATTTTCAATTGAGGAGTGTGCAAGATACCAAGACATTCACCATGACTTCATATGTTGTGTATATGTTGGCCAAGGATTTCAAGTATAAGGGTTTGAGTTGCAAAGGGACAATAGGCCAGGACAGGGTATATGATGTTTACTTTCAGTTACATTTCAACACCTCTAATATTAGAAGGTTCAATGATTCCTCTACCATGTACATAACTAGAACTCTACAAGATGCACTTCATATAAGAATCTCAGTAGAAGCAATGAAATTAATTAAGAAATATGGATTCTAGTTTATTCAATTTCTAAATTTCACTTATATCAAGGTACATGGATCTCTAAAGGTTCTATACAGGTTTCCCAGATATCCTACTGACAAGCTCAGATTATTGGATTTGATAAGACAGTTAGCTTCATTTGATGCTATTTTGAAAGGGGTGCACAAAATAGGAATTGGAGCTAACTTTCCCTTCAAGATTGATAGCTTGGAAGTATGCCCTTCTGTACAAATTTCACACCATTCATAGATGGAGATGGCTCACATGCATTTGTACTCTCATTCTAATAGAGGAAACATTGATCTCCATGGAGTTGCACAGAGGGTGGAAAATAGGGAATACATATATAGAGATCACAATGAAGATTATTGGGAAAACTATAGGGATGAATTTGAAGCTATAAAGAGAAGATGTTCAATTTTTTCCTTAAAGATAATTAGACTTCATAGAGTGGTACATGTACCAGATCAAGTGGAAGATGGAGAGGATCCCATTCAGTAACATGATTATGTGCGATTTGAAGATAAACCACTCCCTAAAATCAATTGGTTGAGATTCTCTAAGCAATGGGTCAATCATAAGATCTTGGAGTTGGAAGAAACAGGAACAAAGTTCACCTTTAATTTATTAGGAGACTTGGACTTTCACTCAAAGGAGGAAACTGAAAACAATCAAGATAATACTACAATTCCTCATGAGGAGGAGGATAGAGAAGTAGCAGCAATTGTAATCAAGAGGAAAACTAGGAGTCAAACAAAGTAAAAAGAGATTAAAATACAACCAATCTCCAAGAGGAGAAAAGAAAAAAAGGAAACTATTGGGGAGGAAGATACAGAGGCCCAACCTTTGAAGAAAATAAGGATCATCACTAAGGGAGAGAAGATAGTAAGGTCTAAGAAAACTAAGGTTGATGAAATTCAAACCAAGGTTATTGAAGTGGAAAGTTCTGGAGAAAAGACACAAGTATATACAAGCAAGAACTCTCCAAAGAAATTTTTTTCTCCTTTTGGTGCAGAGAATGTAGAAAATGTAGTGAATGAGCTTGGGAAAAATATTGAAGAACCATCCAATGAAGAGGTTGATAATGCTCAGAGAGTAGTTATAGGAAACAATACTCCTCTATATCCTTCACAAAATGTGCAAATTGAAATTGATAAAGAAGAGGGAGAAGATTTAATAAATGAAGGAAATGTATCAAATGATCCTAGGAAGCATGAACAAGAAGATGAAGAAGATGTGCTAAATCCCAAGAGTGGAGAACTTGGTAATCTTGGAGTGGAATTAAAACAAAAGGCCTCAAAGTTACAAAGTGATGAGGAAGAGGAAAAAGAGCCAAAGAAAACAAATGAAATGCCTTCACAGTCTCCTGAGAAGGAGGAAGTACATGCATATAATGTTGATACCCAAGAAGGACATGAAAATCAAGATGATGTTGATAAAGATCCAAAGAACCTTGAAGACAATCGGCCTAGGGATCAAGAACAACAAAATGTCTCTCAAGATGATACAAACATAAAAAAACCAACTATTCCCAATTAGTTGAAAGAGAAATCCAAGCCCAAGCCTATCATCGTAGAAGAAGAGACTCTAGATTCGGGATTTTTTTTGGAAAACTTAGGGAAATCGAAAGAAAGAAAGAAGGAAAGGGTGGTGTCAAGAATGACAAGGGATGAATTTAACAATAGAATTCTTCATGTTGCCACGCCTGCAAATGATAAGTATAAGGGTGAAGTTAGTACAGATGATTACAAGGTTGACACTATCAACCTAGTCCCAACTAAAAAAGAGAAAGAAAAAGAATATCTCCAAGAGTCATTGCAAACCATCCTTAAGATATTAGACAATGAGACACAAGCTAAGGAAAAGTTGCAAAAATGAATGATAGAACTACAAAAATACATCTAGCACTTAATCAAGCCTTTCCAAACACAAGCTAGTGAAGGTGTCTCATTTCCAAAAGGTTTGTTATCTAAGGATGCCGTAAGTGAGATTGAAAGAATGAGGACCTCCTTACACGTTACTCAATAATGGATTGGAAGTGTATTCCAAAGGGAAGATGTAATTATTGAGAACATATTACAGACACATGAAAATGCTTCTTCCTTTCTTGAAGACATGACTCAGCCTACAACAGAATCGCCGCATGTCCACGCCCATTTCAACAGCATCGAAACGTAAGAAAAGGAAAATGTCCTCTTGTTTGAAAATGTAAACAAGCCGCCAATTCGGAATGGGTTGGGTTGAGGTATTTCCGAAATCTTAAAGCGGTTAATGATGAAAGCACTAAAGAAGGCATCCAAGATCCAAGGAAAAGTAAAGGAAATGTCAGGTAGTTGCATTGCATTTTTAGAGATTGTTATAGGAAGAAATAATTTTGGAAAGAAGAACTTAAAGGTGGATTAGCTACAAAAATGGTGGCATGAAGTCTATTCACCATTTGAATATGGACCTGTAACAAATGATCAACTTGAAGATGCAACTATTTATATTCCAAATTTAGGATAAATATCAAGGCTTAAGTAGAAAATTGGGAAAAGACTTTGGATAAATATGGAGAAGAAATAAATTCTATCAAGCTAAGAATAAAGTTTATCCCAACTCCACATCAGGTTGGCCCAGATGATGTGCTTTCTAAGGTTAAAGAAATTTCTATAAGTGGTGACAAGGATAAGGAGGCCAAATCAGCTTGATTTCCTTGGACAACGTGCATACTACATCAAAAGTGTTGGGGTTACATGTCACATGTGCATTGATTTTCATTCCTAGCATCCTTTATTTAATTGTAAAATTCCTTTTATGGCCGACCTTGTAATATTTTATTGTAAAATTAAATTAGGATTGCTAAAACCTCCAAGGCCAACCTATTTGGCTAACCTAATGTAAAACCTAATTTAATTTCTCTCCTAGCCCGACATGTCAAGTGCTTCTCTATATATTGAGGCTACTTCCTCATTTGTAGGTTGTTGTTGTTGTTGGAGATGAGATACTAGAATTGTTGCAAACTTTTGGTGAAGTGAATACAATTGAAGACATTGTCTTTTGGTGCTCTTCTTTGTGTTATTTCATCTATGCATGGTTCTTGTGTTTCAAATATGTTATAAGTTGTTTTGAGTAAGTGATTTCAAGATTAATATTAGAACTAGTTGCACTTCATTCATGTGTATGATAAAGTATTTAATGTGTTTATACTTTTAGCAATTTTTTGATCCTAGATTTCTATGTAAAGTTAGCCTGGGCCTACTCCATTTTGCACTCAAGTAATATTGTGGATTTTATGCATTTCATACTCTTTGGATGAACTTTTGATAAAAGAGAAAAGCATTGTTCTTTACTACTTGCAAATAATGGAAATTATATCAGAATAAATCTATGTTTTCATGGATACAAGAAAATTCCATTAGACGCTTTTGTGGATACAGGATCTTCAAGATCATTAGCCAAGACTAATGCAATCCCAGCATGTTTCTGGAAAGAAAAAACTGATCTACCACAAAGCTATGCAATAAATGGACAAAGAATTCATATGGGCAGGTATGCGCAGGATGTGCATATAGAAATTATGGGAAAAACATTTATTACAGATTTCATTGAATACAATGACCTAGAGGATGATGTTTTACTAGGATTCTTATTTTTTACTAAATATGAGCCTCTCCAATTTTGGAAGCACAAGATCTCTTTAAAACATGAAGATGGTCAAATAGAAATCCCTACACTCAAAATAGTAAATCATAGATTTGACCAGGCTAAGAAAAGAAAGAGACAAGAATCTAGTAAAGAAAATAAGGAGACAGCAAATCCCTTTGAGAAAATAACTAAGCAATTTGAAGAAAATTGTTGTAGTCTCAATCCTCTACAATTCTGGTCACAAGAACATGAAGAATGTGAAATCCAGATAAGACCTGAGCATAAATAAGTAATCCCATATGAGCCAGCATACTCACTCAGCCCATCCGAAACAAAAGAAATAGATGAACAATTACAGGAACTTCTTCAAGGGAATTTTATCAGAGAAAGTAAGAGTTCATTTTCTTGTCCAGCATTCTTAGTAAATAAGAGGGCAGAACAGATAAGGGGAAAGAAAAGATTGTGTATTAATTACAGACCATTAAATGAGATAATTCTTCCATTTAATTATCCATTTCCTTTCAGTTCAGAGTTAATCCGAAGAGCTGCAAATAAAAAGATATTCTCAAAGTTTGATTGTAAATCAGGCTTTTGGCAAGTCAAAGTAAAAGAATCTGACAGGTATAAAACAGCATTCTCAGTCCCACAAGGATTATATGAATGGAATGTCATGCCTTTTGGTCTTAGCACTGCACCAACATATTTCCAGCGTAGAATGGACCAAGCACTTAGACATTTGAAAGAATTTTGTGCTGTTTATATAGATGATATATTATTATTCTCAGATTCTATTGATGATCACATGCAGCACTTAGATGCATTATACCAAGCCATTAGGAAACATGGAATTTGTTTAACGGCAAAGAAAATGGTAATTGGTACTCCTGAAATTGATTTCTTAGGATTGCATCTTCAAAAAGGAAAGGTAATGTTACAGCCTCATATTCTTGCCAGAATTCAAAAATTTCTAGATATTTTAACTGACAAGAAACAGATTCAAAGATTTTTAGGTTGTCTCAACTATCTTTCACCATTCTACAAAGGATTAGCTGAAGACAGGAGAATTATCCAGCATCATCTCAAAGATAACACAGAACAATGGTCTGATAATGCAACAGAAGCAATTCAACGGATTAAAGCAAAATGCCAAAATTTGCCAGCACTTCAGAATCCAGTTGATAATTTCCCATTATATCTGTACACTGATGCTTCTGACAAAACTTGGTCAGCTGTGTTGATACAGGAAAAAGAACCAGGACGAAAAGATATATGTGGATATAGATCTGGAACTTTCACAGATACTCAGACAAGATACCACATATATGAGAAAGAAATTCTAGCAATAAAAAATGGGATCAAGAAATTCAAAATATTCTTAAAACCAGTCCATTTTACTGTTCGCACAGACAGCCAGCCTATGAGAAATCTACTAACTAAGAAACCTGATGAAGACATTGCTCAAGGTAGGATTGCCAGATGGTATTTTGAGTTCCAAGGTTATGATTTTAACATTGAATGGATAAAAGGAGAACTCAACCCTCTTGCAGATTCGCTTACCAGAGAAATGGCTTGTTCCATTTATTCTGATCTAGAGTTTCTAGGTTGTGAATATTACAGACCAGACGGAGCAGCAATGTATATTGCAGATTTCGGCCAGGGGAATATTCAAATCCTCCCTTCACTTCCTAAAGATATTATCATTGTCTTATTAGAGACATATTTTTTGAATAAGTGGCTAATTTATCTTAAAAGGCACATTGAATATCAATTTAACCATGTTATTTTAGATCCTGATGAGGAGGATGGTTTTAAAAAAGAAATTGGGATGGAATTCGCCCCAATCAGCTATTGGTGTGGAAGACAGATGATTCATATCAGAATCAAAGGAC
>VDFB02000008.1:304297190-304371850 GCA_007258455.2 Sequoia sempervirens | reverse complement strand
TAGAGGTTGAAAGTGAAAAGAAGTGAAAATTAAAAATGAGAAAGTAAAGAAAAGGAAAATATTGAAAAATCAAAAGAAAGAAATTCAACTGTTCAAGAGGATCCGAATAACTCTACTGGGGCTATGGATGTCTGGCTGCCAGTAGAGCTATGTTCAATAAAATCACAACGATAACCTCATCAAGGCTATGGATGCTTGACTGGCAGTGAGGCTCTATCTAGGATGCTTTTGGAGTTAGAATCATTCACATAGCTTAACTTGATTGAATTTGCTTTCCGCAGTAGCTTAGGGAGGGAAATTAATACATTGGAAAACACTTGGATTTTTAGCATATGAAGGGATAACTTGTTCATTGGTTTTGAGCCTTTAGTTTAATAGTTTACCTAATGAGAGGATTGAAACCAGAGATTTTGGGTTCTTGATTCTAGTTTGTCATTGAAATGCTCTAGAGCATTTTCCCCAGCAGATTCGCCATTTGTTGTGTAATTTTTTTGCACACACACCCCACTAGAAGCGGGGACCCTCTTTTCTTGCTTTTTATTTCTTGTTTTTCTTTAGGTTTTACCTTTTCCCCTTAAGGGATAGGTTCCTCGAAACTTTTATTCACTTCACTTGTTGAGCGTTAATGTTTTATTTGCACTTTAGGTGTTCTTTCTTTGCAATATTTTGATCTTGATTGATACATGGAGATATTGGTTTCATGCATTTTTACCTAAGTATAAAATTGGGAAAGTTTGGGGAAGTTTCATGGAATCCATCCCTAGGAGGATTCCCCGAAGGTCTTATCATTTGCTAAATTTGCGATGATTCGAATTACCCAAAAGTTTTGATGCTTGCTAAATCCTTGTCAAGCCGGATTCTACAAGGTCCATGTCATTCACTAAATCCATCCTCAAACTGATTCATCGAGCCTTCTTTGTTTCACTCAATCCAAGGGTCTTTGGATTTCCTGAATCCGTTGTTACCTCATTTTACCAAACTTTGACATGTTTCTTGTTAGCGCATCTATTGGTTCTATAGTTGAGGCACTTTTTCATTAATTCTCAATCTGGGTGCAATTTATATGCACTTTGCTTTCATTCATTACTCGTTTTAAGGAGTACATTGTTTGAGAACATTTGAACATTTTGGCATTTCAAGGGTTGAATTTGGGCATTCCATAGTCGATCATACATGGTTTTAGGTGTGCGTTCATATTTCCATAATTAGTCTTCATGGTCAAAAGGTAGGGTTCCTAGTTCATTGAGAATTCCATTTTGAATTACAAGGAAAAGATTTCATTATCTATCAATATTTCAATAGTGTAGGTTTTGGTCACAATTTGCACTTGGGCACAATTTGTGTTATGTTTATCATTTGATATTGTGATTTTTATCTTGCCTCATTATCATTTGATTTTGACTTTCCTTGGTTTTCCTTGTTAATTTGAGCTTCAAATTCATCTTATTCTCTATTCATTTTTCATTTGCAGTTGATTGAAACTTAGGGCACCATCTCATGTGTTATTTAAGTTAGGGTTTTGAGCTATTAGTTTTATGATGATGCATTTTGAATTCAAAGGAGGTGTGAAATTGAACATGATTAAGCTTGAATGATTAATCTATCCATGTTCTTAAATTTTTTTAAATGATAATGCAATTTTAGTTAAACCCTAATTTGTGTTATATTGAATTCATCAACTTTAGGTAATTGCATTTCATTTGTGATTGGGTAGGGATTGTCAATTGTGATTCAAGTTACATGATTGAACCCTAGTTTATGATCATAGCATGGTGAGTTTATTGTCATTTACTTTGATGAATTGAATTCAAGTTGTGAATATTTTGCTAAATCCACTTCCAGGTGAAAAACCCAAGACCTTGTGCTTCGTGATATTCTTGTGGTCATGGATTTCTTGAGTTTTCTGACTCTTGTGGAATCTTCCTTTTCCCAGAAAACCCAAGCTATCATTCTTTTGTGTAATCCACATGAGCTTGGAATACCTAAACCTCTATCTATTCACGGAATCCATGATGCCTTGGATTCCCCAAATCTGTCTAAGCCTAAATTCCTCAAAGTTCCAAAATACACAATGTATGATGAAATTTAATCTTGGGAGAGGCATAAATGAGTTTCTTGATCTTAAAGAAGTTTTTCAGTTGAAATTTGACTAAGTGAGGATGTTCGTGGAATCCACCTAAGCGTGAAATACCCGAGGGTCATTCTATTTTTCAAGTCCATGATAATTTGGATTCTCCAAAATCTGTGAGCACTTGAAATCTTTGAAGGTGTCAAAAACATGAAAAATGATTGATGTTTGATTTTGAAGTACTGCAACTTGGTGTAATTGATTCTAATGAAGGTTTCAAGTTAATTACATATTACATATGTGCTTTAATGATGAATTTAACAATGTAATGTTTATTCATGCTTGGAATTTCAATAATTATGGGTTTTCCTAACCAAATGTAGGTTGAATCTAGCAAAGGAAAAGGTTCTAAGGAAAAATCCACTTAACCAGTTAAAGAAGAACCTAGAACTAGAGTTGAAAGGATTAAATATGACTTCAAGGGTACAAAACTAGATTCCAAGATCATTTCAACATGGTCCAAGGTTGTAGACACTAATATGGGTCATGTGAATTATGAGGACTTCAAAAAAAGGATGTATTGCAATGCACCCACTCCTTTGGCACAAGTTTCTAGATTCTCACCTTTAATGCAATGTCCAAAGTTAATCATTGAATGTGAAAAACATTATGACTCTAACAGGAGATTGATTGTGGGTCCTCAAGGGAGAGTGATTGGTAATTTAATTGAGGATTCTATAGCTGAGGCCTTCAATATTGGATCACATCAAAAGTTAGTGAAGATAAACTTGAAGATAGCACAACAATTCTATGATGCCAATCCAACTGAGGCATTGGAGATTATGAATAGTTCATGGATGGACAAGCCAAAGTCTCACTACTCCAAGCTTCCCAAACAATTACATAGAAGTGACTTCAAAATTGAGTATAATGACATGATTACTCTTCTTAGTAGGGTAATGGGATTGGAAAAAGATTTTATCTTCGAAGAATGGAAGTTTCATGTCTTTTCCTCGATTAAGAAAGGAATTCATTACCATTGGGAAGGCATCATCCATGACAATTTGGATTTTCAATTGAGGAGTGTGCAAGATACCAAGACATTCACCATGACTTCATATGTTGTGTATATGTTGGCCAAGGATTTCAAGTATAAGGGTTTGAGTTGCAAAGGGACAATAGGCCAGGACAGGGTATATGATGTTTACTTTCAGTTACATTTCAACACCTCTAATATTAGAAGGTTCAATGATTCCTCTACCATGTACATAACTAGAACTCTACAAGATGCACTTCATATAAGAATCTCAGTAGAAGCAATGAAATTAATTAAGAAATATGGATTCTAGTTTATTCAATTTCTAAATTTCACTTATATCAAGGTACATGGATCTCTAAAGGTTCTATACAGGTTTCCCAGATATCCTACTGACAAGCTCAGATTATTGGATTTGATAAGACAGTTAGCTTCATTTGATGCTATTTTGAAAGGGGTGCACAAAATAGGAATTGGAGCTAACTTTCCCTTCAAGATTGATAGCTTGGAAGTATGCCCTTCTGTACAAATTTCACACCATTCATAGATGGAGATGGCTCACATGCATTTGTACTCTCATTCTAATAGAGGAAACATTGATCTCCATGGAGTTGCACAGAGGGTGGAAAATAGGGAATACATATATAGAGATCACAATGAAGATTATTGGGAAAACTATAGGGATGAATTTGAAGCTATAAAGAGAAGATGTTCAATTTTTTCCTTAAAGATAATTAGACTTCATAGAGTGGTACATGTACCAGATCAAGTGGAAGATGGAGAGGATCCCATTCAGTAACATGATTATGTGCGATTTGAAGATAAACCACTCCCTAAAATCAATTGGTTGAGATTCTCTAAGCAATGGGTCAATCATAAGATCTTGGAGTTGGAAGAAACAGGAACAAAGTTCACCTTTAATTTATTAGGAGACTTGGACTTTCACTCAAAGGAGGAAACTGAAAACAATCAAGATAATACTACAATTCCTCATGAGGAGGAGGATAGAGAAGTAGCAGCAATTGTAATCAAGAGGAAAACTAGGAGTCAAACAAAGTAAAAAGAGATTAAAATACAACCAATCTCCAAGAGGAGAAAAGAAAAAAAGGAAACTATTGGGGAGGAAGATACAGAGGCCCAACCTTTGAAGAAAATAAGGATCATCACTAAGGGAGAGAAGATAGTAAGGTCTAAGAAAACTAAGGTTGATGAAATTCAAACCAAGGTTATTGAAGTGGAAAGTTCTGGAGAAAAGACACAAGTATATACAAGCAAGAACTCTCCAAAGAAATTTTTTTCTCCTTTTGGTGCAGAGAATGTAGAAAATGTAGTGAATGAGCTTGGGAAAAATATTGAAGAACCATCCAATGAAGAGGTTGATAATGCTCAGAGAGTAGTTATAGGAAACAATACTCCTCTATATCCTTCACAAAATGTGCAAATTGAAATTGATAAAGAAGAGGGAGAAGATTTAATAAATGAAGGAAATGTATCAAATGATCCTAGGAAGCATGAACAAGAAGATGAAGAAGATGTGCTAAATCCCAAGAGTGGAGAACTTGGTAATCTTGGAGTGGAATTAAAACAAAAGGCCTCAAAGTTACAAAGTGATGAGGAAGAGGAAAAAGAGCCAAAGAAAACAAATGAAATGCCTTCACAGTCTCCTGAGAAGGAGGAAGTACATGCATATAATGTTGATACCCAAGAAGGACATGAAAATCAAGATGATGTTGATAAAGATCCAAAGAACCTTGAAGACAATCGGCCTAGGGATCAAGAACAACAAAATGTCTCTCAAGATGATACAAACATAAAAAAACCAACTATTCCCAATTAGTTGAAAGAGAAATCCAAGCCCAAGCCTATCATCGTAGAAGAAGAGACTCTAGATTCGGGATTTTTTTTGGAAAACTTAGGGAAATCGAAAGAAAGAAAGAAGGAAAGGGTGGTGTCAAGAATGACAAGGGATGAATTTAACAATAGAATTCTTCATGTTGCCACGCCTGCAAATGATAAGTATAAGGGTGAAGTTAGTACAGATGATTACAAGGTTGACACTATCAACCTAGTCCCAACTAAAAAAGAGAAAGAAAAAGAATATCTCCAAGAGTCATTGCAAACCATCCTTAAGATATTAGACAATGAGACACAAGCTAAGGAAAAGTTGCAAAAATGAATGATAGAACTACAAAAATACATCTAGCACTTAATCAAGCCTTTCCAAACACAAGCTAGTGAAGGTGTCTCATTTCCAAAAGGTTTGTTATCTAAGGATGCCGTAAGTGAGATTGAAAGAATGAGGACCTCCTTACACGTTACTCAATAATGGATTGGAAGTGTATTCCAAAGGGAAGATGTAATTATTGAGAACATATTACAGACACATGAAAATGCTTCTTCCTTTCTTGAAGACATGACTCAGCCTACAACAGAATGCCAAGCAACAAATGATGCAACCATTGTTGAGTTGAAGAAAGTGATTGAAATTCCAAAAGAAGTAATGGTCAAGGAAAATGTCCTCATGGCTGAAAATGTAAACAATCCAATTGAATGGGTTGAGGCATTGAATTTAAAAAGGGAGTTAATAATGATAGCACTAAAGAAGGAATCCAAGATCCAAGGAAAAGTAAAGGAAATATCAGATAGCTGCATTGCATTTTTAGAGATTGTTATAGGAAGAAATAATTTTGGAAAGAACTTAAAGGTGGATTAACTACAAAAATGGTGGCATGAAGTCTATTCACCATTTGAAGATGGACCTGTAACAAATGATCAACTTGAAGATGCAACTGTTTATATTTCCAATTTGGATAAATATCAAGGGCTAAAGGCAAATTGGGAAAATAATTTGGATAAATATGGAGAAGAAATAAAGTCTATCAAGCTAAGAATAAAGCTTATCCCAACTCCACATCAGATTGGCCTAGATGATGTGCTTTCTAAGGTTAAAGAACTTTCTATAAGTGGTGACAAGGATAAGGAGGCCAAATCAACTTGATTTCCTTAGACAATGTGCATACTACATCAAAAGTGTTGGGGTTACATGTCACATGTGCATTGATTTTCATGCCTAGCATCTTTTATTTAATTGTAAAATGCCTTTTATGGCTGACCTTGTAATATTTTATTGTAAAATTAAATTAGGATTGCTAAAACCTCCAAGGCCAACCTATTTGGCCAACCTAATGTAAAACCTAATTTAATTTCTCTCCTAGGCTAAGATGTCAAGTGCTTCTCTATATATTGAGGCTCCTTCCTCATTTGTAGGTTGTTGTTGCTGCTAGAGATGAGATACTGGAATTGTTGCAAACTTTTGATGGAGTGAATACAATTGAAGACATAATCAACCACACAGAAAGTGTTGCAACTAGGCATGCACAATAGAGATTATATTGATCTACTCTACGAGATGATTACAAATGTACAAATTCCTTGAATATATAGGAATGAATGAGAACCTAAAATGCATGAGATGTTGCCAAGTGTTGAAATCACACTATATGTGACAACATGTGAACCCTATATAGGAAATGATTAAATAATTTCTAGAAGGACAACTCATCTTCTAGAAGGAATCTTATCTCCTACAAACAAGGAAGGGGAAATTACCCCATTATTAAATTATTTATTAAAATGCAACCTAGGACTAAATTATGCAAGACCTAATTTAACTTATGCTAGTGTAATAAATAATTAATTACACTAACACCCCCCATAAGTTCAACTTAGGGAGGAAAATGCAGTGATTATGCAAAGATGATGATTGATGATGATGATGATGATGGGTCCTGGATATGAGGCCATGTTAAGTACCCATGTACATGAAGATGCATAAAATATCCCACAACCGGAGAAAGGGGAAAACCCAGTGGGAACAAAACCCCTCTCGAAAAAGGAGATGAAAAAGAAAAAATATGAGATAGGATGGGAAGGATGGAGGACTCCCAAATACCCCCCAAGGACACCATCCATCACATGGATACAATACAATAGCCCCCCCATAGGAGAGAGATAGAGAGACTATATAGTCCCCCAGACGATGTGATCACTTGCAAATATGGTAAGTGTCTGAAGATAAAACAAGATCCAATGTCGACAAATAACTTGTCTCCCTTTCAAAAGAAACAAAACCAAGTGCAAGTGCAGTGATGCTTCCCATTCCAGATAGGAATTGAAGGAAGGAATGATAAATGTGGATGTCGATGGTGTCTCTGAACTCTTCTCAAGCATCTCCTTGCCTGAAGATGAAGATTCCACAATCAATGAAGAGGGTGACAAACCAGGATGATGTGGAAATTGATGTTGAACAATATCCAAAGACGGTGTGATGGATATGATGGATGTGATGGAGACTTGATAGCCCCCCCTGAATGAAGTATCCTCAAAACCACAAAAAGAAGTCTAAAGAAAATCCAATGTTAGATGTTAAAGAAACCTCAAGTCCTAAATGGAATGACAGGGAAGAAGTCTCAGATATGAAATCTCTAAAGAGAAACCAAGTGCCTCCAAGATAGTCTCAGGATCCCCAATCAAGGTTGAGACAAAGGGATGAGGAGAATCAAGAGAATTCTCCAAAGTATGATATGAATAGAGGAGTGATATCCCCTCAAGAATTTCCTCCAAACCTATAGAAGTAGCCAAGTCAGTGATACCTAAAACAAAGCCATCTTGTGATGTCAAGTCTGGAAAATTGAATGTGTCTTGATGGATGGAGATGATGGAAGCCTCAATCAATGACTATGGACAAGGAATCACTGAATGTGAAGGGATACCAACTGTCTCTGATGGAGAAGAAGCACCTGAAGGAACCTTGTCAACCTCTTCAAAAGATTCAAGGCAATCAACTTCCTGCACAACAATATCATCATGGGGTACCTGATCTAAGGAATGACATTTTGAATCATGACCATTTGGGAAGGGTGGAGTATCTGAATCTCCATATATCTCCCAAATCTTAGTCCAAAGTATGTGAGGGAAATCACAATGATCAATAGTACTTAGAACATCACAATCCACTTGCATTGAAATGATCTCCAAAATAGTGTATTTGCTGCAACTCCAAGCAAATTCAAGAATACCTTCACTTGGATGAGGAACTATACCAAATAGATGTGGCACTAAATCAAGTGATTGGAGATGGTGGGTGATCCCATCCTACCATTGTTAATAGTTTCCCATGTGCAACATAACCAGAGAAGGTGTGTATGCAAGCTCCATAATCAACTTTCTCCAAAAAAAAAAAAGACAAATGACCTTCAACAACAAATAAAAGCTTCCAAAGATGATATACAACTGAAGTGAGGTTACCTAGATCAAGAAATATTTTCCCAAGCTTCAGGATATCCAAGTTATTGAAAAAATGCACCAAACTGAAAAAAATCAATGCAAGAGTACCTGGAGCTGAAATTGATCAAAGTGAATGGACTGATGAAAAAATCTCTGAAAATACTTCCTGATGCCGCTAGAATCACCAAAATCTAATGAATGGTTGCGAAGTTATAGGCCTTTATGTCCAAATTAGGGTTTTGTCTTCAGTTGATTGTAGAATTTTTTGCATGGAAAATTTTGTAGAATTGATGTCACCACTAGAAAGTAGACTGAATTACCTTTCTGACGGTATCTCGTTTGCCTATTTTTGATACACTAGTGAAAAGTTATGATAAAATGAAAAAAAGGCCTAGATTAGGCACATTGTAGGCTAAATAGGGGAAAAAAATCAGCCCCTGGGTGCTAGCACTTGGTCACTGATGTGACCATGGTGAGAAAAGAGGAAAAAAAAATAGTGCCCCCAGATAGGGTGGTGGGGAGACTGAAAAACTGGGCGGAGTGGCCCTTTTGAATGGTGGCACCACTCACAAATAGCAGAGTGCTTAGACCTTGATAGGACCACCGACAGGTAGAGAAGAGCTTGACGAATGGAGGGTTGAGGATTCTCAGAAATGGTAGAAGAAAGCAACCTGGTTGGCAGTGAAAGGAAAAGGTGCAGTCGGATCGGTCAGTCCAGAAAGGTGATGTGACGGACCCGTAGGTGGGAAGAAAAAACACGGTACCCTCCTTGCAACGTGTACCACCCTTTGCCGAGATTGAACAGCTGACCAATGTCCTTGACCGATGATTAAAAAAACTTTACCAATAAAAAAAGTGCAGATTAAAAGGTCGACGACATAAATGTGCTGCAGATTGTATTTTGAAGGAGTCGACAAAGAAAAAATTATTTTGATTTTTAATGTTGCCTAAAGGCAATAAAAAATCAAAAGGTTTTTAAATATATGCCAACCTTGTATTATAAAATCTACAAAATGAAATATTTAGCTGACGAAGATAAAAAATATAGCCCAAAATTATGTATTATGCAAAAAATATATCAAAAAAATCTGATATATCGAATGTCGACTAGTAATTAAAATATCTGTCGTTCCAATTTATTTATTCTGCAACTATAGAAAAAATATAACTCGAACATAATATTTTTTTTTTGCCAAACAAAATAGATAAAGTCCTGATTTTCTTTGAAAAAAAAAGTTCCTACAACTAATTTTTTTTTTCCTCAGAGGACAACTGATTGGGGTGATTTTTTACTACAAAATTGTATGGATCGTACGATTGATTTTGCAAACCCAAATACCTATGATGGCTCCCAAGTTGATGTATCCAATTTTTATTAATGGACAGGCAATCCTAGGGTTTCAAGGCCTTTTGAAGACAATGGTGAGCTCGGATCTAACTCTATCTGCTTCAGAAATCAGCTTGGTCCCTGGGTGGAGTCAAGTAGCCTTCAATGGAAACCTTCAAGCCTGCAAAGAATCTCTCACACCAACTTTCTTGATC
This sequence comes from Sequoia sempervirens, assembly GCA_007258455.2. Classification (NCBI taxonomy): domain Eukaryota; kingdom Viridiplantae; phylum Streptophyta; class Pinopsida; order Cupressales; family Cupressaceae; genus Sequoia; species Sequoia sempervirens. The sequence goes on along the minus strand of VDFB02000008.1, from coordinate 304,361,918 downwards.
GACGGTTGACGTTTCACTAGAAAAGCTTTGATACCATGTTGAGATTATGGATGCAGAGGGTCCCTAAAGCTGTAGTCTTCAATGGAGGACCTTTTCCAGGAAAGATAATCAACCACACAGAAAGTGTTGCAACTAGGCATGCACAATAGAGATTCTATTGATCTACTCTATGATATGATTACAAATGTACAAATGCCTTGAATATATAGGCATGAATGAGAACCTAAAATGCATGAGATGTTGCCAAGTGTTGAAATCACACTATATGTGGCAACATGTGAACCCTATCTAGGAAATGATTAAATGTTGAGATAAGTTCTAGAAGGACAACTCATCTTCTAGAAGGAATCTTATCTCCTACAAACAAGGAAGGGGACATTACCCCATTATTAAATGACTTAATAAAATGCAACCTAGGACTAAATTATGCAAGACCTAATTTAACTTATGCTAGTGTAATAAATAATTAATTACACTAACAATCTTTTGGTGCTCTTCTTTGTGTTATTTCATCTATGCATGGTTATTTTGTTTCAAATCTGTTATAAGTTGTTTTGAGTAAGTGATTTCAAGATTAGTCTTAGAGCTAGTTGCACTTCATTCATGTTTATGATAAAGTATTTAATGTGTTTATACTTTTAGCAAATTTTTTATTCTATATTTCTATGTAAAGTTAGCCTGGGCCTACTCTTTGTTTCACTCAAGTTAAATTGTTGATGTTTATGCATTTCATGCTCTTGGATGAATGTTTTAATGTCTACAATCTGAAAATATTTAATTCCTTTAGAGCTTACACTGTTCTTGTGATATTGTAGATTTATTCTTGGTTAAGCAAGGATTAGTTTTGGAAGATTGGTCCACCTTGAATGCTCTATTATTTTCATGAGTGATCTTAGGTTTTAGGTTAGAAATATCCTTAAACCATCATCCTTTTTCTATTTCTTTTAGGATCACTATTAGAATAGGATTCATAAAGCATCACCACATTATTTCATTTGATAAATTAGAAGCTTCCAACATTATTAATTCATAAGGGCCCTTGTGATTACCAGAAAATAACATTTTCACTCAGTTGTTTGTTGCATTGTCAAGACCTGACACTAGAGACCTTGGAGTTGCTTCTTGAGGCTTGCTAATAGAAATTCACCTTTCAAGAGAGATAGGATACTTGTACATTCTATTTGAGTTGTTGTAGTGATAAAAAAACCATCAATAGGTACCCGTGATCATTTAGATCTGGCAAGGTTTGTTGGAAAAATGAAGAAGAACATCTCATTTTGTTAATTTGTGTTGTCATTGATGTCACCATGATATATGAGTTGCAACTACAAGATCAAGACTGAATTTTTTCTAGTATTCTAGTCTGGTATCTGAACTGGTATTTTTCTTACATCCTCCGATATTTTGGTCTACATTTGGTTGCCAGTAATTATTGTTGCTTGTAGTTTTTGGAAATAGTTTGTAGACTTCAGGAGCACGTACTCTCAAGATCTCATGTATCTAGATGCTCATATGATGTATCGACATTACATTGTTGTTTGCATTTTTTCTATTAGGTTTATCCTTGGCCGACCTAATGAATGTATTGTGTAACAGTGAAATATTTTTTGTGGATATATGTGCGACCTATTTTAGGTCTATGATGACTTGATGAAGTGTGTAAGATGTGTGAATTATCTTTTGAAAAGTTTTTATGAAAGATTGAAGCCAACCTAATTGATGCTTGTGGAGAGATCAGATATATAATGGATAATATTTGAAGTTTAAGATGAAAAAAAAATTAGTATGTTGTGAATGTGAATGTGAAGAAGAGAAAATATGATGAAGTGTATCAAGTCAGTTTAATAAGCTACATTGAAACTGCGTCTGCACTCAATAGGTGTACTCCATCAATTCATTTTCTGGTTGTAAGCCATTTTTGTTATTGTAATTTTGTAGGTAGTGAGCCTTTGTTTCTGGACAGTGAGTCCAGGCAGTGAACCACCCATTTTTGTAATATCTTATAACTGTTTATACTATATTGTGAGCTAACATTCACCATGGTTTTTCCCATTTTGGGTTTTCCATGTAAAAATCCTGGTGTTCATGTGTTCTATGATTTCATGTTCTGTTAATGATTTTACTTATCATTGCTATTATATGCATTGGAATATTTGGATGGTATGTAATTAGAAAATTTAAGAAGATATTGATTCACCCCCCCCCTCGGTATCTTGGAAATTTAACAATTGGTATCAAAGCTTGGTTCCTTCAGAAAGTCCTAACAACTTGAGGGAGATCTTGGAAATAGAAGAAATGGATGATAAGGGAGAGCTCCAGATTGCACTTGAGGATCTTGTCAAAGTTGAAAGATAAAACAGAGATCTAAAAGAAAATATTGAAGAAGCAAATGAATGTGTCTAGAAGTTAAAGGAGAAATTGAAAAATTTCAAAGATAGGCACAAGGAAGTAATTGACCAGTTGAAGAAGGCTAATGAAGATATTTCCAGTTTGAAAGTGCAAGTAGAGGAAAAGAAAATAATTGAAGAATGTCTGAACAAGTTGGTACAAAGCAAGTCTGAAGATTGCACCAAGCTTGAACAAGAAGTTGTAAACCTAAAGGTAGATCTGGAGAAGGAAAAACTCTGTGAAAACAATTTCAAATCTAGCTCAGAAAGGCTTGATGAATTGATTATAGGAAAAAAATCGAGTAAAGGAAAAGGTGGTCTAGGAAATGATACCGGTGAAACTTCCAAGACTGTGAACAATCACTGAATAAAGCAAATTAGAAAGAAAATTCAAGGAACTCTACTAGGAGACCTCTGGTGAGACAACTTAATGCACAAAGGTATCCTTCTTTCAATGTCACTTGTTTTTCATGTAATAAATTTGGTCACAAGGCAACAAAATGTAGTAGGATGAATTAGTTCCCTGGTCCTTTTACTAATCAATGTTTTGCATGCAAAAGGGTTGGACATAGGGCAAGCGAATGAAGAACCTTGATGATGAATCAGTTTAATGGAAGAAAAATGGAACAATCCTTTAATGGATATTTCTATACCTACAACAAGTATGGACATAAAGCTAATTAGTGTAGAACAAGAGTCAATGGAAGTCAATCTCATCAGCGAAATATTATCTATTATAACTATAACAAAATAGGACATGTTTCAAGGGTTTACAAAAGCAAGAAGAATAAGGAAACCAATCCGGTAGAAAATGATGCATCTATGAAGAAGGTCAACAAAGATGTGATTAAGCAAGAGATGAATAAGATTTGGAGAAAGAAAGAAGAACAAGAGACTATTGATGTATCTGTGCCCTCATCTAGTACAAACAATTCCTCTAAGGATTAGACCTAGCAAGGTCATAGGGGGAGCATTATCAGAAAATTATAAGAACCCCCTGGATAAATGGTGTGTTAGAGGCTAGCATGAGGATAAAATATGATGATCAAGTTTTCAGAGGATTTGAAAAAGGAACTAGTAGGAAATATGAAGGGATAATCTTTTGTGGAGTGAATTAGGGTTTGCCTGTGTTAAAGAGAAATTTTTTTAGCAACTTTTTGGAATCTACCGCATTTAATGCGAATTAGGGTAGATCATTATTTTATAAAAGAAATGTTTAAGGAACTTTGATCATTCGAGCATTTGAAGAAATTGAAGAGCTTTTGGAGCATTCTTGAAGAAAATTGGAGTTCGAGCTATGAAAACCCTAGTTGCGGTTCATCGTAAGAAAAAGGTATTTTTATCTTCTGAATAGTTGTGTTTTGTGTTATTTAAGTTATGTAAGTTCAAAACTAGAAGAATGGCAACTCTCGTAGTTGTGAAAGTGTTAGAGAGGCTAAGACCCTCTTATAGAAAATATTCCTTGAAAGTTTTCGAAGATGACCCCATGGGTACATTTTCAATAATTACACATGAAGTAATGTTGACCAAGGATACAAGGACGTATATTCATGTGAAGTATGAGGAATATGATCACTCAAAGTTGATTGAGATTTGGTAGAATTTTCTTACTGGTGATGATTTCTTAATAAAACCTGAGTACTCGAACGTGGTTGAGAAAAGGTTGGATAGATGGAATAACTTTCCCAACTTCAACTATGATGACAAATTTGTGAAATCAGTCCTAAGTAGAATACATGATAAATTCCTGTGGATTGATCAGCCACACCTGATAACTAAGGAAGCAATTAGGGTTGTAACCAGGCTTTGGGATAAAGTTACAGTACCTATGTTGAAAACCATGAAGAATGAGGTTGTAATGGAGCTTACAAGAGCCACATATGACAAAAGAGCCTTAGTGACAAAATCCATCTCTAATCCTACTATGAAGTATGCAACTATGATGATCGGACATAAAATATACTTCACAAATAGAGAGAACTCAATTTCAGCTACAACAATCTATACTGGCTTTGATATGGTTGTAAATGGTGCTGATTATGATCTTTCTGAGCTTCTTAGGTTACAGTTGCTAGAAAACTTAAAGTTGGCAAAGGAGAGGAAGTATGATTTCAAGTTTGGTTCATTGATTATATGTCTATTGTTTTATTTCATGAACATACTTCCAGGAAGGAATGAAGAAGTAAATTGGAACTCATCCAGACCTATAAGACATCAATTTTTTTATTATATGCATAGTATGGGTAATCTGGATGGTCAAGATGATGCTCTAACAACATTCTTTGTTGTATTCAAGAGAAATTTGAATGAAAGGGAAAGAATTCTGAGGAAAATTGTAGAGAAGTATAAAGATGACATCATATTCCATGTCTCCTCTGATGAATGCATGATTGTGGTTGTAGAACCTCGAACCATATGGATTCAACCTTTGGGATATGAGGTAATAGAAGAAGCTGAAGGTTATGTGCAATTTTTCTTGAAGAATCCAAAGGACCCCAGCAAACCTAGAATTGGAAAATATGCTGAAAATTCTATGGAAATTCATCTAGAGCAGCAGAAGCATAAAATTAGAAAGAAAGTGGAGAAAAAGCTTAAAGAAGTTAGATTCATCGATGAGGAAATTGCTCTTGGAAGGTCTAGGGGAAAACAATTGGAGGTAGAATCATCTGGCCCAAGGAGATCTAGAAGGACTACCTTTGAAAAACCCTTCGTATCCCCTACAACAAAGATTGAGCTGAGTGTGGTTGATAAAGGTAAAGGTCTTGTTTCCTTGACACTGACCATGAGATTTAGGAAGAGGAAAGAAACTCCTCTGGTTTCCCCTGCAAAGAGAGGAAGAAAAGAGAAAGCAACAAGGGAGAAAAATCTCAGTGTTACAAATGATCAGGATGATGATGAAGAAGATCCTGAAGCAAAGCTAGTAAGAATAAGAAGAGGAGGTTTACCCTCCAGTAAAGGTGCATCTATAGAAGATGTTGGTTCCAAGAGAGTACATGTATCATCCTTTGATGATAAAGAAGAATAAGAGTTTGGTACACATGTGCACATAAATCCATAATCAAAGAAGTCTAAGGTATTCGTTGAAGCTTTTGTAGACCATAGAAATGAACAGGACATGCTGGTAAGTTTTGGTCCTCACCTTAAATTAGAGCCAACTCTAAATTCCTTGCTGCATTTTGAGAATATGCTTCAACCTACAACTGACTATTATGATAAGGCTAGAGAAGAAGACAAGAAAACTTTTCTTTTAGTTGTTATTGAATATGTTATCATTTTAGAAGTCAAATGGGATGATATAAAGAAATATGTACCTGAAAGCATGTGGGATGATCTGATGCAAAGGATATCAGAGGATATTGTATTTGAAGAGAAAATTAGAAATGCAGCATATAATAAAATTGGTTCTTCCCTAACCCCAAATGATATGAAATCTTTGAAGAAGATCTATGCAGAAATGTTTTGGATGAAGAGTAGAGTAAACATGTTGATGACAAGAAATAAGAAGCTGACAAAGAAAGTAAGAAAGGAAAAAATAAAAGTAATATGTGGGACAACAAAAAATATGGCATGCTTAAGACCAATGAAGATGTTGTTGCTAAAAATGCTAAGGAGAATACTCCTCTTGATAGAAGTAACAAAGATATTGTAACTAAGGAAATTTAATGGGTTAACTTATAATCATGCATAAAACATAAAACCCTAGCTAACTATGAAGAATAATGGAGAAAAATGCATAAAACAAGAACAATTATACCAAATAGTCCTCAAAACCTCCATGAATCACCTCCATAGCCCTTCTCAACTTGCTGTGAATGTGATGTTGCCCTCAAATCTTGTGTGAGCAATCTATTGACAAAGAAAATGTTGAAGGATTTTAAATGACTACATGCAATACTATGCTATCATGCAAATAGTAAGCATCAAAACTATGCCAAGTGAAATATAAATATGACTATGACAAAGTGACAAGAATGTAAGATTGCATAAGATTCAAAAAGCATGAGATCAAGTATGCAAAAGATGAAGTGCTAAGAAGTGCCAAAATGAGAGAAAAAATGAAATTTTATAGAAAATGCAATTTTGGACGAATGTCCAAGATTAAAAGTTGATGGATGCCCGAAAATCAACGGTCAAGATTGTGTGTGACAACCCATAATTAGGGTTAGGGAAAAAAATTGAAATGAGCGACCAAGATGCAATTTGAGAAAATCAAATCGACGGTTGAAAATAAATGTGACAGGGAGATAAAGATTGGACAGAAAGAGAAAGATTTGGAAAATCAAATAATTTTAGAAATTACTTGATTTATTAAAGAAAATTACCATTTTTGAATTAAAATAAACTCAAAAATGTGGAGTTATGTGATAGTAAATAATTTATTTTGAATGATTTACTAAAAGAAGTGGAAGTTAGCAATGTGAGACCATTTTAATAACTAATTTTATTTAAAATGGAGGAAATTAAATGAGACAATTAAATAATTAATTCTAATTATTTAATCATGGAAGAAGTGGACCAATAATTAAATAAATTATGGAAGACTTATTTAATTATGAAAAGACCTTTAGCATTAGAGATGTATTTAAATAAATAAATAATCAAGAGGGAATAATGAATTAATTAAATAAATTTAATGGTTTATTTAATTAAAGAGGAGATTAGACATTAGTGGCATATTTAAATAAAATAAATGTAATTTATTTATTTAAATAGTCAAGAAGAATAAAAGCTATGAATTAATTAAATAATTGAGAATTATTTAATTAATAGTTGAATTTGGACCATAGACGAAATATGAAAAGATAGAAAAGTGTTTTTTTTTGTAGGTCTAGGACATTTTTAGGTGTCTACATTTTTCCCCCTCTTTGTCATAATGCAACCTGTCGCATTGTGACAAAGAAAATCCAATCATAAATATGCCCTAGTGAAGAAAATAATGAGGAAGAAAGATGAGGAAGTAGCGGTATGCCCCCTCGAGAGGACAATCGGGTTCAGAGAATATGAGTGTTCTCTCGAAATGGATGAGAATACCAGAAAATGATGGGACAAAGAAATTTTAGTGTGAAAGGTACTGATACCAAAGATGCAAACTAGATGAAATGTTAGAGGGGAAACGAAAAAGGGTGGGACAGGAAAGATTCCTTCAACATTTTCCAACATACTAATAATTGTTGCACAAATCATCATTGGGCAGTAAAATGACATAAATGGACGGCAAACACCAGGGTATGACATAAACCAAGGTGTGCAAGGTCATCAACTTGCAAAATAGATAGTCGCAAACAAGGAATGTCCTAACTCATACTAAGAGCGAAGTTGCCCCACTATTTTTGTCAAGACACACCGAAGAAAGTAGTCAAAGAAAAAAAAAGGTCATGAGACATCATCGCACCTCTAAATCCTTCATGGGACATCCTTGAGGTAGCTAGCAACATGACCAAAAGACAAAACGACAAAAGATAAGAGAAAAAAAAGACAAAAGAGTCAAAAGATAAGACAAAATAGACCAAGAAGATTAACAAAAATTTAATTATGTTTCTTGCCAATGTTTGTTTTCCAAAGATTGAATGCTTGAGGTTTGACAGTTTTGACAATTTAAGAGTTTTTCCAATTCGACAGTGTTGATGGTTTTGACAGGGCCTATTGTCAAGAAGGACACATCCTGAAAAAGGAAAATGACATATTGACGAGGTCCAAGTCCAAGGACACATATTGAAGAGGACCAAAGAGTGACGAGATTGACATTTTAACTAATATTTTGGCAATTTGATTGTTGATGACTATATGACTTATTAGACTATGTTGTCTATTAGGTCACGATTTGAATGTTGATTGCTCAAATGACTATTTGTGTTTGTGTGATTATGTCTTCCTTATTTGACTGACGTGACTATGTTTGACGTATGATTTTTATCTTGAAAAACCTAAAAGAACTACTCTAATGTCTCAGGGACTCAAAGATGAGTCTTTCCTAAGTAGCAAATGCGTAGAGACAATGTAGTTCAACAATGACATGGACTGACTAACTCGACAAGATATGACTCTGTTTTTAGGATTTTGACATTTATTTGGATGTGTTTGTGTATTTGACATGTTTTGATTTTTTTTTTGGATTTTGGACATATTTAAAGTATTTTTTTTCTTTTGTCGAATATTTTTTTTTTTGGACTTTTGACAGTTTATGATTTTTTTGGATTTTTGACTTTTTTGAAGATTTAGACAAATGCATGTGAATAATTCCTACGCATGAGAATCCAAGGAAAAACATGATTGTGCCCCTAGAAAATTTGAATACCAATTGAGAGGTGATTAAAATGCTATTTGACATGGGAAGGACACATCCAAAAACAACGTGAGGATGACAATAATGTGACGAAAGTATCGAGGTCTGCAGCAGGGCCCAGAATAAAGCCAAGGAACATGTTGGATGATGTGATTTTATGGATGAAACTCATTGAATTTGGAATGACTTGATTAGGACTAGATGGGATGCTAGAGTATCCTTAGACCATTTGACAAGGGAAAGCCAAGATAGGTGACAGACATGAAAGGATGATAGGTGGCCTTGGTAAAGGACAAGAGACATGATACTAAGAGATTTGACATATGATTTTCAAGGACTATGTCACATAGGATAATGACATTATGAAAGTAACGACATGACATTTCATGAATAGTGTATGACCAAAGGATAGAAATGTCAAGATTTTTCCCAAGGCATGATTGATGTTTGCATGTTATTATGTCAAGACCAAGGTAGGTGGGAATGATATGGATCAAATGGTCGGATGTCAATGTCATGAGGAAGGCATGGAGAATTAGATGACTTGCCCCCAAGTGTAAAAGTCCACATAGACAATTTATTTTACACATGACACCTATTTTCTAGGTTTTCATCATGGTACTTATCTAGGGCGCCTGTTTTCCAGGTTTTCACCATTGGACGAAATTTTTCTCTTTACTATTTTTCTTTTACTTTTTTGGATTTTTCAAGTTTTTTGTATTTTTGATATGTACGGGGCATCTTGGATGCCCACTGACTATTTTTCAATTTTTGATGGTGTTGATGTAGATACTGGTGCCATGACATGCCAAAAATGACCTTTATGAAGTATTTTTCTTGTCAGGATCGTAGCGCTTGCATACAACTGATTAATGTCACTGTGGTCCTTTCTAATACTAGAGTTGGCCTTATCAGAATACGCACATTGTGATAGAGTTCCATGAGAGTCCTTATGATAAAGAGTTTCTACCAAGATGTGACAGATTTGTGATGTGGGATTTTTTAAATTTATGCAAGATTTAGGGTTATGACTTTTGATAGTAGATGTGGAAGGATTGTTTAGACGTTTCGATGAATTACTTTTTATTTTCCAAACTTGGGATGGTGGATGATGGAATTTGGAACCAACACTTTTATATGCCTTGCTTGATGACCATTTTGATGGAGGTGGACATTTGTTATATGTAGGAGTCCTTTTGTCTTGTGGCCCCACATTGTGATTGACTTTTGCTTTTGACATATTTTCTTTTTTTGATCCACTTGTCTTTGGGATCCATTTTAACCTCATTTGTCCACTTGAATTTTTGTTTGATTCAATGGCCTTTGACATTTGATTTTGATTTTTTTCTTTGTATGACTTTTTCTTTTGTTGGTTCCAAAGGGAAGGTTTATTCATGATGGATTGAGGGTTTATAGTGTGGACAAAAGAAGTGTTGGCAACAACCTTATGACAAGGACTATTCGTGGCCTCTATTTTTATGTTTGTATCTGACAAGGTTGCCCCCAGTAGCGAGGAGGTTCCACTGACATTATTTGATTTTCTAACTAAAGAATAGCCAAGGCCTTGATGTTTGTAATTTTCTTGAAGTTGTATTGGTTCTTGAATGCCTTGTTCATGTATGCCTAGTCCTTTTCCTTGATAGTGCATGCTTTGATAGATTTTGTCTACGATGGGGTATTTGTTACTTTGGAAGCAAGGTGTGAACCCATCATTGTGTGTGGGGGCATTGTTACTTGGAATATTCTCATCTACAAGAAATCCTACTTTGATAAAAGTAGATGATCCTAATTGATAAGAGGTCTTAGCTTCATTGTCATGTTGGACATATTTCTAATTAACGTCTTTGGTTTGATCTTGTGACATGTTAGGTTTAGATGATTCTATTGGTGCTTCCAATTCAATGTCGAAGCCATCATTATGGTCATTGTCATAGAGTACAATAAATTCATCTATAGCTTGATCATTTGTAAATATGTCCATAGTGGAAGACTCTTGTTCTTAAGGTAGATCCTCTATGTGTCCCATGGAGGCAAGTGTCTCATTTTGGAAAGTGTCAATAGTTGGGGCCTGAATAGGGTCGTCATCAAGTGTTTGATCATGAATGGTATAAAGGTCGAGGAGTGGATCATTTTGGACTTCTTAGTCAATGGTAGTGTCTTGGTCAAAGATGGGTTTCTCTTGGATGATATGATTGGGATTGGAATCTTTGTCAAGGATAGGTGTATTTTGGATGTTGTGATTGTCTTGAAGGACTTCTTAAATGGACTGAAAGATAGGGTCATGGGATAGGCTACTTTGTTCTTGACATGAAATTGATGTTATAATGTCATGCTTTGGGCTTTCGTTTTGACATGTACCCTCAAGTTTAGACAATGGGATGGGACTTTGGACAAGGATAAAATTTTCATGACTAGATGTATGTTGGGATGGGGTGACATGGAAAGGATTAGTGACTATAGGACTAGGATAGGATATGGAGACTTTGAAGGGATTAGTGGGTGACATGAAGACTTGGGCTGGATTGATGGATGAAGGACTAGGATATGACGTAGAGACTTGACACGGGTTAGTGGATGGTTGACTAGGATAAGACATGAGAATTTGGATGGGATTAGTGGGGACTTGGATAGGATTAGTAAATGGAGGACTAGGATAGGACATGGAGGATTGGAAGGGATTAATGGAAATTTGGCTTCACTTGTCAAGGTTAGGATAAGGGTGATTAATGAATGTTTGTTGTGGCCTAATGTCATGGATGGTGTTAAGTGACTTTTGGTAGTGGGGGTAGATGGACGGAGGACTAGGAGTCATGGATTGTTGGTAGGAAGGGTACGTAGGTGATTGACCATGGGTTGCAGTTGATTTGGATTTGGATTGGAGATAATGTCTTTTGAAGTCTATGGCTAGTTGAGTGTGATCATTATGGATAAACTGGTATTAAATTTGACTAGCAAGCATGTAAAGGTGACTTGAAGACATGATGGTGGATGCCATGAGACTATGACTATGTTTTTAGATTTTTGGAATAAAGGATGACAATGCAAAGATAATAATATTGCCTAAAAGAAATGACTAATGAAAAGCGACAAGGTTGTCTAAAAGGGATGTCAATGCAAGGGTGACAATGAGGACTAGTGTGATAATGCCAAGTTGAAAATGTTGACTAAAGGGAATGTCTAGATGCAAAATGAGGACTAGGATGAAAGGTATGACAATATTTTTGGATTTTTAAGGATGAGATATGTAAGGTGAGGACTAAAATGATTTGAATGTCTAAAGTATGCAAATGCAAAGGTATAAATGATTTGGAAGAAGGTTGCTCAACCACCCTAAGCTTGATCTATGTCTCACTTTTGGAATATCAAAGGACTTGTTTGAAGGACCAAATGGAAATGACAAGATGACTAAATGAGGTTTCCTAACTTGACTTATGAGTTGGAAAGATCTCACAAAAGGACAATGACTAAAGAAGATAATGATTACTAAGTCCAATGATAACCTACTTTTGAAAGCAAAGATTTTGCTAAGTGAGGTAAGGTTTTTTAATCCAAAATTTGAAAATAAAATGAGGATGCAAGGACTGGTTTATGACTGAAAATGAAGATGATGATGTCTAAGGATGAAAATAAATTTTGCAATTATGAACCTATGGGTAAGTGTAAACTAATGGATGATGAAAATTTTGAGCAATTTTTGATCTGGTTTTTAACAGGTTCCTTTAGAAAAAGATGTTTTATGACAATTTGGACAGATTTAAATTTGGTTTCTAGTCTGTGAAAGAGTTTTTGTTTTTGTCAGACAAATGTATCATTTCAAGTTATAGATGTGTCTCAATATGGAAAATGTGGTTCAGCTTCAACGAATGCGGCTCTACATAAAAAAAATGTGACTCAGTGAGGCGATTGCGGGTTTCTACAAGGAAAATGCGGTTCGATACAAATGTGCCTCCAAGAATGGAAAATGTGGTTTATCAGAGTGATTACATTGCGAGAAGTATCAAATGTGGCTCAGTAAAACAAATGTGTTTCAGAAAGCATAAATGTGCTATGGCAATGCAAATTCAAATGTGGCTCAGCTAAGCACATGTGGTTTAGAAAGTAGCTAATGCATTGCAATAGAGAAAATGTAGCATAGAAAGCTTCAAATGCATTTTAATAGAGAAAATGTGTTCAAAACTATAACAAATGCATTGCAGGTAGAATGAATACCTAGTTTGTTTGCAAGTTTGACCAAATTTTGAAGTTGTCTCAAGTTGAAAGTGTGTTTCTAGATTTGTGTAATGATGTTCGTTTGTTTGAATGCTTGAGAAAACACTTGGAAAACACAATATTTTGTCTTTGATCAAGCACAATGAAAATAAGCACAATCCTAGGTTAAGCATGGACAATATTCGCTAGATTCCACGTGGGTTTCCCCAACCGCACTTATTCTTAACATGTGAATCCATAAGCTTGGCCGCATGGGCTCCCCCTTACAGTGCACTCACTTCTCAGGCCAACCAAGCTTCCAACCCCCATAAAACTCCCATGGAAGATTGATTACCTCTACTAAGAACTGCGAGAATGTGGATTTCTTCACAACGTTGTTGTTGAGCTAGCAAATAGAAGGATTTTGGCTACTACACAAAGGTGTTTAGTTCGGGACCCCCATTTGAGTGGCTACACATGGGGAAAATATTAAGCTTTGTTAAAGGAGGAATTCCAACTTGAAGAGGTTACGCTCAACAGGGTTTTGAGGAATTCTATTTTTTCCATGTGACACATCTGTACTCATAATCCTAAGTTTTCCATTAGGATTCACATTTATATACTAGCCAGGGGTAGCTTGCCCAAAGAGCTTCATTGTCAGTCTGAGCCACCTTGGGGTGAGTATTTTTTCCCACTAAGAAAGGCCCAAGTTCTAGAGTTAATAATAGTTTCTCTTGCACCCAAGATCACACAAGTGCGCAAGGGGAGAGGATACTTCTATTATTGAATCGGGTTATACAAATTGGAGACACTCATTTATTTTAATTATCCAAATTGTAATTTGAGGCAAACACATCAAACACTTTGTTCATTTTAAACTTAACTCAATGTGAGACAAACAATGTTCATTTTAAACTTAACTCAATGTGAGACAAACAATGTTCATTTTAAGCTCATGTCATGAAAATGCATGTAAATTTTAGCCTTAATGAGTTTCAATGCAAGATTGTGTTCATTTTAACCAATGAGTGTGCATGCAAATTGTGTTCATTTTAAGCCTATGAATGAAATATGCAATTTGTTATTGTTGTTGAAAGAAAAAAAAATGATTATGCCTAAAGAAATGAAAAGCTCAATTTTTGTTTCTACATAAACAGTTTTTAGACTCCCTCCAAGTTGTGCCACAAGCTGAAAACAAGAGATTAGTAACTCAAAAGAAAAGTTTAATGACAATAGCAAATTAAAACAGCGATAACTTTCTCAAAAATTAACAAAATTTTAAATTGTTTGAATCCATGGAAAGCTGAAACTCATACCTTCAAAACCCAGAAAGTATTTTTCCAAGATTCTACACGAAAAAATATTATAGGGAAACGAAAATGTGCGTTTTAAAAGTTAAATTTAAAAAGCAGGAAATACTAAAATGGCCATAACTTTCTCATATCTTAATAAAATTTTAAACCGTTTGAAGTTATAGAAAGCTAAAAACAAGGACTACAAAAATCAGATAATATTTTTTAATATTTTCTTCACCCATTTTTCTCTGCTCAAAAGAAGATGACGGGATTTTGTGTGAATTCTTGGTTGTAACCTGCAAAATAGCAAAAACAAACAAGAAAACAAATAGATTTCTCTGCAAAATTGTAAGATTCACGTCGGGTTCACCAATATAACTAAGGAAATTTTATGGGTTTTCTTATAATCATGTATAAAACATAAAACCCTAGCTAGCTATGAAGAACAATGGAGGAAAATTCATAAAACAAGAACAATTATACCAAATAGTCCTCAAAACCTCCATGAATCACCTCCATAGCCCTTCTCAACTTGCTGCGAATGTGATGTTGCCCTTAGATCTTGTGTGAGCAATCTATTGACAAAGCAAATGTTGAAGGATTTGAAATGAATACATGCAATACTATGCTATCATGCAAATAGTAAGCATCAAAACTATGCCAAGTGAAATGTAAATATGACTATGGCAAAGTAAGATTGCCTAAGATTCAAAGAGCATGAGATCAAGTATGCAAAAGATGAAGTGCTAAAAAGTGACAAAATGAGAGAAAATTTGACATTTTATAGAAAATGCAATTTTGGACATACGACAAAGATTAAAATTTGATGAATGCCCAAAAATCAACGGTTAAGATTGTGTGACAACTCATAATTAGGGTTAGGGAAAAAATTTGAAATGAGTGGCCAAGAAGTAATTTGAGAAAATCAAATCAACGGTTGAAAATAAATGTGACAGGGAGATAAAGATTGGACAAAAAGAGAAAGATTTGGAAAATCAAATAATTTTATAAATTACTTGATTTATAGAAGAAAATTACCATTTTTGAATTAAAATAAACTCAAAAATGTGGAGTTATATGACAATAAATAATTGATTTTGAATTATTTACTAAAAGAAGTGGAAGTTAGCAATGTGAGACCATTTTAATAACTAATTTTATTTAAAATGGGGGAAATTAAATGAGACAATTAAATAATTAATTCTAATTATTTAATCATGGAAGAAGTGGACCAATAATTAAATAAATTATGGAAGACTTATTTAGTTATGAAAGGACCTTTAGCATTAGAGACATATTTAAATAAATAAATAAAGTTTATTTATTTAAAAAATCAAGAGGGAATAATGAATTAATTAAATAAATTTAATGATTTATTTAATTAAAGAGGAGATTAGACATTAGTGGCGTATTTAAATAAAATAAATGTAATTTATTTATTTAAATAGTCAAGAAGAATAAAAGCTATGAATTAATTACATAATTGAGAATTATTTAATTAATAGTTGAATTTGGACCATAGACAAAATATGAAAAGACAGAAAAATGTGTTTTGTGGGTCTAAGACATTTTTAGGTGTCTATAGATAATTCTGAAAGTTTTGATGTTGAAATTAATGTTGGTGGTGAAAATGATGATCAGGATGAAGGAGAAGTTGAGCCTGAGATGCATAATGATGCTCCTCTGAAGCAAACTGAAGCAAAAAAAATGAATTAATGATCAAGGCAATGTTGAAGAAGGAAAAGGTAGTGAAGAAGAAGAAAAAGACAATCTAGAGGAAGAGCAGAATAAAGATGAAAATGATGGAAACAATGAAGAGGACAATAATGATAAAGACAAAAATGAAGACAAAAGGGAAGAGAAGAAAGAAGAGGAAGAAGAGGAAATTTAAGAAAAGAAAGAAGAAGAAGAGAAGGAAGAGAGAAAGGAAGAAAAGAAAAATGAAGATACTATCGAGAAAAATGAAGAAAGTGAAAAGAAAATCGTAACACTTAGATTCTCAGAGAATCATCCTCCGGTAACGATGTTTTGAAAGGTTTGCTTTCCAAGCAAATCAGATTTCAACCAATAATTCCCCGGGAGCTTTTACAACTTCCCATGATTAAAGGGTTGGTGGATATGGAGAAGATGTCTCTAGTGCATGAAGTAATGTTGGGAGATGCTATGCAAGCATCCGGTAGGGAGGAAATTCTGGAAGCACATCAAAGATGAACAAAACTTATAGAAGATGTTCTCAAGGCACCAGAGGAAGTCATACCTAGTGCATTCATTGATACATCTCTCACCCCTATTGAAAATCTAATATTGTTGCTAGATTCTCTCAAGGAGTATACCTTCGGGCTTGATGAAAAGGAAAAACAAGAAGTTGAGGGGAAATTGGTGGAAATAAGGTTATTGGCATTATATGACAAGTGTGCTCTTGCACACTCTAGAGTTGAAAAAAATTGGAAGTCGTGAAAGTTTGTGAGTCTAAAGCTAATGTTGTCCTTGCTTATTGCTTGAAGTGTCCGAATGCCACTCAGAATATTAAGGTTGTTATGGATTCCATTAAGTCTCAATTTTCAACCATCTCCAGTACCTATAGCCTATCTAAAGATAGAGACAACTCAACCTAGAATGCAATCTCTACACATAAAGAAAAATTATTTATTTTTCAGAAGCAGAAGGAAGAAATTATCAAAAAAATTGACCGATTGAGTGATATTGTAAGAGTTTAATCTACTCCGGTTGGCAAGGATATGGCTTGCAAAAAAAAAATTGAGAAGATAAATTTGACTCATGATACTTCAGATGGTGTAGAAGAAACTCTGATTGAGTTAGAATCTCTGAACAAGATGTTGATTGTTGCAAAGGATAGTTGGAAGAATGGAAAATTTGTATGGGAAGGTATTCTAAAGGATATTCAAGGCTCATCATCTTCTAGTTGACACATTTTTCTTTGTTTTTTCTTTTTTTTTTAATGTTTTTCAGTTGTTTTTGGGACACCCTTTGTCCTTGATGTCAAATGGGGAGTGAAGAATGGTGAAATGGTGTTAGGGGGAGAAGTATTGTAAATAAGGACCTCTATAAATATTCTTTTTGGCACATTTTCCATCAATGACAAAGGAGGAGATTGTTGGAAAAATGAAGAAGAACATCTCATTTTGTTACTTTGTGTTGTCATTGATGTCACCATGATATATGAGTTGCAACTGCAAGATCAAGACTAAAGTTGTTCTGGTATTCTAGTCCAGTATCTGAATCAGTATTTTGCTTACATCCTCTAGTATTTTGGTTTGCATTGGTTGCCGATAATTACTGTTGCTTGCGGTTTTGGGAAATGGTTTGTAGACATAAGGAGCACGTACTCTCAAGATCTCATGTATCCAAATGCTCATATGATGTATCGACATTACATTGGTGTTTGCATTTGTGTTATTAGGTCTATCCTTGGCCGACCTAATGATTGTATTGTGTAACAGTGAGATAATTTTTATGGATATATGTGCCACCTATTTTAGGTCTATTCCAACTTGATGAAGTGTGTTGGATGTGTGAATTTTCTTTCTAGAAGTTTTTATGAAAGATTAAAGTTGGCCTAATTAATGCTTGCAAAGAGATTAGATATATAATGGATAATCTTTGAAGTTTACGATGAACAAAAAATTGGTATTGTTGTGAATGCGTATGTGAAGAAGAGTGAATATGATGAAGTGTGTCAGGTCAGTTTACTGAGCTACATCAAAACTAAGTCTTCACTCACTAGGTGTACTCCATTAGTTCATTTTCTAGATGTAAGCCATTTTTGTCATTGTAATTTTGTAGGCAGTGAGCCTTTATTTCTAGACAATGAGTCCTGGTAGTGAGCCACCCATTTTTGTAATATCTTATAATCAATTATTCTATATTGTGAGCTAACACTCACCATCGTTTTTCCCATTTTGGGTTTTCCATGTAAAAATCCTGGTGTTCATGTGTTCTATGATTTCATGTTTTGTTAATGCTTTTACTTATCATTGCTATTATATGCATTGGAATATTTGGATGGTATCTGATCAGAAATTTTAAGAAGATACTAATTCACCCCCCCTCTTAGTATCTTGGAAATTTAACAAGGTCCTCTCTCCATGATAGTATCTACAAGGCTTGGTACTTCACTGCAAGGCCTATTCTTCTAGGGTAGCTAGATATGTCTGCTCCCATCAGTACACTATGTAATCATGAGGCCATTTGTACTCCTAGATTTTTTTTGTGTTGGCCAAGTGACTCTTCCATCTGCTTTCTAATAACACTTTTCCATCCGTGATGAATTTTGAGTATCCAACATCCAGTGCAATTATTCCATCCAAGGTTAAATTGAGGCAGTGAATATTTATCTCAACATCCTTCTATAAATTAGTGAGGTAGTTGGGAACAATTTTCCTAAACTCATCTTTCCAATCCTTCGATCCTTTTAGTTGATCATCATCCCTTAGTATCTTAGGCATGAACCACTACTTTAGTGTGTGAAATGAATCCATTCCTTCCTTGACCTTTTTCTCTTCTACAGATATGTATTGATATTCATCTATGACCATTCAGACCATTTTCTCAGTAGGATTTAATGTTGCGGGGGCCTCAACACTCTGTAAAATTCTGCACAAAGGACCATTAAGGTGTGATGTACAAGCTAACATTTCTTGAATAAGGGGTCCAATATAGGTACATGAGGATTTATTTGGTCAACTACTTGGGACAAGGATACATAACATTCATACACATTTTCCATTTTTTCCATAATTAGTTTAACCCTATGCTCCAAGATTTGTTCTTTCCATTGTTTCTTCATTAGTCTTTTTCAACTTCTCAATTTCTTGTTTTAGCACATTTACCTGTTCAACAGTGATTGCACTTGTATTAGTATGGATGGCAAGGGGTTGGCATACTATTAATTTTTTGCTTTGGGAAGGACTTGTTCCCTTCAACTGCTCTTTTAATTTCATAATTTCTATGAATAACCTATTCACTTCATCATTCAGATCAGTCTATGCTTTCTCATATTCTGCCAATCTAAGCTCCATAGCTTTAACCACATCCCTAGTAAACATTTTTGAGTGCATTGTCATAGTAGTTTCCTCCAATGTTTATGTGTCTTGAAGTGTCTTTACCATGGTAGTCCCTCTCATTTATTTTGAAACATCAAGCAATCTTCGTTTTTCTATTCATTTTTGCTTTATCCAAATGGATAGGGTTTCAATTCTTGGATTGTAACCTATGCCACTCATTCCCTCATTTGAATTGAATTCAGAAACCAACATGGGATCTTCTTGGCTTCTTACTTGATCTAGTAAGAATATCTTTTTTAACTCCATCCTAGGAATAATTAGTATATTGCTTTCTAAGACCAATTTTCTTTCTTCTTGGGGGCTAATAGTAATTTCATTAATCCTTAGTTCTTCAAAATTTTAGGCAAAAATTGGTCATGTTGTGACTCCTCATTTCCCATTTTATTAATTTGGAGTCTCTCCTCAAATTCTTTCATTTTCATCTTAAACCAAAAATCCTTAAACTCGGGAGTTTCAATAAATTCATTTTCTTCAATAAATCTAAGGGAAACAATCACCCTTTCATCATCATGCACTTATTTATCATTATGCCATGTACATAAAAAAAATCGTCTAGTTTGTGAGCATCAGTTACAAGCATAGGTGGTGGTTGATTGGTGCAGGTGCACCCAAGCATGAGCATGCCTCAAGGAGGCAACTTCAAGTTTTGATTCATGTAGGAGGTCCTAATGTTGTAATAAGATCAATAAGATCATTTTGAGTGTGTTTTAGATCATAGTTAGTCATTTTAAGTTCATTGGGTTTAAAATGTAAAAGTTGCACAATTTGACAAAAAGTTGTCAATGCAAAATTTGTAAAATGCAACAAATTGAGAGAAGTTGGAAGATCAAAGGTCAAGGCAGTTGAAAAGTTGGTTTTAGGTGTTGGAATTGATTTAAAAAGGCATTATGTAACCTCATTTTCTTCGAGGAAGGTTGGGAGTTAATGAATGAATAAGAAATTTAATGGAATCTTTAGATTTACTATTAATTTCCTTCAAAATTTGAGTTTCAGGCCATTGTACGACCACTTTTTGTGAAAATATTATTTCCTCCTCCACTCAAGGTGAATTCCATGTGATTCTAATTTGAAATAAACTTGGTTTCATGTGATTTGATGGATTTTTAAGTGAGATATGGTAGTTTTTTGTAAAAATAGGTAAAACCCTAAAACAGGGTATACAGTGAGCAAATTAATTTGTGTTTCTCCTGTTTGCATTGGTGGAATCACCTAAAATTTGGTGAGATGAAATATTAAAGGTGTAATCAAGGGAAATCAGATTGTTAGATGGTGTTAGCACAAATAACATTAAAATCCAATGAAATAACGAAGCACAATGGAAATAATATGAAAATAAAAGGAACAATGTTACCATAAATCTTCATCTTCCATGATTGATCTTCGTTACACCTTCTTGCTTGCTGGAAATGTGATGTTGCCCTCAGATTCGTCGTTTGAGCAATCTAAATGTCTAAGCCCTACAACAAGATTTGAAGGATTCGCTATGCCTATGACTCTTGCCAATGCCTATAAATCAATGCCTTTGTCTAAAATAAATGCCAATATTAATCAAATCCCTATGACAATGAATAAGTGAGAGTAAATAAATGCCTATAGTAATTACGTAAAATGTCAAGATGTGTAAAATGAGAAGGAAAGGGCATTTTATAGAAAAGGCCATTTTGAACGGACGGACGAGATAAATTAGTGATGAGACCCTAAAATGAACGATCCAGATTAAACCTGAGAATCCCTAATTAGGGTTAGGGCAAAATCCTTAATCGAACGGTCAGAATAAAATCGGATCAACGGTGGAGAATAAATGAGGAAATTAATTAGATAATGAAGATTTTCAAAAAATCAAGAAGATAAGATTGCCTGATTTGCAAGATTCGAAAAATCAAAGAGATAAGATCGCCTGATTTGCAAGATTCGAAAAATCAAAGAGATAAGATTCGGACTGAAGATAAGATTTGGAAAATCAAGAATCTACCCGATTGCTTGATTTTTGGAAGATTAATTACTAATTTGAATTAAATTAATTCAAATTATGGATTTTATGAGATAATAAATAATCTTTTTCAGATTATTTATCAAAAAGGACTGACAATTAGGATTGACATGACATTTTAAATAATTTAATTTATTCAAAATGAGAAGAATATGAAATTAGCAATTAAATAATTAAATTTAATTATTTAATTTAGCAGATAAGATTAATTAATTAAATAAATTAATCAATTTATTTAATTAAGACAATCAGTGACGTATTAAATAAATAAATAAAATTTATTTATTTAATAATCATAAAGAATCAAAGGACATGAATTAATTAAATAATTATGAATTATTTAATCAATAGTCGAATGTGGACCAAGGACATAATTAAATGTCTTACTTATGCTAGAACGAAAGTGGTAAAAATGAAGCTTGCAGGCCTAGGTCATTTTTAGGTGTCTACAAAAAGGTATACTAAAAGAACTCAAGATTGTAGAGCGTGGAAAGGTTGTTTTTTGCGGTTGTCATAAATCCCTAGGTCTGCAAATTAAGGTAAATGACTAGTGAACCATGTACAATGATGTTTTGAGGGATTTAATTGTGTTATGAAGGTCCTTTTTGGTTGCCATTGTTTGTAAAAGGATGCTAAAAGGTATTTCCACTCTTTCCCAAATGATATTTATTGAAACTAGGAGTAAATGAATGTATTCCATAGACTGTCCTGTGAATACAGAGTTAGGACAATCAGGTTTCTTGGCTTTGAAGATGTAATATGCAATCCATTTGGGGTGACAGTGACTTAAATGATTGTATGGCATGTTGGAACCCTTTTCCTTTCAAGTTTTGATGGATTAGAAGTCCTTGTGTGTATTTTCTTAAATAATTTTGTATGGCAACCTATGAAAAACCTATCTTGGGGATCAAAAATGAAGGTTTAGAATATATGTTGGTTGAAATATCATAAATCAAGCTAGGGTAATAGTCTAATCATATTTTGAAGACCTTTTTACACTTGTTTGTGACAGTAGAAAAGATAAATGGGCTTGGTTGTGTGTAGTTGGTTGTTTGTGTGGTCTAGAAGGACCTAAATGTTGTTTTGGACAGTCAACATTGTGAATACACATGTTAGTGATATTTGTGTTGGAAAAAGGATTTGGGACAGTATTTTTGATGATATCTAATATTTTTTGTGGATTCAACAAGAGATTAAAGGCCTTGAACTCATTTTGGTTGTTTGAAACAAAGGATTTGTGAAGGAAAGTTTCTTTGTAAATAAAAGTTGCATGGTAAATTTTTTTCTCAAGAGAAGTTTACAATTTAGTGATTGGATTTGTTGACAAGTGGATGGTGTGTTGAATTTTCTTCCTCTATACTTGCATCAGTTTGGTATCAAAGCTAGAAGGCTCTGGGAGAAGAGTTTTTTGTTTTTGTGTTGTGTTTGTGTGGGTTAAGAAGAACCTAGTTGGTGGCCAAAAGAATAGGTTGAGGATAAGTGGAAAGGACCTAGGTGAGGCTGAGAAAGTTGAGAAGAGTTGAGTTGAAGCAAGGAGAGACTTGTTGAAAGATGGAGAATTTGAGGAGGCATTTGCAGGTAGAGGAAGAAAGGAAGAGGATAAAGAGACAAGAGGAATTTGATAAAGATATAGAGGCACTTAAGCAAGACCTAAGAAGAAGAGAGTTGGAGTTCCAAAAGGAGTTCTAGGAGTCTATGATGAAGTTGGAGCAGATGATTAAGCAAGCAACAAGTTGGAATTTGAAAGTGAAAAAGAGAGTTACATGGTCCATAGAGAAGATTGTCAAGAGAAGAAGGATATAAGCAAAGGTAGCAGCAAAAAGGCAAGAAGAAGAGGAAGAAGTGTTTGAAGATGCAGAAGCATTCATTGATGAAGAAAAATGTAGTGTAGCCATTTCCAAACATGAAGATGTGGTAGAAATAAAAAAACCTAAATTCAGAGAATGAAGATCTTGAGTTAGTGTCAAAATTGGATAAAGAGATGATTAAAGATGAATTGCTTATGGATATTTGCAAAGAATTGAAGACAGATGGAGGTATTGTGATAGATTTGATGTATCATTTCTTTGTTGTATTAATTCTTTGGACAGGGAATAGTTTGTAGGTCAAGATGCGGCAAATGGGAGGACAAGGTGTTGAGATTGAGATTGCGATAAAGGAGAAGATTCACAGAGACAAGTCAAGATGGAAACTAGTTGGAATAGAATAACTTAAACTAAAAGTAAAGATGAAGGTTGCAGGGAATAAAAAACTACATGGAGGAGCATTTGAAGATCCAAGAGGACTTGGAAGGTTCTTTTTGGTTGGGAGAATGGTGCAAGTGCACCCAAGCATGAGCATGCCTCAAGGATGAAACGTCAAGTTTTGATTCAAGTAGGAGGTCCTAATGTTGTAATAAGATCAATAAGATCATTTTGAGTGTGTTTTAGGTCATAGTTAATCATTTTAAAGTCATTGGGTTTAAAATGTAAAAGTTGCACAATTTGACAAAAGTTGTCAATGCACAATTTGTAAAATGCAACAAATTGAGAGAAGTTGGACGATCAAAGGTCAAGGAAGTTGAAAAGTTGGTTTTAGGAATAGTAATTGATTTAAAAAGGAACTATGTAGCCTCATTTTCTTCAAGGAAGATTGGGAGTTAATGAATGAACAAGAAATTTAATGGAATCTTCATATTTACTATTAATTTCCTGCAAAATCTGAGTTTCAGGCCATTGTACAACCACATTTTGTGAAAATATCCTTTCCTTCTCCACTCAAGGTGAATTCCATATGAGTCTACTTTGCAATAAACTTGGTTTCATGTGATTTGATGGATTTTTAAGTGAGATATGGTAGTTTTTGTAAAAATGGGTAAAACCCTGAAATAGGGTATATAGTGAGCAAATTAATTTGTGTTTCTCTTTTTTGCACCATTGGAATCACCTAAAATTTGGTGAGATGAAAGATTAAAGGTATACTAAAGACCCTCAAGACTTCAGAGTGTGGAAAGGCTATTTTGTGTGGTTATCATAAAGCCCTAGGTCTGCAAATTAAGGTAAATGACTGGTAAACCATGTACAGTGATGTTTTGAGGGATTTAATTGTGTTATGAAGCTCCCTTTTGGTTGCCATTATTTGTAAAAGGATGATAGAAGGTATTTCCACTCTTTCACAAATGATATTTGTTGAAACTAGGAGTAAATGAATGTATTGAATACACTATCCTTTGAATATAGAGTTAGGAAAATTAGGTTTCTTGGCTTTGTAGATGTAATATGCAATCCATTTGGGGTGACAGTGACTTAAATGATTGTATGGCATGTCGGAACCCTTTTCCTACCAAGGTTTGATGGATTAGAAGTCCTTGTGTGTATTTTGTTAACTGATCTTGTATGGAAGCCTTTGACAAACCTATCTTGGGGATCAAAAATGAAGGTTTAGAATATATGTTGGTTGAAATATCATAAATCAAGCTAGGGGAATAGTCTAATCATATTTTTCAGTCCTTTTTACACTTGTTTGTGATAGGAGAAAAGATAAATTGGCTTGGTTATGTGTAGTTGGTTGTTTGTGTGGTCTAGAAGGGCCTAAATGTTGTTTTAGACAGTCAACATTGTGAATACACATGTTAGTGATATTTGTGTTGGAAAAAGCATTTGGGACAATCTTTTTGATGATATCTAATATTTTTTGTGGAGTGAACAAGAGATTAAAGGCCTTGAACTCATTTTGGTTGTTTGAAACAAAGGATTTGTGAAGGAAAGTTGCTTTGTAAATAAAAGTTGCATGGTAAATTGTTTTCTCAAGAGAAGTTTACAATTTAGTGATTGGATTTGTTAACAAGTGGATGGTGTGTTGATTTTTCTTCATATGTACTTGCATCATTGATCAACTTCATTATCTTTAAAATTCAAAAGTGCATCAACTACCTCTTTAGTATCCCCTACTCCTTCACTTATTTCATATGTCACTAAGGGGGCCACTCCATGTGTCTTCTGCCTTTTAGGACTTGGTTACTCAAGGGATGCTTCTAATTGTATTGTGGCAATGTCTAGTAGGGGCTCTATGATTACAATACCACTTGGTTTGATGGGCAGCTTGGAGGGTTTTGAAGATTGACCCTCGAGTTTCTTTTCTAGTTCAACATATAATCTTTCGAAGTTGTTAATTATTAAGTTCATCCTTTTGATAGGATCCCCTCCTTCAACATAGAATATTTGGAATCCAATGTCCCTTTTCTTCTTCTCCTCCTCAAGCCTCTTTATGATTTCCCACTTCCTCTTCCTCTAAAAAACTTTATAAGGTGTAAATCAATTTCTTATTACATCTTCTTCATAATCCATTACATGGGTAATCCCAACTTTAGTGAGAAGTGTCTACTTTATAAAATTAATATTCCCTTAAGGATCAAAGACCCTTTCTCCTCATGACTTCAATGAATACCTTATCTTCTAATAGTTCTGTAGTTCTTCAAGAGTGTCAGAACCCATGGATAGCTCCTCACATTTAGTTGGGTCAGGGAGGAATGACCCCTTTTTCTATCTTTTCATAACATCCTACTCAATCCATAAAATTTGCCACATAAATTCTAAAAATACAATTAAAATAGAAATAAATTTAGGTAAAACATGTGGGGCTTGAGGACACCCATAGACCCTTATTACTATTTAGTCTGCTAAGAAGAACCAATCACCAAAATGGTGAGTGTGTCCCTACTCTGGCTTCAATGCTAAAGGTCTTAATAATTGCATGATTTGTTGGAATATAGTTTTCATTGATGTAAAAAGAGAAAATCATGCAAAGGAGATTGTTGGAAGGATCTGATAAGGTAAGGCTAATGAGTAGATAGATGTAAAAGGATGATAGAATATGGTGCTAATGCATGGCTAGGACATCAAAGGTGGATAGGTGGTAGTAACCTGCAACCCTACAAATGCTTGAAAAGGGGTTGGTGGTATGGCAGTACACCGTAGCACCGCATAGGCTTACATCTGTGTCAGTGGTATGGCGATACACCATAGCATTGCATAGGCTTACATCTGTGTTAGCGGTATGGCAGTACATTGTAGCACTGCATAGGCTTATTTTTGTGTTGGTGGTCTAGTGGTATGTAACCTGCAGACACCACAATAGTCATTTGGATGGACTACGGTAGAGAGGTATCATGTAGTACAGTGGTTAAGTGCAACATCATGACTTCTCTTGTTGGTTTATGTAGTATTGTTGTAAAGAAACTGACACATGGAAGGAAAACAGAATGATGACACTTGGCAATAACTTATTCAATGATTTTTCATCCTTGTTGCAAATTCAACATTAGGTCATACAGATTATTTGTCGGTGGTGTTTTACTATGTAACCCTAGACAATGAAAAGGAGTAAAATGACATGGTGAGAGGTGAATGCTCACAAGATCACCGATGGAGATTTGAACAACCGCTTATCTAATGGTCAAGATTTGAAGATATGACAATGAATGAGAGCCAATGGATCATGGCGCAAATTCAAAAGATCAATAGCCTAGATTTAAATATAGTAATCACAAATGGCTAACTCAATGTGAATGAGGTTTTCATCTAGTAACCAACACAAAGGAAGGAGTTAATTGGTCTAGCTACACCAAGTGACTAGTGTAAATGAGATTTGATCAGCTAGGCACCAAAATAGATTGGAGAAGTGATCAAGATTGAATCTAATCTTACTGCAAAGAGAATCCATTTAATGTGTATCAAATTCTAGGGTTGATAAAGAGCTAATTTGGGAAATTTCTTTGTAACCAAATTAAATGGGGAATCGGCTCGATGCTGAGGTAGAGTGACAATGAAGATATCTAATAGACCCTATCAGATGAATTTATGATGAGTTGGATAGTAGTGTGTGGCTCGAGGAAAAGGTAGCTTGCTAGTGAAGTTTGTAAGCTAAGGAAACCTTAGGAAAAGGTTTGAGATGATCTAAACAGTGGAGAGAATCTCAAGGTATAGATTGCAGGTCGATGTACATAGAAGATAATTAGATATTTTCAATGTGAGATAGTTGTAGTAAGTGTGCACGAATAGAGGAAATAGCCTATAGTTGTATGTAGTGTTGAATTATGTAACATCTTCCAGAAGCATGTTGCTGAGATAGGAAGTGTTTTTTGTGTGTATGTGAGAAAGAGAGATGTGCAATAGACAAAGAATGCATTTGTAAAGTCCTAGACTGTAAAATAAAACATCATCTAGGTTGGCATTCAGGAGAGTGCAGATGTGTGAGACACTACAAAAGGGAAATAAAGTGTAGTGCAAAGTAGAGTAGAGTGCAGAGTAGAGGTATGTGTTGTTGAATGTGCAACTTCAAGCAACAAAGTGTGTTGTAGTGAAAGCAACAATGTACTAAATGTAATGATGCATTATAGGTTGTATAGAACCAAATTGTATGCATATATGATTTTTTAATGTTGTATTGAGTTGTAGCTTAGATCAGGGGATTGTAGTCTCCTTGAAGTTGTGGCTTCTAAATTAGGTAGTTAATGCTTCCTTGGGTTGCAACCCTAAAAAATTGTAATGGATATTTGGATTGTGATGTTGGATCTGAGTAGTAGACTCAAGCAGCCTTTGTCACCATGGTTTTTCCCATATCGGGTTTTCCATGTATATCTAGTGTTATGTGATGTTTTTACGTGCATGCATATTTTTGTATCACATGATTAATATTTTCACATTAAGGGTTAAAGAATGTAGTCTGCACAAAAGGTTTTAAGAGCTAGATTTTGAGTATCTACTAATTCACCCCACTCTTAGTAGATCATTGTGTTCCAACAATTGGTATCAGAGCACTAGGTTCCCTAGGAGAAGCTTAATCAGCTCAGGTAGATCTTGGTGTGTGAACAAAAGAATGGACTGTGAAGAAGGCTCATGTACAAGAGAGGTATTTCTCTTTAATGCATCAAATTATACATGGTGAGATTCAAAATGAAGTTGCATTTTAGATCCATAGGGTTTGATTTATGGATGTCAGTGGAATATGGATATACAACTCCTGTTGCACCTCTAAATACTGAGGCTGAAAAGAAGGTGTATAATAATAATGCTAAGGAAATGGATGCAATTCTTAATAGGCTGTAAAGTTCCATATTTATCAAAGTCATGTATTGCAAAAGTGCACAAGAAGTGTGGAATAAGTTGAAAAGGATGTATGGAGATTATGAGAGTTTAGTGTAGGCCAAGATTCAGAAATATGGAAGAGATTCTGAAAATGTGAAGTTGAATAAGAATAAGAAGATCACACATACATCCAAAAGAGAATGTGCAACTAGAAGTGATGAGGAAGAAGCATCTACTTCCAGATTTGAGGAGTTAATGAAGTGGAAGTTGATTACATTAGGATATTGAGAAGAGGCTCAAGGAAATACAGAGGTAAGCTATCCACTAAAAGTTTTAAGTCTGGTAGAATAAGTCATGTAGTTGCTAAATGCTTTCATAGGAAAAAGGATAATCCCAAGAAAGAAGAGGATTGTAATGAGAATGAGAAGAATTATTTGTATGCAAGTGAAGAAAAAGGGTCATCTAATGGTTGTGGTACATCAGATAATGAACATGGAAGTTTCCATGGGGTTGACTCATTTCCAACAACCTCTAATGAAGAGATTGAGAGGTCTGATAAAGATGAAGAAGATGAAACCTTTGATAATGAAGGAGTATACCTAGAAGGAGAACTCCTTAATTCTTTGAATGAGATTAGGAAATTGAGCAAAGAAATTGAAGAACAAAAGTTGAATGCACAAGAAGAGGTAGAAAAGATGAATAAAAGCCTTGAAGAATCTAATTAAATTATGATCAGCTTAAAGACTGAGGTAAAAGAAGAAAGAAGAGAAAAAGATGTAGTTCAGATTGAACTACAATCTAAATTAGACAAGTGCATGAAGCTAGAAGCAGAGATAGTGGCCTTGAGAAAAGATATAGAAAATGCTAAAGAGCATATTGACAAAGGCCTAAAGCTGAAAGGTGGCTTTGAGATACTTGATGAATTAGTGAGATCACAAAAGCCATCAAAACCCAAAGAAAAATCTGGCCTTGGGTTTGAGAAAGGAATGAGTTCTTCTACCAGTACCTCTGCAAAGCTCTATGAAAGATTTAGAGCAAAAGAAAAATCAGTCCCCAATGGTGAAAAATATGACAAAGGAGAAGCCTCTGAAGAAGAAAAGAAGTTAACCACAGTTGAGCAATCTGTTAAAGAGAAGGAATCAATTGAAGACAAGAAAGTTAACTAGTCAATGCCTAATCAACAAAAGAAGAGCAGAATACTAAGAGAATAGATAATGATGGTTTCACAAGAGTACACTATTTGAGGAAACCTAGACAAAGAAGATCTTCTTATCTAGCAAAAGGAAACTCCATGACCAGGTACTCATCATACTTTAATGGGTGTTGTTATACTTGTAAAAAAATTGGCTATAGGGCTATCGAGTGTAAAGCCATTCCAAGGAGAAATACAAATTTCATAAGAAAAAAACCATTTTATCCTTTAGCTTATATGAATGTAGTTTGTTTCAATTGCAATAATTTTGGTCATATAGCTAGAAATTGTAGAGAAAATTTTGTAAGATCAAATGCTCATTCTGAGAAGAAGAAAAACACACCTCCCAAAGATGAAAATAAAATTGAGGTCCTTTAGAAAAGGGAAGAAAAGGTTGAAAATAAACCTAAGAAGGTATGGAAGCAGAAAAAACAAAATTCTACTCAATCTATGATTGCCCAAACAACATTGCATGCAAAGGAACACGATCTATGAATAATTGATAGTGACTACTCCAAGCACATGACTGGAGATAAAAAGAAATTCATTAAGCTTGAAATGAGAAAAGGAGGTTCGGTAAGCCTAGGTGATAATATTATTTTTAAGCTTCATGGCAAAGGAATTTTGAGCATAGACGGGAAGAACAAAACTAAAGATGTGTTATATGTGGAAGGTCTAAAACATAATATTCTTAGTGTCATCCAGATGTGTGATAATTGATATAAAGTTGTATTTGATTCTGAAGGCTACAAGATAAGAATGAATGGTAAAACAATTTCTCAAGGGATAAGAACTGATAGTTATCTCTAGAATCTATGTGAAGTGGAAGACCAAACATGTCTAATTAGCCAAGTAGATGAGAGTTGGTTGTGGCATAAAATACTAGGACATGTAAACTTTGATAATTCAGTAAAGCTAAGTTCAAAAGGATTAGTTAGAAATATTCCTAAGATTGTAAAGCCTGAAAAATATAATCTGCAAAGGATGCCAACAAGGAAAGCAAACGAGGTTCAAGTTTCCTATGAATGATTTTTCTACTACAAAACCCTTGGAGATAATTCATACTAATCTATGTGGTCCAATGAGGACAAGGTCATTTCATGGAGAAAGATATTTCATGTTGTTGATTGATGATTATACCAGAATGGCATATGTCACATTTTTGAGGGAGAAGGCTGAGGCGTTTGAAGCATTTAAAGGTTATAAGAAGCTGGTAGAAAATGAGACTGGGAGAAGAATCAAATGTCTCAAGTCAAACAGAGGTGGAGAATTTATGTCAAGTGAATTCATGGAATACTGTGAATATCATGAAATCAAATGCTAGTATTTATCTTCAAGAACACCACAACAAAATGGTGTGGTAGAGAGAAGAAACAAAATTGTGAAGGAGATGGCTAGAGCCATGTTGAATGAGGAAAAATTGGCGATACATTTTGGAAAGAAGCAGTACAAATTGTTGTATACATTCAAAATATAGCACTTATAAGATTTAACAGTGGTAGAATGTCATATGAGTTGTGGTTTGGTAGGCTTGCATCAGTCAAGCATTTCAAATTATTTGGCAATAAATGCTATATTAAAAGAGAAGATGAAGACTTAGGAAGTTTTGAGTCAAGATGTGATGAAGGGATATTTTTGTGGTATTCCATCCAAAGAAAAGCTAATAAGTGTTATAATAAGAGATTACATAGAATTGTAGAGAGTGTACATGTCAGGGTTGATGAAAATGCAAATCAAGGTAAGTATAGAAAAAATAACCTTGAAATTGAGTCAAAAGAGGATGACATAGGTGCAAGAGTTGAAGAAGAACAAATTGAAGAATTGGTTGAATGTGCACCTACAAAATATGTGTAAAAAGATCATCCTATAGATGAAACAATTGGTGATAAGAATGAAGGCGTGAAGACTAGAAGAATACTTGAAAAGAACAAATTGCAAGTAAACTTTAGTCTCTTATCTCATGTTGAACCAAAAAGATTTGATGAAGCCAGTAAAGATGAGAGTTGGATGAAAGCAATGGAAGAGGAACTCAATCAGATTGAAAAGAACAAAACATGGGAATTGGTTCCTAGACGATCGAGCAAGAATGTAATAGGCACAAAATGGGTATTCAGAAATAAGCTGAATGAAGATGGAGCAGTGGTTAGGGACAAAGAAGGGTTGGTATGCTAAGGAAATTCTCAAGAAATTTGGCATGGAAGATAGTAAGCCAATTAGTACCCCCATGATTACAGACTACAAATTGAGAAAATCTGATGAGTCACCTGATGCAAATCAGACTACATACAGATCCATGATTGGAAGTCTACTATATCTAATTGCATCTAGGCTTGATATAATGCAAGTGGTTTCTATGGTAGCTCAATTTTAGGCAGCACCAAAAGAATCACATGTCAATGCAATGAAAAGAATCTTTAGATACATCAAAAGAACCGTTGACTATGGTTTATGGTATCCCAAAAGCAAATATTTCACTTTAACAGCATACAAAGATGCAGATTGGGTAGGAAGTGTGGATGACAAGAAAAGCACCAGTGGAGGAGCATTCTTCTTAGGAAACAAGTTAGTTTCTTGGATGAGAAAGAAGCAAGAATCGGTCACCCTATCCACTACTGAAGCAAAGTATGTGGCAGCAACAACATGTTGTACTCAAGTCTTGTGGATGAAGCATACATTAAAGGAACTCAAGGTAGAGTACAGTGAGCCTATCTCTATTCTTTGTGACAATTCAAGTGCCATCAATATATCAAAGAATCTAGTGATGCACTCCAAAACTAAACATTTATCAATCAAGTATCACTTCATCAGAGAAAAGGTTGCAGATGGAGAAGTTAGTATGGAGTATGTTCCTACAAAGGAACAAGTAGCTGATATACTTACAAAGACTCTTCCCACAGAGTAGTTTGAATATCTGAGACAACGGTTGGGAGTGGTTTCTCCCACATAATATCACTAAATGTTAGTGATAAGGCATATATCTAGGGGGAGTTTCATTGTATATTTCTTATCCTTGGACAAGGACAGTGTGATCAATTCAGGTAAGCTTGTTGTACAAACTTCTAAATGACTTGATGGTTGCAGATTTTAGAATCTCCACGATTATCTTTCTCTTTGTACTATTGGTCAAAGGGGGACAATACTTTCAGAGGGAGAGAGTACCCTTTGCCATTGATGTCAAAGGGGGAGAAATGTTATGCAAAATAGAAGCATGATGAGAAGAGAAGTGATGTATGTCACAAGGGGAGCTATTATGTTGTTGTGAAGATAGTCGAGATGGTACAAAACTTTAATGCTATATCTTGTATGAGTGATTCAAGTTTTTCGATCAATACCAAAGGGGGAGATTGTTGGCATATAGTTGTCATTGATATCAAAAGAGCAAATCATGCAAAGGAGATTGTTGGTAGGATCCGACAAGGTAAGGATGATGAGAAGATTGATGGCGAAGGATGATAGAATATGGTGTTGATGCATGGATAGGACATCAAAGGTTGATAGGTGGTAGTAACCCACAACCTTGCAAATTATTGAAAAGGGGTCAGCTGTATGGCAGTACATCGCAGCACCACATAGGCTTACATCTGTGTTAGAGGTATGGTAGTACATCGCAACACCGCATAGGCTTACATCTGTGTCGACAATATAGTTGTACACCATAGCACCGCATAGGCTTACATCTATGTCGGCGGTATGGCAGTACACCGCAGCACCGCAAAGGATTATTTTTGTGTTGTTGGTTTGGTGTTATGTAACCTGTGGACACTGCAATGGTCATTATGGACTACGATAGAGAGGTATCATGCAATACAATGGTTAAATGCAACATCGTGACTACTCATGTTGGTGTTTGCGATATTGTGATAAAGAAACCAACACATGGAAGGCAAACTGAATGATGACACATGGTAATAACTTATTTAATGATTTTGCATCCTTGTTGCAAAATCAACATTAGGTCATAAAAATTATTTGTCGGTGGTGTTTTACTATGTAACCCTAGATAATGAAAAGGATTAAAATGACATGGTGAGAAGTGAATGCTCACAATATTGTCGATGGAGATTTGAATGACCGCTTATCCAACAGTCAATATGTTAAGGTATGATGATGAACGAGAGCCAATGGATCATGGTGTGAAGTCAGAAGATTGACGACCCAAATTTAAATGCAGTAATCACAAACGATTTAGTGTGAATGAGGTTTTCGTTTGGTAACCGACATAGAGGAAGGAGTTAATTGGTCTAGCTGCACCAAGAGACTAATGTAAATGATATTTTATTAGTTAGGCGGTGGAAAAAATTTGAGAAGTGATCAAGATTGAATCTAATCTTACTAGCAAGAGAATACATTTAATGCGTATAAGATTCTAGGGTCGATGGAGAGATAATTTGGGAAATTTCTCTATAACTGAATTAAATGTGGAATCGGCTCAATGCTAAGGTAGAATGATAATGAAGATATCTGATAGACCCTATCAGATGAATTTATGATGAGCTAGATAGTGGTATATGGCTCAAGGAAAATGTAGCTTGTTGGTGAAGTTTGCAAGCTAAGGAAACCCTAGGAAAAGGTTTGAGATGATCTAAACAGTGGAGAGAATCTCGAGGTAGACATTGTAGGTCGGTGGAGATAGAAGACAATCTGATATTGTCAATGTGAGATGGTTGTAGTAAGTGTGCACAAATAGAGGGAATATCATGTAGTTGTATGTAGTGTTAAATAATGTAACATCTTGCAGAAGGATGTTGCTGAGATAGGAAGAGTTTTTTGTGTGTTTGTGAGAAAGAGAGAGATGTGCAAAAAATAGAGAATGCATTTGTAAAGTCCTAGACTATAAAATAGAACATCATCTAGGTTGGCATTCAGGAGAGCGCAGATATGTGAGACACTGTAGAAAGGAAAGAAAGTGTAGTGTAGAGCAGAGTAGAGTGCAAAGTAGAGGTATGTGTTGTTAAATGTGTAGCTTCAAGCATCAGAGTGTACATTGTAGTGAAAGAAACAATGTATTGAATGTAATGATGCATTATAGGTTGTGTAGAACCAAATTGTATGCATATATGAATTTGTAATGTTGTACTGAGTTGTAGCTCAGATCAGGGGATTGTAGTCTCCTTGAAGTTGTGGCTTCTAAATTAGGTAGTTGATGCTTCCTTGGGTTGTAGCCCTAAAAAATTGTAACATAGATGGTGCAAGAGCACCTAGGCTAACCTCCATTTTGTTAATTGTCATTTTTGGCTTGTATCTGACATTAGCCAATTCAGAGGGTTTGGGTGTTTATTTTGGACCTTAGAAGTTCTTGCTTGTGTGTGGATTAGGTGAGTTAGTATTAGCACTAAGGTCACCTTCTGGTCATTGTTTGTTGTTTGGTTAGCTTAGCCTTAGTAGCTTAAAGTTTGAATTTGAGTCTCTTAATGTGGTCCAAACACATGTGAGATGTTGGAAGGATGTATTAAGGCCATTTATGATGTTAATTTTTTGAACTACTTGGTTTAGAGGTCCTATATTCTTGTTGGCCTAATAAATGTAAAGATGCCAAAACTGTCATGACAACATGGGCAGTTTATTGTAAATGTTGCATGCAACTCGGCAACCTTGGATTCCCTAAAAGTTAGGAGTGGGGGATCAACTAACAGGCCTAGAAACCTAGAGAATGCATCTAAGATCACTAAGGGCTCGGATCCAGATGAGTAGAGGAATGTAACTAAAGTTTTGAAATAGAAAGTGGCTCTAAAAAAAATCTATTTTTGTGAAGACACCGAGCAATATAGTGTGACAGTGATAGAATAAAGATTGAATGTTTTGATTTGATGTTAGATTAGTGTTCATAACATAGATTTAAAACTTTTTCTTTCGGTAAGCAAGTTGATTTGAGTTAATTTAGTGTCTTGAATAAATAGGTTAAGGTCTAGGGGTTTTTCTGGTTGTGTTTTGGTCAATTTGTTAGTCTATGGCTCCCCCATGAAATCTACCCACAGAATTTTCCTGAGGATAGATGGATGTGTCAGGGGAGCCATTGGTCTATATATATTTAGTGTTAGGAGTCATGAAGAGTTGAGCAGTTGTGTTTAATATCAAACCCTAGGCGAGCTTAGAGTGCCCAGTTAGAGGTTTGACAGTGAAGAATTAAAGAATTTAGGCAGGGGATTGAGGTACAGTACGTAATCAGTATGGTTCTAGGTTGGGTATGGACATATCCTACCATGCCAGGAGGATTGAGGTTTCTGCCAATCCATTTGATTCAGTTTTGTGTGAGAAATTAGTGAAACCCTAACAAATAGGTCTTTTAAGCCAATTTAACCTAGATAATAGGAAACCGGTGTACGGAGGGCTTATGAGTCTAGAAACTTTTGAATATTTTAGAAGATCAAAAAGGGTATTCGAATGTGGAATTTTTTTTCAGGTTATTTGGAAAGTTTGGGCAGTAATGAGAAAAAGGTCACTGTCAACGGCTACAAGGAATTAGGCCTCCTCAAGACCAATTCTTGAAATCGATAGAAGAGGAGTTTGAAGATCCTCCAAGATGGATCCAGTTGGAAGTACATGGAATGTTCCCAATATGTTTGGCACCCCTACAATCAATTCAAGGTTTTGTGTGATGTTGGCACTTAGAGTCTTCTAAGTGTACGAGAGAGTTTGCCCAAAACAAGGTGGTGTTAGTCTTTCAAGGTGAAGCACAAGGTGTGAGACTCTTGGAGAGGAGTTGGATCAAGACTTAGTTAATCATCTAAGCCTAACAAGAACCTAGAAGATATTAGGTTCCTGGAAGAAGACAAGGAAAGGTCTTCTTAGCTAGTTGTGCAAGAAAGCCTAGGAACACTTACACCAATAGATTTGGATTGTGATGTTGGATTTGAGTAGTAGACTCAAGTAGCCTTTGTCACCATGGTTTTTCCCATATTGGGTTTTCCACGTATATCTAGTGTTATGTGATGTTTTTGTGTGCATGAATATTTTTGTATCACATGATTAATATATGCACATTAAGGGTTAAAGAAAGTATTCTGCACAAAAGGTTCTATGAGCTAGATTTTGAGTATCTACTGATTTACCCCCCTTTCAATAGATCAATGTGTTCCAACATGATTTTATTAGGAAATCTTGGTGAAATATGACCAAGACTGGCCATGACCTTTATTATGAAATCATCATTAAATATTACATAATTACTATTTTTACATCTACTATCCCAGATGTAACACCAGTTTTGTATAGGAAACCTATTCCCTTCATCATCAAGCATTCCCAAACACATTCTTTTAGTCCATATGTTTTTGTTTTGATAATATATTAAATGACACAATAGAGAGTATTTCCTGAAAGTGATGTGAGCTAAGTTCTCTCTTACTTTCAAAAATCCCTCATGTAGCCCTTTCTCAATTTCAATAGCATAGTCATACTCAATATTGACTTATGGATTTTGTATCTTCATTGCCATCATCATGAGATAGGTATGCATCCTCTCTTTAGCATCTATTCAAAGCACTTGGCACAAAGCGAAATAAGTTCTTTTGAAATATACTTGGAAGTATTCTATGGAAAATGGCTCAATTTGGGAGGGGGAGATAGGTATCCTCCTATTGTTTACACCCCTTTTCATGTGTAAAGGAAGTTCATCACTCCTATAGGTTTTTCTCAATATCCTATAATCCTCCTCACTTCTATCCAAGTCGATCTTAGTGATAGCTTGCTTGTTTAACCTAAACCACTCTATAATTACTACTTTACTCAACACCACTAATGGTGAACCATCTAACATTCTTATAGTCCTGGTAGTCGGATGATAATATTGTGCCAATACTTTAATAAACTCAACATATACAAAGACATTTGGGACTATCAATTTGGCCAAATATAAGGTCCAAGGATTCAAAACTAGAATCTTGTCATCCCTTTTTTCATAGAAGTACCAAAACATATCCCACCCTGAGATAGGGATAATTGGGTCTCCACATCCATGGGTTGTATTCTAAACACCTTTTTGAATCCTTTGTTTACAAAATTAGGTAACACATCTAAAATGGATTTTTGCAAGGACCTCTTCTCTCTTTTAGAAACTATGGATTCTTCCTTTTTACTTGCAATTTGACTTCTTTTGGGTGGTATGATGAAGAATTTACTCCTACTTGATTTCTTTAAGTGTCTACTTGTAGAAGAAAATCCAGTTCCTACACACTTGCTATAGAGGGTTTCTGTGAACTTACCCAATGAAAAAATAGCTACAAAGTCTTCCCGTTTGAACTCACTTGCCTCTAATACGCTGAGCTGTGTGAATGATTGCCAAAATGTCATCGAGTCCCAAGTAATATTTTCTGCTGAGCTTGGTCACCTCACTATTAATTTCAATTCATGCAAAATATTTCAAAATATTCCCATATTTCAAGTTTGAATACATGCCTTTGATATTGGGAAATCAAATGGTGTAATCATTAAATGCTTTGAAAACTTGTACCATATTACTACTTTGTCATTTCAAGACTATTGCAAGGTAGCGTTAGCAGTACCACCACCCCGTACACACCCCTTTGGACTCCCACGGGATGGCGGGTTAATTCTAGCGGTTGAGTGACTGTTCACCACCATACCACTTTGTCATATCAACACCATTGCGGGGTAGCAGTATGGTAGGGTTAGCAATACTGCCACCCCATGCACACCCCTTTGGACTCTCGTGGGACAATGGGTTAATTCTAGCAGTCTAGTGATTGTTCACTGCCATACCATAGTGTCACTGTTTACCCCTTGCAGGGCTATAGTTTACTTTAGTTGTTAACATGTTCTCACCACCACCCCGCTATATTCATATTTGGTTGTTGCGGTATTGCAGTAAGCATTTGTACATTGACCTATATGTCCCACCATCCCACGCATACCTCTATTGACTATTGTGGTAGTGTAGTATTGGATTTTATTATGAATGTAGTATTTTAGATATAATTTTATTTAAAAGATTGAACAATTTTCTAATTTTGCAATCTCAATTTTAGTTTTTAGTGTCAATCAGACCTAAGAGATAATTTCTTTGTTTGTAATGAGGAGGCTTAGTTCACCTAATGTTAAGATATCTATATGTATAATTAAATTGCATATATTCATTATATTTTTGCATCCAAAAAACATATAGGACATACAAGAAATTATATTCTAACTAAACAAAATTAATTTCAAATTTTCAACCAAAGTAAGAAAACTAAGAAGAATGATCCAACCTAACTTTAAATGCACTTCAAATCAGCAATGAACATCTCATGTTTTGTATACAATGTACCTGTAGAATAATGATTATTACATTCAAAAATGTATTAGTAAAACAACAGTGAATAAGCATACCTATACTCAAATATTTATTGCATTCAATAATAAATTACACCATACATATAACCAAAGTTTAGGTGACAAGCTAACCTCTTAAGGTGAAAAAACATAATCATAATCATCTGCATTGTTAGCAAGATCGAAATCCTGATCACTCATGTCTACATGTGCTTCATTTTCTTCCTCATTCTCATCTATGACATGCGACGCATTCTCTCTCCCAATCTCTTCATTGATAATCAAAATTTCTTCTTCAAACACTCCATCATCGTCTTCATCCACTTATTTGAATGTTTCTTGTAAATCAACATATTGCCCATCAAGCATTATATCAACAACTTCCATGAATTTTCATTTTGAACAAGACTATGTTTCAATGACATACAACCATCATGGGCTTCATCATCAATTATAAATGATCGGTTAATTTGAAGAGGGGTTTTCTCATCCGTCTCTGATCAAAATTGTCTTGTATTTGCATGTACAAATCCATACTCATCAAATTGTACTATAGATGGTCAAATCCACATACATTTTAATAATATAGGACTATTTTCACACTAGAATAATTTCTTGGATGAATCCAACATAAAATTTATTCTTAGTTTTGTGAAGAAATTCAGCACTAACAACACAATCAAAATTTGTCTTGACTTTGTCTTTTTCTTCCACTCTTAAATGACTTCCATAGGCCCACATTCCACTGAAATGTGTAGCCCATAAATGTTGAGATTGTGAAAGCTCACTTTCCTCCATTGTTATATCTTGACCTTCTCCTTTCGCATCACTGACTACATTAGCAATCCATTCTTAAAATTTTGGAAAAGAATCGGCTCCAATCAAATCAGAATGATGTCTGTGCTTTGGAGGTCGATGTTGCATCCAAGCTTGATTGTCTTCTTCATATTTTCTACATAGAATATTAGCGTACAAATAGTAAGATTAATAATATAAATGTGTAAATGCAATTGAGTAAATAAATTATTGTGTAATTTTTTTTACCTACACCACTTATCAAATGAAGATGTGTTTTGAAGAATATAGGCATGCATCACACTTCTTTCTTGATGTGATAGCTTGAAGTGACATCCATTACCTTCTAATACTTCACCTACATCTATCTCTTCTTTGTCATCATTCCATACATTTCAATTGGCATTTTTAAAATCCTTCATATATTCTATGCAAAATCCCATGGCCTTTTGCATTGAATATCCCTTAGACATGTTGCCTTCTATTTTTTCCCTAGTACAAACATTTTTTTTTAAAACCTTCATATATCATTCTATAAGATACATCCATCTTGTTCTTATCAGGCCACAATGCTTTAGTGCATATTGTATATGTATCAAAAGATGCATAGAAATGTCAAAAATTGTTAGTGGAAATTCCCATTCCAATAGACAAAGGACTTCAACAACCTCCTCCCTCAAACTATCAAAGTTTGAAGGATCTTATACATGTAAACTCATTCTCTTTAAATTACGCCCAACCTTATAATTGCCAATCTTGGCCAAGATTTTCCAAACTTAATATATTTACCACAATAGGTAAAATATTCTCCAATATGACATGATAGTCATGGATCTTGAGGCTTCTTAAGCCATTAATTTCAATTTGGATTCTAATACTACTAGTTACATATCCAGTGGGAAAGCGATTCTAAGACATCAACTATAAGAATTGTGCATGTTGTTCCTTTTTCCAGACATAAGGAGCACTAGGTTTTCTATTATTTTCATCATAGTATTTTTCAACCCAAAGATTTTGACTAATCTTTAGTTGTTGAAAGTCTTCGTGTGATGAAATAGTATCAAAATCACCAAAAAGAGTTTCTATAATAGCATAGGCTATATTTTTCTCAGTATACCTAATGGCTATATCCTTAAAGTATGGCAACTTATAGAATATGCACAACCTTTTTACACCACTTTCATTACATGGATCACATCTATTACTATCAATCCCATCATTTTCAATGAATGAAATTATCTTTTGTCCATTCTCAACCATGTAATCACCTATTATTAGCAATGGTGCTTTATGATTCTCTTCTTGACCATTGAACCATGTTTTTTTTATGATATGGATGATCCATTTTAAGGTAATAACAATGTCCACAATAAATACACTTGCACAAAATTCTTGAGTGCCTCGCAAATTCCTTAAATTTGCAAGCAGAACATCCATGGTATCCATGAACACTGAGACTAGATAATGTGCCATATGCGGGAAGATCATGAATTGTAAACAATAAGGAAGCTCTTAAAGTGAATTTGATTGAATTACCATCCCTTAAAGATTGAATTGCTTCAATTCCTTTCCACAATTCCATTAGCTTAGCATATAATGGCTCTAGATAAGCACTGATTGTATCAAAAGTGACACTTTTCTTTCCTAGTGTAATCAATGACAACATTAAGAAAAATGGTTTAGTTGCTAACCATGGAGGAAAGTTATAATTTATTAAAAACATTGGCCAAGTTGACCATTTATTACTTTGATCTAAGAATGGGTTCACCCTATCTAGAGCCAAATCCAACCTTATATTATGAGGATCTTGAGAAAAATCAAGCCATCTGTTATCAAATTCCATTCACGTTTTAGAATTAGGCACATGCCATTTTCTATCAGTGCTCTTATTTAGAGCATGCCATTACATAAGTTCAACAATGTCTCTACACTTATACATTCAAAGTAATTGTGGGATTACCGAAAACTGGTGAAAAACCTTTCTAGGAACCATGGCTGATTTTAGCCCTTGTCTATACCTCGCTTTATGATATTTTGGATATTCACTCTCACTTGCAAGATTCTTGCGAAATAATACATAACAATTCACACGTGTGGATGTTTTCATACCCTAAGCCTAGCTTAGTGATTTCCTTTCTACATTGACTTTGTTTTGTTGGTAATGTGGAGTCAGGTGGTAACAACAAACTTAATAATGCCAATAACTAATCTACACTCTCATTTTTCCAACCAAACACCACTTGCAAGTTCAGAATTTGAAAGATTGTTGTCAAATGACTTAACTTGCAATTAGCATACACAGGCTTTAAATCATCCTCCATCAACTTGGCCCAATCATTGTTTAGACCCTCATCCAACATTATATCAACTTCAAACCCTTCATCTAACATTGTTGTCTCTTCATCTATGTTTGTTGCCTCTTCATCTCTCACACTCTCTCATTCTATCATATCTTCATAATAATTGGCATTCCAAGGGCTTATACCACTATGCCCATATCTTATCATATGTCGATAATCAGACTTCTTTTTTTCACCTTTCCACCAAGACAATTATTGCATGGACATGGATATTTGTCCATGTCCCTCTCATAGGCTATTCTCTCATCAAATGCATGGTATTGATTCGTAGTCAACCTTTGATGTTGATCCATCT
The DNA here is from genome assembly GCA_007258455.2 of Sequoia sempervirens. NCBI lineage: Eukaryota > Viridiplantae > Streptophyta > Pinopsida > Cupressales > Cupressaceae > Sequoia > Sequoia sempervirens. The sequence continues at coordinate 304,319,715 of VDFB02000008.1, read as the reverse complement.
GTAATGTTCTACACATAGCAACAAAAAAATGTAGACTAAGACACAAAAACTATTTTTAATTGAAAGGCATTTCCATAGCAATAGAGTTATAAGAGAGCAAATAAAATAGAGAGTTTAACTAATGAATTGTAAAAAGTAGAGTTTTGTAGTTTATATTCAAATTGTTGATTACATTGCATTGCACATCTTTCATAATCAAAGCATTACTTCACATTGCATAACTAATAACTAGATGTTGATAGATGACAAAATGTAAAAAATTGTAGAATAAGAGACAAAAACTATTTTTTTAATTGAAAGGAATTTCCATAGCAATAGAGTTATAGAGAGAAAATAAAATAGAGATTTTAACTAATGAATTGTAAAAAATATTTTTTTGTAGTTTATATTCAAATTGTTCGTTACATTGCATTGCACATCTTTCAAAATCAAAGCATTACTTCACATTGCATAACTAATAACTAGATGTTGATAGATGACAAAATTTCAATTACAATATAGTTTTTACAAAGTCAACCTAAGCAATTATGCAATTACTTCACATTGCATAACTAATAACTAGGAGAAGCTGCCAATTGCATTTGCTTGTCATGGCATTCCATGAGACCACATTTCTTTGAGGCATTTTTTCGAACAATTCACTGCCTTATATATGCTACCACATTTTTTATACATATTGTCTACCAAATAATTTTATCAAATAGTTCACTACCTTGTTGCTATGAATAAAATCCTAAAACAAGTGCTTTCGAATAGGCTATGGATGCTTGGAAAAATCTATCAAAGCATAATAGTAAGCAATAGCATAGAAAAGGAAGTGAACTAGTTAAAAGAATGCCTCAAAGAAATGTGGTCTCATGGTGATGGAATGCCATGACAATCCATAAAAAAATTCTTTTCATGGCATTCCATCACCATGACACCACATTTCTTTGAGGAATTTTTTCCAAAGTTCATTGTCTTGTCTATGCTACCACATTTTTCATACATGTCTACCAAAGCATTTTGTCAAACAATTCATTGCCTTGAGTTGCTATGGCTAAAATCCTAAAACAAGTGATTTCAAACAAGCTATGGATGCTTGGAAAAAATATATCAAATCATAATAGTAAGCAACAAGCTATGGTATCATGGTTTTTTTTGGCACAAAAATCAGTGTGATTTTATTTGGAGTTTTTTATAGGTTTTAAACGCACTTTTTTGGAAATTTTGTTGTTTGAAATGGGGAAAAATATTTGTGGTCAGTTTTGTGTATTTTTTAATTATAGGATTCTCATAGTTATTGAAAAAGGTAGTGTTCATGAAGGAATGAAAAAGATGCGTAGAGCCTTTGAATTATACCTATAATGTGCAATGGCATTGAATCATTTAGCGAACCATTTTTTCTTCACAGGGTAGTATTTTCTTATGGAACAATTGACTAAGACAACTCTTGTTTCAACTAACCACCCTCTCATGAAATCCCATTCATATTATAATCTTGCACGATCTTATCATAGTAAAGGTGATTATGACATCACTAGCCGCTACTACATGGCATCAGTCAAGGAAAGCCAAAGGCCATAGGATTTTGTGGATAGGTTCAATTGAAGCTGGGAGATCTTAAGAGTTCTCTGTCAAATTTTGAAAAGGTTTTGGAGGTCCACCCTAAGAACTATGAGAGATTAAAATTTTTAGGCCCTATATATGCTTAGCAAGGGCAGGAAGATAAGGCTTTTGAAATTTTAAGAAAGGCAACTCGCATAGATTCTTGTGATGCCCATGAATTTATCAAGATGGGTGAGTTATTAATATCGACAGACCTCAGTACAGCCTTAGATTCTCTTAAGATAGCAAATTCTCTTTTGAAGAAGAGCGTAGAAGAAGAACCCATTGAATTTTTAAACAACATTGGTGTTCTTCATTTTGAGCGTGATGAACTAGAGTTGGCTCAACAAACTTTTATGGAGGCATTAGGAAATGGAATTTGGGTTGAATTCATAAATAAAAGCCCCAATGCCAATTTTGTAGTATTTTTTGTGTGCTTTAAGGATATGGAATTCTTCCATCGACTAGAAGAAGGTGGTGTCTCAATTCGGTTACCATAGGATAAAGAAACAGATTCCAAGAGAAGATGATGCATACAATGACAATGGATAAGCTACCTCAAAATTTTAGTCAAGAAAATATGCTTTGTCCCTTCCAAATCCATTTGACATAGTTAAATGAGATCTTATCAAAAACCTCAAATGAATCATCTGTATGTTATCTTCTCATTTTTCCTCTTTCTTGTTTTTTATGGTGTATACACCTGAAAATGGTCATCATATTCAATTAATTAAATACAACCTATTTGATTAATGCTTCAACTACATATAAATAAGGTCTTACTTCATTTATATTGTTCACTTTCCTTTTAATTCTTCTAAATAATTAAATAAACAAAATACCCTAAACGTGTTTATTTAATTAACCTTCCTTAATCTTGATTAAGAATTAGAGCACATTTCTACAACTTTTTGTGTGCCACCTCATAAAGGTCACATGAAAATAAATAAGCCTAATTATTAATTAGAATTATCCTCACACACTTCTACCAATGAGAAAAAGCATGTCTTTATTCCCCCACACTTCCAACAAATTTGGAGCACATGGGTCTTTGTTTCACACACTTGGGAATCCCATACATTTGGCATGCTTCCAATTGCTCAAGGGATTCTCTCCACACACATGACATGTTGTCCTTGGTCAAGGGGACAACATCCTGATTCCTTTCATCTCCATCGTCTATCATTTCTCCTTCGAATCTAGACTGTTGATAGGTGCCACCTCACAAAATGCTTGAGAAACACTATAAATACACCCTCTTGCCTTAGCATTTATCATTCAACTTTTGAGTAATGTTATAATGCTATTTTGAGATACAAATTGGAATAGTGTTATAATGCCATTTTTCATCCACACTTCAAGTATTGTTACCATGCAAGTTTTTTGTAGGATCTTGGAGATTTCATGGAGTCTTATACTTAGTTTTCATATCATGTGTTACTTTGCATTCTCATCTTAGATTAATTAATTGCTTCATAGTTACATTTTATCATCCCCATTGCATCATAGTTACATTTTAGGTTATTTTGTTTTATGTTTGCATTTGAGCATATGCATAATCATGGATAGCTCACTATAGTTTCATATCATCTCACTCATCTCCATTTGTTCATTCATCATCAACATTATCCTTCGTTTATCTTTGCATCCATTATCCTTTCCATCATTTTGTTTCATTTAGAAGCATACCACTAATCATTCCAACACACATTTGCACATTGAAATCATCTTAGCTTGCATATTAAGCATCAAATCTCATTTTCTAGGTAGTCATTTTAACAACCTTTGTGCCCATAGAAATTTGAGGGCCAAACGGTTTAATAAATACCTAGAAATAGAGGAAAATGATACATATTTGAAAGATTTGATTGTATTACGAATAGAGTAGTTTTACTTGCTTAAAACTTTGAATGTAATCTGTCTCATTAAGGTTTGTGTTGACATTAGAATATCTCTTCACATTCAACACACGCACATATGGGTAACCTATTTTAGTCTTTATTTTAGAACATTTTATGAGTCCTTCAATGTATTATGCTTTATCTTTCTATTAGATTCTAGATTAAAAGAACCTATAATTGAAAATAGATTAATTCATCTATTTTTATTTTTATAGTCCCAAATAGGTGGATTAAATTATTTTGTTATTAAAAAAATCTTGTACAATGTAATGTCCCCTTTTTGAAATGAAACCAAGTTGAAACTCAAATGCTCATCATTCATTTCTCATGGGCCTTGGGGATTTTTCTCTTGGAAAATAGGAGTATTATAATAAATCAAGAGGATCTTAATGTCATAAAAAGGTCCACTTAAGTGTTGGCACAAAGACCAGGAAATGTTTGTGCTACAAATGGCGCAACCATTGTACTAGCTGAAAGGGATCAATTTGATATGGAAAAGGAAATTTTTACATAGGTACAAGAAGCTATTGTAGGAATCATATTTATTCAAATGCTTGATGTGTGGGTAAATCTAGCACATGTTTACTTTGCACAAGGATAGTTTGCGCTTGTAGTGAAAATGTTTATGCTGCAAATGGGGCAGCCATTGTAAAGTGTTAGCACAGAGACCAAGAAATGTTTATGTTGCAAATGGGGCATCCATTGTACTAGCTAAAAGGGGTCAATTTTATATTGCAAAGGAAATTTTTATATAGGTACAAGAAGTTGCTATAGGAAAAATCTTTCCTCAGATGCCTGATGTGTGGGTAAATCTAGCACATGTTCACTTTGCACAAGGATAGTTTGTGCTTGTAGTGAAAATGTATCAAAATTACTTGAGGAAATTCTATTTTGGTATTGACACCCAAATTTTATTGTTTTTAGGTCGAACACATTATGAAGGATAATAGTAACAAGATTGTAAAAGAACATTATTAAGAGCAATATATTGTAACTACTATAAGCTGCCAATTAGAAAGCTATAGATTTTGTGTTTAATGTAATGAGGGTTTCAAATTATCTTTGAATTTTTTGTAGAGGGCATCCCAAAATCTGACTTTGTTGAAAACTTCAAATACTTTGCAGCAAACATCGAAGTCCTTTCCTGCCTTTTCATAATTTTCCAGGTCCTCTCCAAACAATCTTTATCGCCCATGCAAGTGTTCTAACTCAAAACACCTAGTGTAGTTCATGCGCCCAACTGCTATAACTCAAAACAAGGCACCTCAGTGCTAGGATAACTAGCTACAACTAATGAATGAAGCAAGGTTTGCAATGAGCATGAATAAATGTGAATAATGAATCATGCCAATAATTGGCTGAAATGTTTTTTAAAAACTTTTTCTAATTTGTATTTGGTGGCTAACTATTTAGTCATTTTTATTTCTATGACTAAATAATTTTTTAGTCAATGACCAAATTAGTCATTTATTTACTTAGTTATAGTTGAGTTACAAAAATAGTAGAATTTAGTCATTTTTAGTTGTTGCAACTAAAATTTTTAGTCACCTAGTCATTTATTTGCCAAATTCTACTAGTGGTAATATTCGGTGAATTTTCATGAATATGAGCTATCAATGCATTAAAATTCACCATCTTGATAGAAGAGGGAAAGAGGATATTTTGCAAGGCTTCTTGAAGCATACCTTGATAAATCGAAGCAAACTAAAGCAAGTCCCACAATGAGACCTTAGTCGGAGTAACAAGAAGTTTCTCAATAAGATCATAATCACAGGTGCTCTAGTCATGGGTTTAGGTGTTGAAGGAAGACATGGTTGAGAAGGTGGTAAAGAAGCAGGTTGATTAAAATTTAATTTATTCTTTCTAGTATTATAAGTATGGGATAGCACTCTATAAGAGGGAGCCTTAGAAAGATTGGGAGAATTAATATCAAATGGAACACCATTAATAGAAAAAAATATTTTAGAAGAACTAGCCCGAGTAAGATAAATGATGAGTCTCTTAGGCCTTTTAGGGGTGAAAAATACATAGATGAAATTTACGAATTCCTTATAACTTATAGAGGAATCATTTGAATAAATATTCTCAACATCCATCCTTGGAGGATCTAATGTGAGAAGGGATTCATCATTCACTAATGCATCATCTCTAGAAGATAGTGTATTGGAATGAAGAGGAGATTCATCATTCACTAATGCATCATATCTAGAAAGGAGTACATTGGAATGAAGAGAAGGTAGAGTAACACTAAGAAAAGCATCAATGAATTCATCCTCTTGTGCCAAAATATCCTTAGAAGGAATTTTAGGAGAAGGATCAATAAAGGATAATAACAAAGGAGAAAAAAAATCACTTTCACATGCTTGTAAGAGAACTTGTTGAAGCTTCATAGCAAAGTTGGAAAGGGATAGAAGTAAGAAAGATAGAAATTATATTTTGAAATAGAGATATAGAAAAGTTGGTCAAAGGTCAACATATATTGCTATTGATGGCATGGAATGGGGTTCAAGGCAGCACCCCAAAAAATTTTTAGGGAAGGATAAATCTTTGATTTGTCCTCCCTTTATATATATATATATATATAAAGGGGTGTTCACATCAAGTTCACCAAATTGTAGAGAAGGGAGATTCACTTCTCACGAGTCTCTTTATTCTCAAGAGAATCTTGGGGAGTGAACTGCCCTAAACTAACTCAAGGAATATAGTGAGAGTTTTAGAATCAAAAAGAGCAGGTCACATAGATTTTATGGATAAACTAGTGAGATTTCGACCAAAGGATGTCAATTTAGCAAATGGATGAGAATGTCATGCGGTGGAGTCCTAAAGGCATGCTGGCATCTCATACGAACTGAAAAGCTAAGAATGTCATAGAAAACAACTAAATGACTACTAAGAAATCTTGGAATGCGAGAAAGTAATAAAATATAACAAAAGTAAGGTAAAGAAAACTAAATGAAATGTAAATGATGAAATGAAGGGAGAGAAATAAATTTCTTGCATTATCCCACATAATGAAGCCTCCAACAAGGAAATATCTTCAATACCTACACACATAAGACTGAGGGAAAATGTTGGGTCTGTTTAGGGCCTTGGCTCAGTCAAATCCTTGTTTCTGTGTTCCTACCTCCACGGACAACCAGATAGATAAAGAGGAAAAAAAAGCAAAAATGAAATGAATGCAAGAGTGATAAAGGTAAACCTCACTCAAGGAGGAGAACTCGCATCACAAAATGGAGATGTAATAGATAAGGGATGTGAGAAATCCCAAGATGCTCAAAGATACAAGGTAAGCAAGATACCACCTACAATGCTTAAGCAAGCCAACAAGAGAAAGAGACAATTGTGAGAGCCAAGAGAGTTGAAAAGAGTGTTGTAAGAACTTGAGAGTGTTATTGTAGCAAGTTGTAGAGAGTTGTACAAGCAAGAGAAAAAGAGAAATACAAGAGATAATGTCTAGGAGAGAATCCAAGAAGCTAGAGAGAAGCTAGAAGAAAAAATAAATTGAAAAATATTGCATTTAAATAGAGAAGAGGAGGGAAAAAGAAGCTTCTTGATCCATTACAAGGCGTCTTGGGTCGTTGCCACTGAAAAAAGTAGCTTACAAGTGGCAAGGCACTCAGAAACAGTCATTTGAACGTCAAAATGTTGCAGGACACTAGTGCAGCACGTGGAAGTTCACACAGCGTGCAAATGTCCAAACACATCATGCTACAAAATGACAAGAACGATAAGAGAAAAAGGTTTGACGCAAAGCTGACATGTGAGGGTAGTTACTGAAAAGGGGTATTGATCATCTTGAGAGGAAATAAAGCTTATGCAAAGGCTAAAATGAGCCTACACAAGTGCTAAGGGAGTGGACACTAAAATGGATACAAGAATGTATGTAAATTTGTAAGGGGTACAATTTTACAACATTACAGTTGTTTCTTATCAAGCTCACCTAGTGAATATCAAACTTCACTAACTTATGACACTTTCATTCATCGGTCACTTAGAAAATATTGGACTTTGCTATCCTCGTTATTTATGGATTCCTTGAGTATGGATCCTAGTAATAGTTCTATGTAGCTTGCTATTATGTGATTTGCATACCCTTTTTGCATGTTTGTATCATGTTTGTACTATGTTTGCATTGTTTTTGCATCATTTAGTGTTTGCATTATGTTTTTTGTTGCATGATGTTAGCTTCATGTTTTCATTATGTATGATTCATGTTTGTCATTGCATCTCATGTATGTGTGTTCCTTTTTCTTTACATTAGTGTGTTGTAGGATCTTGAGCCTAGTGGTTAAACATCTCCTAGATTCAGTGTCATCCTACCTCTCCAATGTTTTGATAAATGAATTTGTTATCACATAAAATTGTACCTTATTGAACATGGAGTTCATTGTTCTAATGACACCATTGAAATGACTTCAAGGTATGGGATCTTTGCAAATTGAGGTCAAGTCTTTGAAGAAGGCCAACTTCCTCTTTTGATCCAAGTGTAATGTGTTGGTCCAACCTGCACATGAAATCCTACCACTACCCTACTCTAACAACTCATAGGGGAAAAGGTTTAGAAGGAAAGAATGAAAGAGAAATGGAAGGTGGTACACCAAGACAAAAATTTGTTTCTTCTTGACTAAGATTGCTTGGTACATCTAGGAAAGGGGACCAAAGGACTCACACAGTTCTCTATTTGATCAATTCCTAGAGGAAAACATGGAGGTTAGGGTTTGATAGGGTGTTAGAAGGAAAGAAATATTCTCAAACAACAGCTATAAACAAATTAACTCAACATATATGCCTGAAAAATGATAATAAGCACTCAAATATGAAGGTAATAAAAGCTTACTCAACATAAAAGAGGAGAGAACTAGCTGTAGACACCTAAAAATGACCTAGGCCTACAAGCACTATTTTACCACTTCTCGTCCTAGCATAATTATGACACTTTAATTATGTTCCTAACCCATCTTCAACTATTAATTAAATAATTCACAATTATTTAATTAATTCAGGGTCTTCTATTCTTCCTGATTATTAAATGAATAAATCATATTTATTTAATGCGTCACTAATTATCTAAAGTCAACTCATAATTAAATAAAGTTCTCATTTTATTTAATTAATTTTTGTCATTAATGTCCTCCTGATTATCAAATAAATATATTTTAATATATTTATTCAATATGTCACTAATTCCTAAATCCTCTCTTTTAATTAAATAGATTTGCTAATTTATTTAATTAATTAACCACTTCTTCTAAATTAAATAATTATTTTTAATTATTTAATTGTTGTATGTGACACTTCTTTATTTTTAAATAAAGCAATTTATTTAAAAATGTCTCACATAGTTAACTGATTCTTCTTTTAGTAATTAATTTCAAAAATCAATTACTCCTTATCTCACAAAATCCATATTTTGAATTAATTTAATTCAAAATGGAAATATTCTTCTACAAATCAAGTAATTTCTAAAATTACTGATTTTCTAAAATCCCATCTTCTTATCTTCTGATTTTTGCTAATTTCATCTCAACTGTCAATTTATCTTTGATTTAATTTATTTAATTAAATCTTATTCACACATTTGGGAATTTTTCCCTAACCCTAATTGAGAGTTTCCATTTCGAATCTTAACCATTGATTCTAGGGCATTTTCTCAATCTCTCATCTCGTCCGTCCATTCAAAATGGCATTTTCTATAAAATGTTATTTTGTTCTCATTTTTGCATTAGATGCATACACACGGACATACTAGACATTCTTGCACTTGCACACTTAGACTTTCATAGCAATTATTATTTGTATTTTATCAAGTTTTAGCATTGTTTAGGCATAGACATTTTTATCATAGTCATTTAGGCATAGGCATTAGGCATTTGTGAAAATCCTTCCAAGCTTGGTGTAGGACATATGCATATATTTGTAGATTGCTCGCACGACGAATCTGAGGGAAAAGCATCATCTAGCAAGTAAGAAGGTACTATGGAGGTAATCATGGAAAATGCGATTTACAGGTATAACTGTTCTATTGTTTAATTTTCCTTTGTACTCGATAGATCTTTGGGTTTCATTTTCTTTATTGATTTACTGCTAACACTCCTAATCAAACCTGAAAATTACCCTCAGTTACACTAGCAACAATGGTTGATTTCATTAATGTAGAGGGATAGAGCCTATTTTTACAATTACAAAATGAAAAATGCAAAATGCATAAGTCTTCCAAAGAAAAACCCTGGAGGAGCTAGAAGAAGAACCCTTAGAATGAATACAATTCTTGCCTTTATAGATCAAGCATAACTTGGATGATTACAAACCAAACCCTAAACTAGATAGGGTTACAATATTTGACCACAGAAGATTGGGGAGATATGACCATGAAATTCATGTTAAAATTAAACCTAGATGACCCTGATGTGCATGCCTTGCCTATGTAATGAATGTTGAAAGTAGAAATGCTTCCAAAATCCTTCATGAAATAAGCAATTTTGTGTTTGGGGCATGTTGGAAAGGTAAAAAATAGTAATAAATGAGTATGGACACCAATTAAATCCACTTGTAGAAGTAAAGGGATGCATTAAATGTTTTCCTTGAAGCCCAAAAGTCAAAATAGTAGTTGAAATGGTGGTTCAAGCATTAATGGTGCAATCTTGGATAAACATGCCAAACCATAGAATTGTCAAACCTTCAAGCTCGAAAGGATCATTGATTATGAATTAAATAGTACAAAGCCACGAAAAATAATCGTCGTCGAGGATCAGGTGTTGATCTTGCTTCATACCTTATGTTTCATTGGCATCATACCTTGAACTTTGGGCTTCAGACCTCGAACTTCAGGCTTCGGGCCTCGAGCATACCTCATACTGCATGCTAGAAGAAAGGAAGGAGAAAGGCTAAAAGGGTGAAGTCCAAAAAATTTCCTTTGTTGAGTGTCAGAGTTCAGGGAGAATTCTTATGCCTTATTGTAAAGATTAGACAAGGAGAAAGAGGAAAATCCGATACTTGACACCTTAAAGAATAAGACAGTCAAATCTTTCGAAGGAAGCCATCAAGGATTGGGGGTCAAGAAGAAGGAATACCTCTTCTCATAGATTTGAAAGGGAGTAAGAAGGGCGATCGACACCCAACACCTGAAAGATCTAGACTTATTGAGATCTTTCAAGGCAATCATTGGACATTGGGAGGAAGAAAGAAGGTAAAAGACCAAAGTCCCGATCACCAAAATCCAAAGAGATATTTTAGGGATTGGGGATCGGGTGGAATCTTTATGCATTAAGAAGAAAAGAAGAAAAGAAGAAAAGAAGGAGGAGGTAGAGGAAACATTTGATGCCCGATGCCCAAAATATGGAGACTTAGGCGAAATTGAAAAGGCCTATTCAAGCTTTGGTGATCGAAGGAAATTCTTAAGGATTAATGAAAGAATGAGAGGAGGTAGAGTAAAAGGTTGACCCTTGAAGTCCAAAAACTCAAGACAGACAAATATTGAAAGGCCTTTTCGAGACTTTAGTGATCAAGGAGAGGCCTAAGGCTTATGAAAGAGAGTGATGAGGGTTAAAGGGTAAGGTCGATGGTTGAAACTCGAAACACTTAGGCGAAAGAAGGGAAAAAAAGGTGAAAGAGATGGAAGATCAAGAGCGATGCAAAAAGCATGTCACATAAGAGAGGGAAGTGAAAAACTGAAAGCCTGAGACCTTAGTACTTAGCCAACTTTAGGACCTCTTCAAGGGAAAAATATGCAAGATAGCCCATATAGGATCTCTCAGATCGGTTATCAATGGTTGGTCATCTAAGGATGGCATGTAATGACAACATTTTGGAAATTTGTGCGAGATGATTTCTTTCTAATCATGGAATCTAGAGGCCTTATTTATTTATTGGGCATAGAGTCATGAAGGGAACTTGCAACAACTAGGCCTCCCAAGCGAAAAAACAAAGCATGTGTAGGATGCACTTGGAGAAAAGTAAGAAAATAGGAACATGCATTCCCTTAGGATAATGCAAGGTGTGCAAGAACACTTCTTGGAAAGTGGGACAACTAATATGTACATAAAACTAACATAAAGAAAAAAATAAAAAAAATTCTTTGTCAAAGATGAACCTTCTAAAGGAGTTGATCTCCCCCATACCATAGTTGTAGACTTCACCTAGCTTCAAACCACTAAAAACCAATTCCTACATGCAAGGAACTACACAAAATTCCTACAAGGTGAAGGATCACTTAATTGTAAACTTTTCCATTGTAGGGGAATAGTATGATGCAAGTGTCAAATTCATCTGACATTGGTGCATTAGGTGAACATACAACAGCAAGGGTGAAACTTTCTAAAGATAGGCTAACATCCAAGAGAAAACCTTTTGTAGAGGGAAGAGAACTCCCCTCGCAAAAGGATAGGACAATACCATGACCATTGACCTCTTCATTGCATGAACTGAAACAAAAAGGGAAAGTTTCCAACTCACATGGTGATGTAAAATATGTTGAGCTTGTATGTTGATCTACAAAGGGTAAGCCTTCCTCATGCACCTCAAATTAAAAGCTTTGAAGCTCAGGCACACTATTAAATTGAGTGGCAAGAGCATCACTCTCCTAACGAATGTGTGGCTACTCAATGGTGAGATTTTCAACATGTTGGTCCCATGTGAAGCATTCTAATTCAGTCACATTATCCCTAATATCAAAGGTCACATCTCTATATTGAATGAAGACCTCATATTCAATATTGCTACATTCAAGGATAGTAGAAAACCAAAAAAAATCATAATTACTTATATTTATGCACACTTCATCAACACATACTTTAGATTTGTGAGACACCTCACATGAAGAATTGAATTCTTCATATTGTCTCTCTATGTTCATCTCTTCTTAGCAACTAGCTATAGTAAAATTAGACTCCTAGCATAGAATAGTTATCACATCCTCTATCGCCTCCTTACTCTTATGCTACCCGCAAAGCTCCTCTTCTAGGGATTAATGTATGACATCCAAGATTGAATAGAAAGCTTCCAAGTCATCCCAAAAGAGGCCATCCACCTCATAATTGCAGACCTTAAAAAATGGGCAAGTTTCATCCTCTATATCAGAGGGTAAATAGGTCTAGTGTTATTGCTCCAAAACCTTAGAGTTTTCTTCCTCCATCAAGCCCAAACCAAGCTAATTGAATGCTTCTACTAATGTAGGTATAGGTGAGCTCTCCTCATTTTCAATAAAACAAGGGAGGACATCAAAAGAGAGGACTAATTCCTCTAGTGTATCAATTTTCTCTACCTTTTTAATGTCTTGCTACTGCAATTGGTCATCTTTAATTTTTTCTTACAATAGGCCAAGACACTCATGTTTTGGAACATGTGAAGTCTCTTTAGCATCAATCTCTTCACCTTCAACTTGTATCATCTTCCTCTTTTTTTTATTTTGACCAATTAGGATCCCAAATGATAGCTCCACCTTTATAGAGTGAAATAGAAATTGGGGGAGAAAAATAGTTAGAAAGGAATTAGAAATCTTGTGGAAGCTCTAGAAGGGGATTCTCAACAAGAGAAAAAGGTTAAGCCTCCTTAGGGATAGGCTCCTATAAAGAATGAAGGATTTCAAAAATTGGGATCTCCAACATGGAAGGAGATGTGCTTGATGACTCATGAATTTTAATGAAATTTTCAAGGGGTTGATTGGGATTCCTGAAACTCACAAATTTATGCTCATGTACCTCCTTCATAGTAGGTTGTTCTACAACTATTGGAGGTGTTTTCCTGAAACTAGGCCCACAAGGGGCTTCCTGAGTCTTAGTCCTTTGTGCTAGCGCAAGGGCAAGAGAAAGTTCCTCTTACCTAGTAGCAACTTGTCTTGTTGTACACTCTTCTTGCTTCCTTCTTTCTACCTCCATCTAGTGTTCATACCTCCACTAAGATTTTGTCTTTTATTGTAGAGGATAGTGAGCTTGATGAGTGATCTCATCTTGCTATGGGAAATAATTTTGATGCCCCTAATAGGCTTGATTATCCCACTCCTCCTATTGTAAGTCCAACTCTTCTTGCTCTCTAACCTCAATCAACCACCTCTTGAGATCCCTCAACATGCACATGTAAGTTCACTCATATCTATATTTCTAGCATTTTGGGGCTAAAAGGGAGAATAACAAGGTTGATTTACAACATAGTGAGCCTCCTGGGGATGTTGATAGGAATGTGTAGGTGTCTAAGAAGTTAGAGAAGAGAGGGTGGATGGTAAGCATTTGGAAAAGATTGGTAACCCACAACAACAAGGTTCCATGAAATGAAGGGGGGGACATTATAAGCTTGATATTGTTGATGGGGAGGAACAAAGTTGGCACTATCATGGTATGGGGGAATGTATAGGTGGTTTCCATTATAACTTGATATTTTTATGCAGGGGGAAAATAGGAAACACTTTGATAATTATAAAATAAGAGTAGAAGATTGCTCAACCAAAGATCTTGGATACATACCAACAAAGTCACCCAAAATGGATATTTGTAGTGTCACCAGGTGCTTGTTGAACACCTTCAAAGGCTGAAGTGTTGAGAACATCACCACTTCCTCAACTGGATGAAGTAGAAATAGTACTTCTTGAACCAATAGATTTGAACAGAGTCACCATAGTGTTTTATAGGGTTTCCTCTTCAAGGAAAGATGCAAAAAAGACACACTGAATCTTTCAAAATGAAGTAAAGGTCCCCCCAGGCATGCCAAAAATTGTTGTCACATAAAATTGCGCCCTGCTGAACATGGAGTTCAACATTCTAATGACACAATTGAAATGACATCAAGGTGTGTGACCCTTACAAATTGAGGCCAATTCTCCAGAGAAGACCAACTTTCTCTTTCGATCCAAGTGCAATGTGTTGGTCCAACCTAGCACATGAAATCCTACCACTACCCTACTCTAACAACTCATAGGGGAAAAGGTTTAGAAGGAAAGCATGAAAGGGAAATGGAAGATGGTACACCACAATACTGAATTTGACACCATTTTCCAATAGACGTTCGTCAGTCGTTCGACAAATCTTCGTCAGAAAAGCAATGAAATCACGAAAAAACATTTGTCGCTATTTTTTCATCGAAAGGTCGACGATGAATTAAACATCAAAATAACGGCATAGATTCGTCGATCGTTGGAATCATAAAATGACTCGGATATTCATTGTAATATCGATGAAAACTTCGTATATCCACCGACGAACCACACCAAAAGTTTGTCACCATTTCGACGAAATGGGCAAGGAGTAGCGTCGAAACAACACCAGAAGTTCGTCACAATTTTGACGAAATGGGCAAGGAGTAGCATCGAAAGAACACTAGAATTTTGTCGCCATTTCGACGAAATGGGGAAGGAGTAGCATCGAAACAACACCAGAAGTTCGTCACAATTTCAAAAAAATGGGGAAGGAGTAGCGTCGAAACAACACCAGAAGTTTATTGCCATTTCGATGAAATGGCCAAGGAGTAGCGTCGAAACAACACCAGAAGTTTGTCACAATTTTGATGAAATGGAGAAGGAGTAGTGTCGAAACAACACCAGAAGTTTGTTGCCATTTCGACGAAATGGGCAAGGAGTAGCGTCGAAACAACAGAAAAAGTTCGTCAAAATTTTGACGAAATGGGAAAGGAGTAGCATCGAAACAATAGCAAAAGTTTGTCAAAATTGTGATGAAATGGGCTAGGAGTTACGACGAAGCCTTCGTCGTAGCTATAGCAACTTCGTCGGACCTTTTCGGTGATTCGTCAGTGGTTTGTGTCGAAATTGTGACGAAACAATGCAATTTTTTTTAAAAAAAATATTCATTGAAATGTACCATCGCGGAGACTGATGACTGATCATACATATAGACTGCAAGATGCATAGATGCATAGAAAAAGCATTACACTTGAGATGACTGATCATACATACATACTGCAAGATGCATAGAAAAAGCATTACACTTGAGAACAACCAAGGGCTAACAAGGGAAGGAGTTAAGAAACGTCTGGATTGAAGAGAAAATGTGTAGGGAAAATGTTGAGCAGTGTCAAGAGAACAGAGCTTGTAGAACATATTCTTAACCTAATCAAGCTCTTGAACACCTTAAAAAAAATTAAAATACTAACACATACATGAGACATGTAATGAACTTCCAATAGTTGCTATCTTTTTCATTAATGCAAAGGTAGGTAAAGGAGAAATAATTATAATTGTAACACTATTCATAGTCCAGTAAATTATGTTTGTAATTTGTGTTCAATGGACCTTAGTTTTATCATTATATTTCCCATCTAATACCATATTTTAATCTAGGGTTCAACTATCTTAGATCTAAAGAAGCACCTTCAATTAACCATTTAAAGTACTATAAAATAAGGTAAGACTTTTACATGAGAAAGATTGGGTACACTTGTAGGATTAAAGTTCTCACAATCATCAGGATTTATTGGCACACAGACACAACCTGCAACATATGAAGTAATGGATGACTACAAGTTAGTGAAATGGTCATTAATATGTGAGTGGTTTGCAAATTGATTGGTAGAAAATAAGGTTACAAACATATCTACATGAAAAATTATGAGGACAATCTACTGTAATCATCAAAATAGATGAAAAGTGCAAAGGAAAGAGCCGAGCTACATCTCTAAAGCCTAAAAAAAACACATGCAAGAAACATAAAAAAAAGAGCAAACTAGTTTTTGGATGAATACAAAATGGTTCCTTCAGCAAGTGATTCATATGCTTTCACACCTGACATAGGACATTAAGAAGATTTTAGTCTTCCTTTGTGAAATTAACTACTTACAGAATAAACCCAGAAACTAATATTATATACCTCCATGTCTAGCCGAGGGTAGGTATAAGAGAAAAAAAATCTTCAATGCAATGCCAAAAAATATCAATGTGTGTGTAGGTTTGTATTACTCAAAATATCATTTCACTGCCTAAGGAAAAATACCAAAGTGATGTTTTAAATGTCAATCTTCACATAGGCTCCCTTATTGCTACACATGCATATACAAGAATTATTCGAGCTCTAAACTATTCAAATATTAAGGATTTAATTAGCTATAAGATGGAAAGTTGTTGTTTAGACATAATCCACCATCTTTTACATATCTTTATTCACTCCTAGCACTTCAGATAAATTTGTGTAAATGAGATAGAAATGTGAATCTTTTATGACAAATAAAATTCTTAAAAGGAGGGGGGAGAGAGAAAAGGGTAGGGGGCAAGAGAATGTTTGAATGTATAGCAAAGTATAAAATTTTGATCATTATAACACTGAAATGAATCTTAAGCTTGAAGCATTAATATCATTTACAACATTTATGATCAAGAATGAATGTAAGTAGAGAAACTTTTGCATACCTGTAGATGGTACAAAATTTCATGGTTAAGTCGAAACCTCTCATCAACAACAAGATCCAAATATTTGTGTATCTATCTCAATCGAGCCTCTAAACCCTTCAAAGCTGTCAATTTTTCCACTAACCTGTTATGCACAAAAGTCAAATTTCAGAGTCATGTCACCACTAAAAACAGAAGAAACAAAGCTTTGAAACCAAATCCACACACAACACAATGTGGTATTCATACAAAGCCATACAAACAAACTAAACTCAGAACATTGGAATGGAAACAACTTCAAATTATGATACAAAGCATGGATTCAGGGTATAAATAATCATTTTTCTGCCACCATAGTGAAAAGTTAGCACTTTCTTTCATCTTTGCATATTGGTTTGATGCTTCAAACGATGCATTTCTTATATTGAAAAGTTCATTACCTTATTGAGCTTCTCTTTGTTTCGAGAATAGTTTAATATTCTCTACTTAACAGTGCCAACCACATGACAATGGAAGTTCATTTGGCCCCTCCCCCCCCCTTCACATCACTCTTAATTCCCCATACCCAATCATATAACATTAATCATTTATTCATACCTTAATAACATATAACATTCATTCATTCATCCATTAATAACATATAACATTCATTCATCCATTAATAACATATAACATTCATTCATTAACATATAATATTAATTCTTTCGGTTTTTACATATTATCAAAAATATGGTTGTCATGATATGATTGCAATCACTTTTTTTTTGTTTCTTTTTTAAAGCTACAAAAATTTGAAGTGGAGTATCGTTTACTAAATCAATATATGTCCCCCCTTTAGTTGTTCTTCCCTCTGCTCGTGATCTTAATGTACGCCTAGTCGTCTACTCATGACATGGAAGCCGCTGCAAGGGGGGTCTACTAAAATAAGACAAAAATGTTAAACTAATATGTTTTATTATTGTTGTTACAAGTATTTCATTAATTAAAATAACATTAGAGTGGTTCTCTTTACCTGATGGGTCCACATCATGTTCCTGAACTTTTGTTATAGACTCATGCTCAACATGTTGAACACCCTCTAAATCCTAATCTGCAGTTGAAACATGAAAGGTTACATTAATTAATACACCAATTGAAATTAAATATGTTTAAGAGAATATGAGAGTGGTCCTCTTTTCCTGATGGGGCCACATCATGTTCCTGATCTTCTCTAGCCTGATCATGCTCAACACGTTGATCACACTCTTCATGCTCTAAAGTTGAAACACGAAAGGTTACATTAATTAATACACCAATTGCAATTAAATATGTTTAAAAGAACTTTAGAGTGGTCCTCTTTACCTGATGGGGCCACATCATGTTCATGATCTTCTCTAGCCTGATCATGCTGTAAAGTACCGAGATGCACACCATGACCTTCATCTGCAGGTTGTGCCCCACCCTCACCAGGCTACATTCCAATGTCATGTGCAGTTTTATCATTGCTTGAATGTTTAAAACAAATAGTCATGTAATTACTTTATGGTGGAAATTAATATTGAATAGATTGCACAAGTATTCAATTTTAAATAAAATTTATTGAATTTATTTACCTGCGTGTTGGATGTAGTGGAAGGTTGTGTTTTCCTAGTCAAGACTCTTAGGCATTCAGCCATGGCTCCATAGCCTTGCTAGAAGGCAATCTTCAAGTCATCTTCTGTGGGAACTCTATTGAATTCAAAGCCCTACATTTTTGCATAAGATCATGAATTTTGCTTTTATGGTGTGATAAAACCAAAATTGTTTTGAATTTATTATTTGGATACTATATTTCATTTATTAATACTTACAATTTGTGCGACTAATTTCATATAACCACCAAAGCCAAGTTTGTGTTGCCCATTTTTTTCTAGTCTTGCCTTTGTTTTCTTCGATGTGTCGGGCAGCCTATGATAAGTTTGAAATACGTTAGATTATGTAAAAAGAAAGAGTAATCAGTATATAATTACATTGTTGATAGTATCACATACCTTGCTTGGCCCAGTGGTGTCTTTCCTTTTTTCTTTTTGTAGTGCCTCTCCATTCTCATAGTGGATGTGCAGGAAGTTTGGCTTTGAAACTTGGAGATGAAAGTAAAATAATAGAGACATTTAAAGGTATGTGCTAATGATGTTAAACAATTGATATTGTATATCATGAATTTATGAACTAAATAAAAATGTTAGGAAATATGATTTATTATGTGTTTAAGGATATATTTATCATGATGTGTGTGTTTAGACATGACCATTATTACGATGTATGTTATTGACATATTGATGTGATGAAAGTGTTTTGTTACCTTTGGAGTTTTCACTTGATTCTAATATATTATCATTGTATTGTCATATTATTATGATTTTGATTATGGTTATTTTTATTATTATAAAATATACTGATTTGTGTTCAAGCTTTGTGGCTGCAAGATGGGGCATGAGCTTCTATTAGTGTTGTGGTGAGTATGATACATATTGTTATGTTATTGTTATTATACAGAGATTTACTTGGATAACTGAGTGATACAGTAGTATGTTTGTTAGGATAAGTGGAAAGGGTGGCATCGTACCATTGGACGTATGAGAGACATATGAGAATGAGATACGATTGCTAGAGCTTCTTTCCTAGTGCTTCGGCTATTATGCACATGTGCTCTAATTTGTATGTTTAAGTGAACAGATACTAGGCTACGTCTCTACCTAAATTAGTAGGTCTGAGCGTGCCTCTAATCCCAATGGTGGTTGAGGAGATAACATCTAGGCACAAATTATAACTTAATCCTGATCATTGTTCTCAATTAGAGACAATTGATGAAGAATGTGTTAACTTTTTCGGGTTGTCATGAGACAATGTCTGATCTTCTTTACCCTATGTTTGGAGTGTTGCACTTATTCGGTTGTTTCTTATGAGATATGTGATTGTTTGATTTTGTTGTCTAACCTTAGTTTTGGATCCCAACCTGTTGGTGTTAAACCCCGTGGTTAGTTGTGTTGTTATGATTGTGATTAGTGTTATTTATCTTTTGATGTGAATGTTGCTCTTTCATGTGAAGTTATTTTATGATTTATATTTTACCTTATTTGTGAATTATTTGAGTGAAGTTAGATATTGAATCTATCATATTTATTATTATGATTTTTATTAATGTGTTTGAGGTGTGATATAATATTGTCCATAAGTGACATTTATTTATGTTATGTTTTATTATGTTATTATTTTGAGGAATAATTATTTAATTATTGTTTATTATTATCATTATTTGGTATTTGATTATTGTTTATTGAGTAATATTTGTTTTATTTTTGTTTAGATATAATTTTTGCATTATTAGTCTCTTGATTCATTTTATTAAAATGGTCACTAAATTTATGTTTTATGGAGTCTTTATGTGGTTTTAATGATTTAAAATGTTTCCTATGTGATAGCTTTATGGGTGAGAGGTATTTTTATTTTATAAAATTATATTTTTTGAGTCCAGAACCCACCCTAATTACTCCATTATGAAAAGTGACGAAAATGGAAGTTGAAAGGGGGCTGGGAGGTTGTCTTTTGGGGGGAGAAGTGTTCTCTTTATTCTGGGAGGAGCTAAAGGGTTTCCGTGCTGTTGGGTTATTCAATTTTTGGCATGCATGTTGGATTTGGATTGGGATTCTTTTTCGGGAGAGATTTTTCTATGCTTGCAAAGAGGAAGGAGCAATGGGAAATTTGTGGCAATTTGAGGGTTTTGAAAATTGAAAACTTTGGAGCTCAGC
Organism: Sequoia sempervirens; assembly: GCA_007258455.2. NCBI lineage: Eukaryota > Viridiplantae > Streptophyta > Pinopsida > Cupressales > Cupressaceae > Sequoia > Sequoia sempervirens. The sequence continues at coordinate 304,299,139 of VDFB02000008.1, read as the reverse complement.
ATCAAATTTCTGTCATTCCCAAGCGTTGGATCCAGGTTGGATTTTCAGATCTTCTATTAAAATTTTCTTTCGCATGCATGAATGATTTGATTGATTTATTTCTTTTGATTTTTTAAAAATAAATATTGGATAGTTTTATTTCTGTGTGTGAATGAAATATTTATTCTACAATAAAAAAAATCAATACATATTTGTTATTCTTGGTATTTACTAGTAAAAGGGTCTGATTGCGTTGCTCATAAATCTAAATTTACAAACTGGGTTGGTGAGATTTTTAAAGGGTTTTTTCATTTCGTTGTCGTTTAAATCCTGTCCAAAAATCTCAGAAACCCAGATTGTAGTTGGTGAGATATGGTTGAAACACGGGACTGCTGTCAAGTTGCTCCTTTATGACTGCAAATATCTTTATTTCTCTCTGTAAAACAGTCAATGAAAGATTGAGATTTTAAATTTATAGGGGTTTGAAATAGCTTAAATTAATTTTAATATTTTTTTTTATATATATTTTATTTTGGATAAAATCTGGTTGTTAAGTTAGTCATTTTGTCATTTGACTGTAATCGAGTATTACCGAAAAGAGGGTTTTATGAAATCCATCTGTTGTTTTGCATTTTATGAAATTATTATTCACTTTTAGTCAATTTCTTTCGCGTTGCTGAGTAGTCGCCGACCAAATCTGAAATGGGTATTTTACAGATTTTGATCTCGAGTTGATATGACTATTTTATGGCTATTTTATTGTTAATAGATTTGACTGTTGTCAAGTGAGAATTAGTTTAGTTTTAGAAGTTGTATTTGAGATCTTGTATTGAAGCTTCTGTATTTGTAAAGATCAATTATGTCAAGGATGTGCATTGTTGGTCTTGATTGTGAATTACTAAACTAAAGTGATTTATTATGCTATAAGATTATGAGATTGATGTAATATACTTTATTGTAGTGTTGTGGTTTAATGATAAGCTTTTTTAGTTTTCTATCTATTTGTGTTATGTGTTTGGGTCTATAGAAGTACCTAGAAGTATTTGTGAAGTTATTGTAATTTTCGGTTGATTCTTATTTTGGTAGTTTTCTTGGGATGTTTAGTGTCAGCCACTTGTTATTTCTGTTTTGTTGTTTGCTTGTTTGTGGGGCCTAGTGTTGTCTCCTAGCACGGAGGGAGTGGGCCTCAGGGTTCCATGTGGTAGGGTGGTATTTCTGAACCATCCATTGGGATTTAGATGGTGCAATTCGTGCGTAACATGGAGAGTCTTTCTTTCTGCTACATTCTATAGTTGAATTTATGTGCAGGTGATATTTTCATAAAAAAAATTATGTTTAATGTATCTTATACATATGTACCTTTTAGATTTATAAATCGTATTCATGGTAGCATTCTTGTATAAGAAAAGTGAATGAATTGTTACAATTTTGATTATACACATTTTTACTATTGTTTAGTATGTAATAGAGAGGTTTAGTATAAAAATGTTGTATTTATAATACATGAGTTTAATTAAGTAGTAGATATGATATATCTTTATGTACTTATTTTATAACATTGATTAAGAATAGATTTATATTGGCATAGTGTTAGATGTGGTTTGAAGATAATTTTGATATGTTATCATATGTAATTTGATGTATAAAATTAATTTACATTCAAGTGTTAGTAAAATATGGTCATAGTGTATCAAATATGTTCTTTAGGCTTAATTAGTGTAAGTGTGTCTTAGTAGCGACGTTAGGGGACCATGGTGGATAGGTGTGCCAATGGGTTATGTTTAATATTACTTTTATGTTATCATATGATTATAATATCATGTTGATGTAATAATGTTATTCATATTAATTGGTTGAGTTGCATTAGTTAGTGTTACTTTAGGTTCTTTAAAAAAAATAATAAAAGAAAAAAAAAATTGGCTTGATATTGATGGCCTTTTGTGTTAATCCACTTGGTTCCTTAGCGGGGC
>VDFB02000008.1:304254780-304297090 GCA_007258455.2 Sequoia sempervirens | reverse complement strand
TCAATGAAGTTTTATGATAAGTGACTAGTATTGGTTACAATTCTAATTTTTTAGCACTTATGTTTGTTTAAATCTTGTATAAACGTGCAAGAATGTGACCGACATACTCTACTTATTGATCCAATCAATCCTATTAGGTTACTGTGACTTATTTTAAAGGATTTTAATCCTTCTTTGAAGGAACCAATTAAAAGGAATCACACAATGATAGCAAATGTGTATTGGCAAATGAAGTATATCCTCAATTTGAATAACAAGACAATATCGAGTTGGAGACAATATGGTAGTCTTATCAATTACAGGACTCTTCTTACTAATCCAAATGTTACTTCCAAGTTACTATAATCAATTAAAAGGATTTTAATTCTTTAATAGAAACCAATTAACTTGATTACACAATAACAACAAATGTGTCTGATGAAATTGAATATCAACTTGGATACAAAAATTCAAATAATAGAGAAATGGCAATGTGGAGACAACCAAATAATTATTCAATTTAACAAACAACATATACCAATGAGAAGTCACACATAATTAAAGATATTCTATTGATTTCTACCAAAATTTATGCATGCATCATGGTCCTTTACAACACAATCTACACGATATATATTATGAAAGTCTCTTCTTTTGTATATCTCTCTATTCTTTATTTTTTGCTCCTCCTACTCAATCATCACATGTTCAACTTATATAGCAATATCTTTAAGAGGGTATACCTCTTCGTAAGTGTCTTTTGGGACTTTAACAACACATAAAATATTAACATTAAGCTCTAATGAGCCACAAATGAACTTGTGTAACATGATCTAGGTACTCCTGACTCAAGTATGCATCAGCATCATGCACAACATTCCTCGCCGCAATCTCCATAATAATCATCTTTTCTAAATGCTCACAAGCCTCTCCTAATGTCAGATCTTTATCCTTAGCTGCTTCTAAGGCTCCCTACATTATTAGTTGGAATTCTTTTATCCATTCATTTTGACTTTTCATTTCTCCATTATCACTAAACAATGTAGGCACACCTTCTTTTGAAGAATCAATAAACTCATTGACATCTGCTTGAAGTTCCTCATATGAGTCTTTATACTTCCTTATCAAATCTTCAGCAGCTGTAATGGCCCCTATATTAGAAGTGTTTATGTTTTGTATCTCTTGGAGCTTTTCCCAAAGTTTTTCATTTATCCTTTTATGTTCTTGAATGGCATGTGACTTTTAGAGTGGGTTACCTAGAACTTGTCCATCCATATCATCATATTAGTGTACCTCTTTTGGAGTATTGTAGAAAATGTGTCAAACCTGGCCTTGATCACTTGAGTGTTCATTTTCTTATTATTCATCTGTAATTCCTCACACTTTTCCTTTAATTGGGAGCCTTCTCCTTCAGTCAACATTTTAGTAGATTCTTTGAATGTATCCTTAATTGTGTCTCTTAGAAAATCATTTTCTCTAAGCATCCTTTCACTATTCAACTTGTACATATCTCGTTCTTTAATCATCATTTGAATTTGTGCTTTGTTCAATTTGGCTACATTTATGCCAATATCAACTATGACCACATGATCAGTTTCACCCACTTTTAATGTCATCACATGACCAAATTTTTTCTCTGTATCAATAATTACAATCTTCTTATGTGGGGGGTATAGAGCCCAGATCATAAGAGAACTCTCATTAGGATTATATCTTGGCCTAATTTATACCTCTATTACCCCTTTTGGATTGAGCTTGTGTTTGGCATCATTATTGTGAAAAAATCTATCAAAAACTAAAGAAGAGCTTAAGTCCAAACTAGGAAAGATTTGTAGACACGTAAAATATACCAATTGACATTATGCATTTGTTCCCAACTACTAACATCGTTTCATCCTAAATCATCCTTCGGTCTAACCATTTAATCAAGTTTTCTTATCTGATTAAATTCATCAATATTCCTCTCTTAATTAAATAAACCAAATATCTAATTGAGTCACCTCTTCTTGATAACTAAATTAAAATTTTTGATCTAATTATCCTTATTTAATTAAATAATTAATTTTATTTGATTAAATCTCTAAAGTCTATCTATTAAATTAAATAAATTAAAACCTTATTTAGTTTAATCTAACATCATCCGTGTTAATTAAATAAATCATAAATCCTTATTTAATTAATCCTCTTATCATATTCTTCTCCTATTTGATTTAAATAAATCCACAAATTTAAGTCAAATAAGTCACATCATTTAATCCCCTTCATTAAATTAATTAACCTTGATTAATTTAATCTCCTATCATGTCCCATCCTCCAGCATTTACCACTTGCACATAAAAATAGATTTAATTGATTTATTAAATCCCTATTTTCCTCAACAAGGCATCTTTTGGAATATTCTCCAAGTTTGAATTCAAAAAATCCAAGTTGACATGTACATCCAACAAGGCATTTATTGCATATTACATGTCCTTTTCCTTGAGCCAAGTGGCATTTAATGCATTCTTTCTTCCCTCTTGCAAGTCATTTCAACAAATTCAAAAATAAAAAATAGGCATTTATTGGCACAATCCTCAAAACTTGCACATCCTCCATCCACTCATAGATTGACAAGTGGCATCTTGCCATTGGTTGAATGTTAGTCCCACATTACTCAAATTTGGACATTTATCCTTCAATCTCATCTATAAATGAAGAGCTCATCTCCTCATTTGATCATCCAAAAATTATGCAAAGTTATCATGCTCAAATATCTATCAAATTCCTTCCATCACCATTGAATCTTAGATAGGTTATGCAGGTTTTTAGATTGGAGCTCTCATCAAGCATCAACAAAGTGGATCAATCATCAACATTCATAAACATACATCAATCTTGCATCATAGGAATTGGGAAAAGGCCAATTTTCACATCAAATTGGCACCAATTCCCCCATGGGATCATGAGTTTGCTAGCTCAATTAGGATTCAATCTTTATTTTTTTGTTTTCATTGTGTTCTTCATAATTTTTCCTAATTTGAACTTGGTAAATGGATTTCATGGGGAATCCTTGTTCTTGCTTGAAATTTCTAATCTAATGTATTTGTTCTTATTGTTTTGTAGGTATTAGGATTGGGGTTTGCACATTTTGGTGCTAGAAGGAGGGCGTGATCTCATTTTTTATCACTTTTTCCTAAACATTTTGCATTTTTGTTTGTGCACAGAAAAATTCCAACGCTGGAAGCTCAATGTCACCATATAGCATCGTTGGTTCTCCAGCGTCACCATACAGCACCGCTAGAAATTCAAACTGTGACGTTGAAGTCTTCCTGCCCAAGAATGTGAATTTCAAACTATGTCGCTTGACCAATCTGACCTGCAAGATTTTTCAAAAAAATTAAACAGCGATGCTGAGCAAAATTGTGATGTAGTTAAGCTCACTAGCCCATACATAGAGCGACGCTGACTGGTAAGCAGTGTTGTACAACACCATTGAGAAATCAAACTACGATGCAATCACGGGTTGCGCCGCTGATAGGGAGTAAAAAGTTGAAATTTAATTTTAGCACGTGCTTTTTGTCAATAATGGGTTTATCTTCTATTTTCCACTTTTTAATCTCTGTGTTTTGCAGAATTTGATTGATTTTCTCTCTTGTAGGTTGGATCAATTGAAAATGAAAGAAAAGGAAGCATGATGACATTACTTCACAAAATCAAAGTGTTTTTAAACACTTTAGTGTTTGTTTAATACTTTTTTTAGAAATTGTTATCTCTTTTTGCTTAGGACACTAATTTCGTTTGGGCTTTAAAAAGAATCTTTTCAATTTTGTGCAAAGGTTTAAAATGAACATTAGGACTACAACTTACTAGAGTTAGTTTTTTGGTTAACAATTGAACAAAACAACTCTCATTTGTCTTTTGGTGCTTTAAAAAGAACTCACAATTGCTTTGTGGATTTAAAACGAACATGTGCAACTTTGTCTTTGTGATGGCTTACTCAAACTAACTTCATTGAAAAAGGACATATGTGCTTCTCTCATGCTTTATAGCAATCTTGAGAATCAAAAGGCCTTTTTTTGTGATTTTAGGTTGAGATAAAGCAATCACCTTCACACTTCGTTTTGGGTTTAAAATTGAACAAAATCTTGTGTGTGTGAATAAATTTATTGCATGTGTTCTCCCTTTGTTTCTAAACAAGGGTTGATCAAACTATGAATAAGTTTATTTTCTTTTGTTTATCTTAGAGGGCCTGCCTTGGGGAAAAGGTCCTCACCCAAGGGAACAACTCAACCGGTAACATTCTAAACCCGAAAGTATTTCCAGCTGGGATATAAATGTGGGTATTGGAATAAACGCCAATATCATGCGGTTGGCTCCAATGAGATGGATCCGAAAGGGGACTCTTTCCATATGGGTCATTCTCCACGAACAAAAATTCCTAATTAAAACCCATGTGTTAGAATTGCCAAAATCCTTGATCTATTTTTTGGTGCAAGAATAGTCATTCTGAAGCCACCCCACACTTTTATGGTCTTTTAGTATAAATGGAAAGCATGCCATGGGAGTTTCATGGGTGTTGATGCTTGGATGCCTTGATTGATGTTAATGAGCCGTGGAGGGGAGCCAGTGGGGTCAAGCATCTTTGGCTAGGTATGTGTAAATGCATCCTTTGAGAAAATCTACCCCTTAGATAATCATCCAACATATTAGGGTCTATTTTTTCAAATCAAAGCAAATCAAAATCAACCAAATCAAGGACAATCCCAAAAGGAAAATCAAAATCAAAATCTGAAACATATCTAAAAGTCCCAAAAGTCTAGCATCCCCCTCAAGATTTATCAAAAGATCAAAACATACACATCATCCATCTCTTGCATCATCATCATGTCACCTTTTGATCCTCAAGATATCCTAAAAATTTCTTTTTTGTGCATAAAGTAAAGATTAATCCAAAGAATTAAGAGATTCATCTCCCATATTCTTGAAAGTTGATCCTTGTTTTAAGGTTCAAACTAGATCTCAATACAAGAACATGGAAGCCAACAAAGAAACACCCGCTTCAAGTGACCTAAGACAAACAAATGTCGAAATGAATCCTGTTGAATCAAACAATCCTTTGATTACCTCATCATCACAAAACCCACAAGAGGAAACCCAAGGAGAAGATCTTACCTTTGGGATGTCGCATGAAAAAATAACTAAAATACTCCAAAATCTAGAAAACCATAAAATCATCATCATGATGAGGCTCAACCCTCCACTATACATGATTGAGCTAGCAAAACAAGGGGCCAATTTACCTTCTGATTTCAATGTGAGTACTATAGTGGAGACATCTTTACCTCCAATCTCATCCACCATCCCCATCTCATCTACACCCCCATCCCAAAACATCACCCAAAATATTTTGCAAATCACGACATCTTTTGCTCCAACCCAACCCAATGTTAATAAGGGAAATACATTTCTTAATGCTATTCAAACACACCCCCTTGTCAACAATCAAGACTTGGATGCAAATACCATCTTGGAATAGAACATACCCCAAAATCCATTACACAAGTATGTTCCTCTCACTTTCCATCATGATCCATCATCATCATCCTTCCACGCAACACCTCAAACCCCTCTCCTCACAAATTTGCAAGAAGAGGGTGATATGTTCGGACCTGGGGGAATTTTTGACACCACACCCCTCATATTTCCACCACTTTCACTATTGCCATCATCATCCACACCACTCCTTGGCTTAGGGATTCCCTCTTTACCAAGTATTAATCAAACCAACATCCCAAATATTAATCAAAACATTATGCCAAATGCTCAAAACTTGTCATCGATATCACAACAATAGATGACAACTACACAAGCAATCACAACATCATCAAACACCCCCCTAACATCTCAAAGCATGGTCTCTCAAGGTCTAATCACATCAATAGCACCATCCACCACTCAAATCATCAACACGACATCACCTCTCATCACCACCCCCACCACCACCAACTTCCAGCATATCAAGCCAAAACAACATGGCATTGAAAGCAGCTCAACAAGCTACCTTTCAAAGGGGATTCCTACAAGTGCAAGAAAAAAAAGCTGCACAACTAGCTACTTAGCAAGCTGCTCAAGCTACACAAGCTTCCCAAGCTGCATTACAAGCACAATAGGCCGCACAAGCCCAAGCTTTATTGCAACAACAACAACAAGCCGCTCAAGCCACATAAGCTACTCAAGAAGCCCAAGTCGCATTACAAGCACAAAAAGCTTCCCAAGCCCAAATTCTATTACAACAAAAAGCAACACAAGTACAAGCCCAAGCACAAGTGGCACAAGTCCAAGCTCAAGCACATGCACAATATCAAGCACAACAAGTGAAAGCACAAGCACAACTTCTTGCATAAAAACAAGCAACACAATTGCAAGCATATCAGCAAGCAATAAAACAATATCAAGAGCAGCAAGAAGTAGCTGAATTAGTAGCCCAACAACAAGCATTGTTGGAACAACAACAAGCAATCCTAGCACAACAACAACAAGCACAAATCTTAGCATAGCAACAACAAGATCAACAATAATCGTTGCTCGTACAACAGTAGGTGGAAGCATACCTAGCTCGGCACAATGTGAAAATACCATCAAATAACACACCAAACAACCCACCCATCCAAACCACAATCTAAACACCCCAAAACAACTTCATTCCACCCCCTGATCCACAAAATGATGTAACAACACAAATCAGGTTGCTCTCGCAACAAGTGCTCGATCTTCAATCAGGTTGAACCATAAAGACACCAAGCAACTTGTGTCCCTATCCATTTGACAAGAGCCTTGTGATGAAACCATTCCCCAAGGGATTTGAAATCCCCAAGTTTGACAAATATCGTGGGATGGGAAACCCTGAAGATCACATCAGGGAATTCTAGGTTAATTGCATGGAAGTCACATACGACGATACTTATCTAATGCGGATATTTCCTAGGAGTTTGGCTAGCCATGCTATGGAATGGTTCTCTCACCTTCCTAAAAGCATCAAAACATTCCAAGAAATTATAGATGCATTCATTAAAAATTATGCATGCAACATTGCAATGGATGTTATTCTAGAAGAACTCTCAGCTTTGAAACAAGGAAAGGGTGAATCATTCGCTTCATTCCTACAATGATGGTGATCCAAGGATAATCAAAGAAAATGGACCATGCTTGAGGAACAACAAGTTTGCACCATTATATAAAACCTTTATGGCCTCTTGGTATTTCATCTCAAGGTGCAAGGGATCACCACATATGATTAGTTAATCTCTGAGGTGCTTAGCATTGAACAAGCCCTTATAACTCAACCCGCGGGATCAACTTCATACCTCGAAAAAAAAAACAACTGCCCACCCTCCAATTACAATGATAAACCTCGCACTTGGGAAAGGAACAAAAATGTCACCAATTATGGTGTCGTCGATGCTAAGGTAGTCATTAGTGCCCTACGCCAAAATACACCTGCACCACAAATCGAAATCCAACACCAAAACAATCATCAAGCAATACAACAACCAAACAACAATCCAACAATCAATAATCTCAATGATCAAAGGGGACCACCCTAGCGGAACAAGAATTACCCCAAGTGAAAGTACACCACTCTTGGGGAACCACTAGAAGTCATCATGAAGAGGCTGATAAATGAAAAGCTCATCAAAGCACCCACCTATGAGAATTACCAAGAACTAGATGTGAAACCTCCTTGGTATAATGAGAATCAACTTTGTGACTTCCATAAAATCAAAGGGCATACCACGAACAGTTCTATGAGGCTAAAAAACATAATTCAAGATCTCATCGATCAAAGAATTATAAACGTGGAATAGCCTACAGGAAACCAAGATCTTAAGATATACACGAATCTGATGCCTAACCATGGCAATAAAGGGAATAATAATAACACTGATAAGGGGAAAGGCACCCACACAAACATGAATCATGTGTATGAAATAGTCGTTGCCTCCCTAGATGAATACTGCACAGTCATCACCATCAAAGGTGCCCATGCCGATTTTGGAGTCCCCACAAGAGGCGGCAAGGTTACCATCACAGGATCATCCTAGCCAAACAAAGTCCTTACATCTAGATCTATCCCTAATGGATATAACATCCTTGATCAACTCAAAAGAATGCCAGCACAAATCTCCATCATGGAGCTGCTAAAAATATCATCTGCCCATAGGAAAATTCTTGAAGAAGCGTTGGCTTCATCCACTGTCCCTGTAGATCTTGATGTGGAACAATTCCAAGCTATGGTAAAAAATAGCATTAAGACAAATCTCCTAACATTCTCTGACTACTATTTCCTCACTCAACCATCTCACAACCATGCACTCCACTTAGAAGCCATAGTATATAAGAGCAAAGTCAAAAGGATCTTGGTGGATGGAGGTGCGGGTTTGAACATATGTTCTCTCAACCTCATCAAAAAATTGAAAATCTCAGAAGATTCTATCAACAAAGTAAAGGGTATCACAATAAGAGCATATGATGATCAAGAAAGAGTGTCCTAGTGCACAATCAAACTCTTCATTCAAGTAGGGCCTGCTGTTATGGAAACCAATTGTCAGGTCTTGGACCTCGACTTGCTATATAACATCCTCCTAGGATGCCCATGGATTCATGCGATGAAAGCAATAACATCAACTTTCCATCAATGTGTGAAATTCACATATGAGGGACAAGAAGTCACCATCCATGGAGATCCCAAACCTTTCTCTTATTGCAAAAGCCTTGAAGCAAAGTACTATAAAATCCCCCAAGTACCAAAAAATGATGAGGGTCCATCTACACCATACATCAATCCCGCCACTCTCGCATCCACTTTTGCGATAGAGACACCCACCATTCCCACCATCTCTGACATTAAGGTCGTCATCCAAGATAATGGTTGTGGAAACTACAAGCTCCCTAATAATGCTTTTGTGGTAGGAGAGTTACCACAATCTCCTAGATCACGAGGACATCCACAAATAAATGAAGCCTCCACATCCCAAACATATCCTAAAGACTATCCCAACTTTACAAGTTGGAGAGATCTTGGCTAAGAAGTTATTGAGGCAGATCCATCTCATATACTATATCAAGATGAAAGACTAGTAGCTGATTTACCAATGGATGAAAGAAGCAAGGGTCTACAAATGATGCTTGCAATGGGGTATGACAGAAACCAAAGACTTGGGAGAAATGACAATGGGCTTATAACACCTATCATTCCAAAGAAGTGAACAATAACAAATCTTGGCCTTGGATGTACCCCTCTGAGTATAACCATATGTGGCTGAAGTCCTCCAGTTAGAAGGGTTAATAATCCTCCTCAGCCAACTGCAGCAGAACTAAGCTTACCAGTATCTATAGGTCGCATCATAGATAACTTTACATTTGACATAACTAACGTCTGTAATAGTAGTGATGATGAGGATCCCACATCCAATCTACCTAGTCTATTTGAGGATACCACTCTTTTCATGATTAGCACCCTATCTTTTGAATCAGACCATCAAAATCATGAAATCCACCTAGTATATCCCCAACTCATCGACTATGACCAACGAGGACCACCAGTTCTTGATACATTCAAAAATGATGAGGCATTCTCAGAATTCATGGGACTACTGGATAACATGCCATGTTGGGATCACAAAGCAGGGTTCCTAATTGAGCTAGACATGAATTCCTATTATGGGGAAACGATTGAATCCCTCAGTTGCAAAAGTGAAAAATTAGAATCATATCTAAGTCCTTGAGTGAAAACCACACTATTACACTCTCCGACTAGAAAAAAAGTAAAAAGAAAGGATGCATCCAATGGTGAAAACCTCTTCGAGGCATCCGAGGATGGGGGATTCAATCTTCCTTCTAGAGCTATTCATCAAGAGAAATCAGCAGTCCTGGTAGAAAAATCCAATCCGGTCAATCTAGGAATAGAGGAAACCACACATCACATTCTATGTGGAATCATTACTATCAGAGGAACAAGAGCTCCTAGCAGCCTTCCTAAGAGAAAGATAGATAAATTTTGCATGGAGCTATGCTGACATGCCAGGACTTGATCCAGAGACTGTGGTTCACCACTTAGTAGTATATCCAGAAGAAAAGCCTGTTAAACAAAAGCTTCAAAAAATGCACCCTCAGATCGCCTTATTAGTCAAAATGGAGCTAAAAAAGCTATTAGATGCAGGATTCATTTGACCGATAGATTATCCAGAATGGGTATCAAACCTGGTGCCTATTTCAAAACCCTATGGGAACATTAGAATCTGCATAGACTTCAGAGACTTGAACAAAGCATGTTCGAAAGATGACTTCCCACTTCCAAACATCGACATGATCGTAGACATGATAGCTAGACATGAGATGTTGTCACTAATGGACGGATTCTCAGGATACAATCAGATCATGATAGCTAAAGAGGACTAACATAAAACAACTTTCACTTGTCCATGGGGGACCTACTACTAGAATATGATGCCATTCGGCTTAAAGAACACAGGAGCAACATACCAAAGGGTCATGACATTGATATTCCACAACATGATCCATAAGACGGTCAAAGATTATGTTGATGACATTCTAGCTAAATCTAGAAAGAGAAAGGATCACATAGCAACCCTAAGTGCCATTTTTGACAGGCTGGAGGAGTACAAGGTCAGATTAAACCCAAAGAAGTGCATCTTTAACATACAATCAGGAAAGATCTTAGGATATATAGTGTCAATGAGGGGTATCGAGGTGGATCCAACAAAGGTAAAAGTAATCCTTGAAATGGAGGCACCAAAAACATTAAAGCAATTGAGAGGTCTCTAAGGTGGGCTCCAATCCATTCAAAGATTCATAGCATAGTTGGTGAACAAACATAACCCATACTCTCACCTACTCCACAAGGGAGTAGCGTACAAATGGGATACCAAGTGTCAAGAGGCATTCAATAAAATCAAAGAATATCTACTGACACCATCGGTCTTAATGCCACTAATCCCAAGAAAACCATTAATTCTCTACGTATCAGCAACAACAACAGCCCTTGGTGCTCTCCTAGCCCAACATGACAAAAATGGATGCCTAGCGGTAGTGTTTGCATCACATAAATTTAGACATTACATGTTGGCACATAAAATAAAACTCATCGCCAAAATCGACCCTCTCAAATACTTATTGTCAAAAACAATGCTCACTGGAAGAATGGCCAAATGGGTGATGAGTACTGTCAAAATACGACATTAAATATGTCGAGCGAAAAGCAATCAAAGGCCAATTCATCGCAGACCAACTTGCAGAAGCACCAATCTATTCAGAGAATCCTCTAATATCAGAGTTTCCAGATGAATCTATTTTCAACCTCAACGTAGCTTACCATTAGAAACTGTACTTCGATGGCTAGTACACACAACATGGATCAGGAGCTGGCATCTTCTTCATTACCCCACAAGGGGACTGCATACCAAGGTCCTACAAACTGGCATTTCCATGCACCAATAACATTGCAGAATATGAGGCTATAACCATAGGTCTTAGAATAGCAGTGCAGTGGAATATTATAGCTCTCAGAGTATATAGAGACTCTCAGTTGATAATAAATCAAGTGAATGATGAATATCAGACCAAGGACGACAAGCTCACTCCATACAAAAAATTAGTGGAGACTCTTAAAGAATCCTTCATTGAAATAACATTTGAGCATATTCCTAGAACCAACAATAGAGCAGCAAAAACCATGGAAACAATAGGATCCTTACATGACATCCCCCACAACGTTTCAAAATATGAATTCCTGATAGAGCAGCTTCTCGTACCCGCATTCAAGGTACCAGAATCAAAATTTGTGTGCGAAATCGTTGGTCCCAATGATCCTTGGCACCACAAAATTTATACATACCTTCGAACAAAAGTCATACCCACCAACTTACCTTCAAAACTCAAACGAAACTTTATAGAAAAGGCATCCAGATTCATCATCCTAGGACATACCCTATATCGTAGAAGCATAGAAGGAACCCTACTACACTGCTTAAACGTTGAGGAGGAATTAACTGCTCTAATTGAAGTACATAACGGTATCTGTGGATCACACTCGAGTGGGGTGACCATAACCAAGAAACTATTGAGGATGGGGTATTATTGGTCCACAATGGAACGAGAAGCACATGACTATGCCTGAAGGTGTCTAGAATGTTAGCAGCATAGGGACCTCATCCATGCTCTAGCTCAAGAGCTTCATCCCATCATCACACCATGGCCCTTTTCGTAGTGGGGACTCGATCTCATTGGAAAAATCACCCCCACTTCATCTAACGGCCACAAATTCATCATAACCACCACAAAGTACTTTACTAAGTGGGTGGAGGCCATACCCATGACATATATAACTGGGAAGCAGATTTCAAATTTCATTATGAACTATCTCATTTTTTGATATGGTGTTCCACAAGCCATTATCTCACATAATGGAACACCATTCAAGAATCAGGAGGTCTGTAAATTATGCAAAAAATTAAAAATACAACATCGCTTCTCCACCCCATACTATCCCCAAGGCAATGGCCAAGTAGAAGCTACAAAAAAGACCATCCTAAAAATCCTCAAGAAAATAGTCAATGACGCAGGTCATGACTGACATTTGAAGCTTAATCTCACCCTTTGGGCCTATTGAACCAGTATCCACAAACCCACCAGTGCCACCCCTTTCTCCCTAGTCTACAGATCAGAAGCAGTACTCCCCATTGAGATGGAGCTCCCATCACTTAGGATATCACTGTAAAACCTCATCACAGATGAAGAGTACAAAGTATCAAGACTAAATGAGTTGGAACTACTGGATGAGTGATGTATAGATGCTTTGAATCATTTGCAAGTCTATTAGAATAGACTCAAAAGGAGCTATAATAAGAAAATTAGAAGCAAGACTTTCCAAGTCAGAGAACTAGTATTAAAAGAGAGTCAGAAGAATGTCCCAAACCCAAGCAACAAGGAAAATTTGAACCTAATTGGTTCAGACCATTCATTATCACAACAAGTTATAAGTCAGGGGCATATCAGTTATCAACACCTGAAGGGGAACCTTTGCAATAGCCCATGAATAGCTCCCATCTCAAAAAGTTTTATGCCTAAATCTTTCAAGGTATAGAATCAAAAAATCCAAAAAATTAGAAAATGTCCTGAAAAAATGGTTACTTCGGCGAAAACCTAGCAAACAAGCATCTTGGTAACAACAAAAAAAGCAAAAAAGAAAAAAATCCAAAAAAATCAGAAAAAGGATTGAAAATAGTAAAGAAAAAAATCATCCTCTAGTGAAAACCACTTCGGTGGCACTTTGGACAAGTACCTTGGTGAAAACTTGGCAAACATGCACCTTGTGTAAATAAGCACATTCCATCCACCGGGACTTTTATGGCTTGTTCTGCATCACCCATCCATTACCCTTCCATCATCCATGGCATTCAAATATCTATCCATCACTCACCCACCCACATTTGCATCATAGCTTGGTCCTGTGTTCATATCATGATCCCTCCTAGTACTACTCGTTCCATCCTCAAGTTCAGTTTGTCCTGCCTTTATCGGAGTAGTCTATTGCCTCGCACTGGGGGAATGTTCTCACTAGATGAGATTCGTGTATGATCTTAAAGTCCTCAAATCAGAAAATCCAAAAACATTAGAAAAACTAGAAAATCCAAAAACATTAGAAAATCAGAAAATCCAAAAACATCAAAACATATTAAAATCCCAAAAATAGGTCAAAAATTCATTCAAAAATTCAAAAACAAAGTTGTCTTTTTGAACTATGGGTCTCTGAGCCTTGAATGTAGGCAAGGTTGATCTTTGATCATCGCCCGAGACACTTAGGTCAATCCTTTAGGTGTCCATTATAATAAATTGACATCTTATCATGTATATCATAATCTGTAAATCGGTCAGCTCGTCAGTCGAACTACGTGGTCTCTATGTGTATAACGTAGGAAAGGCTCATCTGTTGATCAACCCCCAAGACCCCTAGGATAGGTCTTTAGGTTAGTCTTTTGGTCAAAATCTTAGAAAACCCCAAAAACATCAAAAAATTGAAAATCAAAACATTTGAAAATCTCAAAAATACCAAAAATAGCCTCAACACATCTCTTAAAAAGATCAAAAACATCCAAATATTTGAAAAAATCCATCCATCTCATCTCGCATTGCACCCGCAATAACATTACTCATAATAAACAATCATCATCCTCAATCTTCGGTAAGATAATCATAAACAAGTCTTGCAGGCAAAAAGTAAAAGCTCAAAATGTCAAGTCTTAGGTCTAAGTCAGTACGTAAACAAGTTGGTCAACTCTTTGTGTCAATAACTTATCATCCAATTGGACCCATATCAATCATTTGAAAGAATGCTTCGGATAAACAAAATGACGTGCCACCATCCACTAACATCTCCTAGGATGAATCCTTCCTACAATGGGCATTATCTTTTGGCAATAGTTTCAGTTCTTATCCTTAAAAACACATCACCTTTTGGTTAGCGGTATTGAAGAACATCAGCTTGTTTGTTTACTTTGTCTTTATCATATTGACTTATCTTATTGCGCTCATTCCAAGGACTTCTCGATGATATCTGAACAAGAGGATTTAGAGAAATAGGAATGGGGCAACGATCATTATCCTTTGTCTGATGTGCTTGTTGGACGTTCTTGTAATATAACCTTGGTGAATACTTGCTTTGTTAGGTATGTATGGAGGAGGTTTTGGGAAACTTGTTGACTATTACATTGATAGGTTATACCTTTTTGTGTTTTGGTCCGAGCTATTTGAAACTTCTAAAGTGCATCCTAGCAAGGTTTTCATATGTCAGGTGTGAACAAGGATACTCCTATCTGTTTGTTAAATCAAAGTCCATCACACTAGATACAACACCATCCTAGTTTTCTATACCTTGATGCATCATACCACAGGTGTTATCAAACATAAGGAAATTGGCCCTTTGAAAATCCCAACTCCTCGGCAAGAAATCATCATTTTGCATTTTCATCATCCCGTGTCGTGTTGAAATGACTTCTTCTCTTTCATCCCTTCTTTCTTATCATGCTAATAGGGTACTATGACAGTTCATCATCATCATCGTCATTGTCATCGATCCTACATCCACAAATCATTAACATAATGCATAAACATATCATATAGGAAACATCTACATTGCACTTCCATCATCATATAGACATGACATTATATGAATTTTTCATAGAATTAGCATATCCCTTTCTCACAACATTGCATCCATTTTTCCCACCACATTGCATTTATCACATAAATCATTGCATAACATTTGCATAAACATTACCACCTATGGTATAAATCATACATAATAGATACATAAGCATTATAGATAATCCATTGCATACATACTTGCATAACATCATAAAGTCATCTCACACATTACGTTCATTTTGCATAAAAGATCGTCATATCAGTGCATATAGTGCATCACATTAAAGGCATACATTACATTTAATATGTTTAGGATAATAACATAGATTTTTATTCGAAGCATCTTAGGAAACCATCTCATTTTTCATTGTATCATATAAAACATGACCATTGCATCTACATTGCATTAATCATCCATGTCATCTCATAAACAACATCACGATCATTTTTACATCTCATTGCATCAATCATTCCACATCATTATAAGCATAAATCAGAACATACATCCATCACATACAAAACGTACATCCATCCATAAATATTTTTTAAGCATGATTCACACCATTTCGTGTATACACCATAGATCATTTTCCATATCATTTTGCATCATTACACATCACATAAATACATCTGCATATCATAAGTCGACATAATATAGATCTATTAGTCATAATCATAATGCATACATCATCGGAAATAAATATACCATAACATCATTGCACAACATATAGAAATAGAATCATCCATACATGCATAAATAAATGATACACATCACATCATGTCAAAATCATCATCGACTCATATATATATCATCAATAAAGTAACTGTCATAGTACAAAATAATCAGATCACTATACATGTATTTCAATTAGTACAAAAAGGCCCATCGGGCTATCAAAAAGGAGCCCATAAGGCACAAAAGTATCATCTCGATCAAGGTCTACCCCCCTGTATGTTGCCCTCACCCCTGTCACCATGACCCTCTGATGGTCTATGGTTGGTCTGTTGCGAGTACTCTGGGACCTGTGCTACTCTAGGTACGGCCTCATGATAATGCATCGAATAATACTCAGCCTCTCGAATGACATCCCTATAGGATCAAACCGACACTGTACTCTGAGAGGAGGAGGCTACCATGCTCTCCAACTGTTGTTTTCGGCCTAGCTCTATGGCTACTTGTAACTCTGTAGCCTATCTCTACTATATGGCTTGATCCCTCTTGACCCTAAGTTGATCTCTCTCAGTCCTAGCCTGATCCCTCTCGGTTGTCACAGTCTAGACCTGAGCCTGAAACTACACAATCAGTGCATCTCGAGGATCCACCTACCCTACTGGTTGTGCTCGTGGTTGTACCTAAGGCTAATCCTTAGCCCGTGGTGGTACACCTAGTGGCACCTACTCCTGATCCAACATCGGTACATCTGCCTGACCTGGCTAAACTAGAGGCCCAGTTGGTTGCTCCTGTCGTGCACCATCCCTCCATCCTCGTCCTCCCCCTCTACCTCTCACCCTCCACCAATCAAGGACTACACCTAGAATCATCAAATGTAGGGGAGGTCGGAACCAATCCTTGTATGCCCATGTCACACCTAGATCTACAGGCCCCTAATTGTAGGCCCATGGCCGAGCCACTAACTGTCTAAAACTGTCAATGGCCTCCAAGGAAAGAATGTATCACCCCCATGAAACCTATGACATGGTGCAAGAAAAGACGGCCACATAGTCATCATCCGGCCAATCCTAGGGCTCACCAAATTGATGTTGCATGCGCCCCAACAGATATCGCTCTTTCATAGTGTGCTCCTGCCTCTGCATGAAGCGGTCCTAGCGAGTGTAGAACATCTAATCTACATCACCGTCTCATCCAGGCCGACCAAGGTACGATCGCCATGTGAATACCTACATCTCATCTAAGACCCTCCTCCAATAGGGGATCCTATGCTCACTTGTGTGTGTAAAGGACACACCACCTCTGTAGTGCCATACAAGGGGATTGTCTGGCATCATTAGAACTGTAACAATCTGTAGTTGAAGGACAACAATGTGCTCCCATGCCAATACATGGAGAAGTGTCACGCCCACTCTGAGTGCTTTGTCATCGAGGTAGACGTACTCGTGGAGATCTATGTACAAAGAGGCAAGAAGAAACAACCCCCAAGCAAAACAGACTGGTCTGTCATGAACCATATGCTCCTAGCAGAGTCCCCAACTAGGACTAAAGTATCGGCCCCATCGGTCTAGGGAAACGAGACTCAAAATAACTATTGCAACAACCAAGCGGAAGGGAGGTATTAGGGCCCTATGTTGCTCGAGCTTGATCTGCCCCTCACAAATAATGATGTCCTATGTGGCGAGGAATCTATGGCAAGCATTTTGCCCCTCATCCATATCAAAAATGACTCACCGACCATGAATCGACAATCGTAGGATGTGCCAAATGTCCTCCAAAGTGATAGTGGCCTCGCCGATGGGAAGGTGAAATGAAGAGGTCTCATTGTGCCATCTCTCGACAAGCGCTGATATCATCCCAAGGTGCATGCGAATGGGCATTGCATAGGTGATGTACCATAGCCCCATGTCTCATAGTCGGTCCTAGTCTCTGTCGCTCAGGTCTCGTAAATAACTGAATAGATCATGTGACCTGTGCTCTTGGGAGTAGAGCTCCCTCACCACATCCTACATCAAGAAGGGTCATCATGTTAAAAATTTTGAATTTTTTTTGCCGAGCGTCCAAGAAACCTCTCCAATGTCACAATCTGTGAAGGCATCGCAGTTTGATTTTTAATCAAACTCCGATGCTAGGGAATAGAAGGCTGAAAGTGCACCACCGCGGTGCACTTTCCTTCCCAGTGGCACAGTTTGCAAAAATACAGGACCGCCGCATTACAGTTTGGAAATCGCCCCACCAGCCATGAGCTCAACGTCGAAGTTTGGAATTTATTTTCAAACTCCAAATTCCACCGCTATGGTGCTATTTGACATTGAGTGGCGCAGTTTGATTTCTGAGCGGCGCTATATAGCACCGTTGCAAAAGGACCACCTTTAAATGCATTAAATAAGTGTTAAAAAGAAAAGCGGAGCTCAAGTAAGGATCACTTACCAATGCCCAAATGTTGAGTGGCTGCTGGAACATTTAAACATGGTCAGAAATGTGCATTGGAAGCTGTCATTGCACCATATTGTCAAAGGGTCAGAGCTCAAATCTCAGGAGTGCTAAATTATGGTTGTGTGTGAAAATGAATTGAAAGTGGCCCCTCGAAGCCTTTTTAAGCTTGAAAATTAGGGTTTTTTTCACCCTAATTGGCTATCCTGCTAGGGTTTTAGACCCTTGAACCTATTTTTGTCTATTTGAGGCTTGTTTTACATTGTTTTATTGCATTTAGACACGTTTTTGGCCTCCTGGAGCCTTTTCGGACCTGTCGGGCACCTTGTCCTCTTTTTTTCATGAGATCACCCAAAATTTGAAATTTTCATCCAATCTCTTGAGGTGGCAATATATTGGCATGTTTTCTCTCACCAAGCAGCAATGGGGCAAGATTTTTTAATAATGATTTTTTTTGGCTTTGATCAAAATCACTTATTCTTTGAACCAACACAACAAGTGCACTACTTCAAAGAGGGGAAAAATTTAGACACGTAAAATATACCGATTGACATTATGCATCTGATCATGACTACTAGCATCGTTTCATCCTTAATCATCCTTCATTCTAACCATGATTTAATCAAATTCTCTTATTTGATTAAATTCATCAATATTCCTCTCTTAATTAAATAAACCAGTTATCTAATTAAGTCACCTCTTCTTGATAATTAAATTAATCATTTTGATCTAATTATCCCTATTTAATTAAATAATTAATTTTATTTGATTAAATCTCTAATGTCTATCTATTAAATTAAATAAATTAAAACCTTATTTAATTAATCCTCTTATCATATTCTTCTCCTATTTGATTTAAATAAATCCACAAATTTAAGTCAAATAAGTCACATCAATTAATCCCCTTCATTAAATTAATTAACCTTGATTAATTTAATCTCCCATCATGTCCCATCCTCCAACATTTACCACTTGCACATGAAAATAGATTTAATTGATTTATTAAATCCCTATTTTCCTCAACAAGGTATCTTTTGGAATATTCTCCAAGTTTGAATTCAAAAAATCCAAGTTGACATGTACATCCAACAAGGCATTTACTCCATATTACATGTCCTTTTCCTTGAGCCAAGTGGCATTTAATGCATTCTTTCTTCCCTCTTCCAAGTCATTTCAACAAATTAAAAATTCAAAAATAGGCATTTATTGGCATAATCCTCAAAACTTGCACATCCTCCATCCACTCATAGATTCACAAGTGGCATCTTTCCATTGGTTGAATGTTAGTCCCACATTGCTTAAATTTGGACATTCATCCTTCAATCTCATCTATAAATGAAGAGCTCATCTCTTCATTTGATCATCCACAAATTATGCAAAGTTACCATGCTCAAATATCTATCAAATTCCATCCATCACCATTGAATCTTAGCTAGGTTATGCAGGTTTTTAGCTTGGAGCTCTCATCAAGCATCAACAAAGTGGATCAATCATCAACATTCATAAACATACATCAATCTTGCATCATAGGAATTGGGAAAGGGCCAATTTTCACATCAAATTGGCACCAATTCCCCCATGGGATTATGAGTTTTATAGCTTAATTAGGATTCAATCTTTATTTTTTTGTTTTCATTGTGTTCTTCATAATTTTTCCTAATTTGAACTTGGTAAATGGATTTCATGGGGAATCCTTGTTCTTGCTTGCAATTTCTAATCTAATGTATTTGTTCTTATTGTTTTGCAGGTATTAGGATTGGGGTTCGTACAAGATCATCACACCAGACTCCTCTAATAATTTTCTTCCCTTCTCTAGAGTCATGTTCTTCATTTCACTCTCTGCATCCATTTTCAATGTGTTCAACAACTAGCTTTCATTATTGGGTGTGATGTCTACAACTGATTTCGTTATTTTTTTCCCTTTTGTTTGTACAAGAAATATTTAAATTCATGAGATTTAATAAACTGGTCATCTGAGACAAAAGATTTATAAGCTAATTGCCTAGCATCTATGTCAAATGTTTCTCCAACTTCTTGTTCTTTGTTTCGAGATTGATACTCTTCAATCCTTAGGTTGGTGATCTTATTAGGTTGGCTTTGGGGTTCATTTTCTTCAAAATATTCCTCACTAGACTAGAGGATAACATTTCTATTTCTTGCATCTCCTTCATCTTGTATTCAATTTCTCTATTGTAATTATCAATTTCCAATTTGGCCTTTATTCCTTCCATGTTTCTGATAATATCATCATGAGGATATGGTACATGAACATATCCACCTAAATTTTGTTTTTCTCTAGAAAAATCAATAAAGCCTTCAAGATCAAATCCTTTCCTTGGTGCAACATTCTTCATATTGAAATTTGACAATTAATCCAAAATGAGATCATATCCTTCTTTTGATACTACAGTAAAATCCCCAAGACACAATGTACTAGGCATGAATGACTATTTTTCATATGCACTCAAGTTCATGACATTGGAATAATCTAGTTGCCTGACAATCTCTAGATATGCAATTCTATCTAGCACAGTCTTGGGTAATAGGAAAGGTGTGTCTTCAAAACCATAAACCGTTATCATAGTGAAATCAATAAAGCAATACCAATCACCTCAATTATGAGTTGTAGTCGATGGTCCATTCAAATCCTTAGGCCTTAAGAACCTTTTTATCTCATTAGAAAATGAATAATTACAAAGGTTGTCATAAAACCTGTACAATGGCTTGACAAAGTGTTCAAAATAAAAATAATTAGAATTGACAAATCTAATGTCCCAAATGGAGGTCCATAATTGTATCGATAATGGTTGACCCTCTTTATCCAACTGTGTGATTCTTAATTCCTCTAGCCATATTCCTAACTATTGTCCATAGTACAATATCATGTGCATGAGAAGGGAATACTGTTTAAAGTGCATTGTGGGAGAACTATTCTTCATGGCCATTTTCCCTAAGTCAATCCCTCTAGAAATGTGTGAAGCATAATCAAAAGGTCTTGTATTGTGACATTGTATGCTTGTTGTGATCACCATTGGCCCTATAGACATAAATTCAAAGACCTTTGTTCCCATTATTTGACCCATTGAGAAGTAAGTATATTTTAAATAGGGCTTGAACAAATCAACATGGAAGGGAGGCTTGTCACCATCCTCAAGTGGTACTAGGCTTCCGTCTTCTCTAGGCCTGTGTAATGGTAACCTCCATCCTTTGTAGTTAGTTTCATCCTCCAGTATTCCCTTTCTAAATCCTCATGCACTATATGCTGATCACATGTGTCATATAGGCTGAAAACTTCACAAAGTGCAATTTTGGATACATGTATGAAAGGTTCTCCTTGTGGGTTGCAAATGGCTTTAAGGTCTGAGTTATAATAGTTGGCCAGAAGTTTTATAAGGTCTATATTAACAAAGACGTTGGGAACAATGAGCTTTCCCAAATTGAAATTCCAAGGGTTACAAACTGGTTCAAATTTACTTCTCCGACAATAATGAAACATGAACAATTTGTATCCCCTAATGGGGGTCCACACATCACCTACATGTTTGCATTTATCTTCTAATCTTTCTACATCAGCCCTCAATTGTGTAGACCTTCTATCTTTTTTCCCTAAACCAGGTAATTGATCAATGAGGTCTTGGTTTAGTTTCCATTCTTTTGTTTTCAATTTGTGCCCTGTTTTAGTTTATTGCTTCTTATTTTAAAACTAGCTACTTTCACCTTGTTGCTTCTTATTTTTTGTTTTTTTAGAATTTTCCATCTTATTTTTCTATGAGATGGCAGAATTGAATTGTAATCTATCAATTGTAGGGATATTTTGTATGCTTACTTGTATGTTTTTGGGTGCACTAAATTCCTTTACTTCCGCTCAATCTCCCATCCTTCTTCACTGCAACTTCTGAAAATTCTTTTGGTTCAATCTCTTTTCAATAAAAAATGTTCATATAATGCTCATTTGTGCGACCATTAATGTCCACCACTAGAAATGAATGCAATAGGTTTTTCAAATTTCAAAATGTCAGAGTGATACAAAAATATTACATCAATGGAACCCCTCTAGTCTCAGGCCGATCTGTGTGCTTTATTTGGTGCCATCTTTATTTATACATTCATAACTGATTGCCAAGACTAACTGAATGTATTTTTGATATGAAGTGTCCATTTGGTTATCTTATTAAATCAGGAAGACATCTTAACAATCTCACTGATATTGTACAACTTCCTTTTCTCTTTCTTTTCAATAACTAATGTTTCGGGGAGAACATTATGAAGTCTACCTGATATCAGGGTAGTCTGGACCATTATAAATCCTTTTAAGCATCACCCGATTTCTTTATGACAAATAGTGGTCATCCAAATTATCATCAGGCTGACATGTGTCATTGCTAAGAGAATACGATGCCTTTTCGATATACTTGGTCTCTCTGATATGTTTCCTCCACCGCTTTGTTCATTGGGATAACTCGGTGGGACTTTCCCTAAAAAAATTTCTAGTTTCCCTCATCGGAGTAACCCACGTAGTTGGAGAGATCTGAGGAACCCACTTCGATCATACATGTCTCTCTGATAAAATTGTTCTACTATTTTATCAGTGAAAGTATGTATGTTTCTCCTCGATAAGGTCTCCATCGGTGTGACGCACGAGCTCAGTGTGATTTGAAAATTTCCCTTCGACTAGCTTGCTTTTGTTGATAAGTTTTTTCATTGGTGAAATGTTATGCATTATTTTCCCAATTATGCACACTTGTTTATCTTTGGGATCTTTGATCACTGTAACTTTATTCACCTCTTCCTGATTTGCATAAAATATTCAATAAAAGGCTATGACTTGTTGATCAGAAATAAATTCACATGATCTTCTCGATAAGGATCAATTACTCTTAAAGTTTTGCTCAACTATGACCATGGAGATGCTTATATGCCAAATGTCGTATTCATGGGATCATTAGTTAACATTGGTTATAAAATGGATTTGGTCACATGAATTCTTGCAATTTATGAAATCAAATGTAACAAATAGTGAATAGGATTTCTAGTCCTAATAGTGGCTCCGATTGGGGATGTATACCCCTTGTGGGTATAGCAAGAATCCAAGTATCTGGGGAAGCAAACCAAATGTCTTATCTATCTCGTATGGAAGTTGAAGTGAATTTAGGAATGGGTGAGAAATGGAAGTAGAGTGGAATCCTATACTACTGTGCATGGAAAAAAATATTTTAAGAGGTTTCTCAAGAATTGTCCATGCACTCGCAATTCTTAATCCTCATTATGGTCTTCAAGAAAAGAAGTTCTTTAAGAACTATCCATGTACTGACAATTCTTGTTCTTCTCCTGTCATGTTCTAGAGGTAATATGAATCGTCACCACCCTTGCCAACAATGACAAATGGTCCTAACCATATACACCTAAAATTGGTCAAGACATTTAATTAACTAAATCTACTTATTTGATTAATATTTCAACTACTTATAAATAAATTCTCAATTTATTTATATAGTTCATATCTTCTAATTCTTCAAATCTAAAATCACATTCATCTAATTTAATTAAATAAACATATTTCTGTATTTTTTTTATTTAATTAATTTTCACTAATCCCATATTTAGAATTCAAGCACATGTCTGCAAATTTTCATGCCACCTCACCAAGGTCACATAAAATTAAAGAATTCTAATTTTTAAATTAGAATTATCTTCAACAAACTTTCAAACACATGGCTTGTTCCTCACACACTTCTTCAACAAACTTTGAACACATGGTATTTTTCTCTTGCACTTGATTCCCTCTTCCATTTGGCATGTTGTCTTTGGTCAAGGGAACATCCTTCTTGATTTTCTCCATCTCCACCATTCATCCCTCTTGTTTGAATTTGGACCATCAATTGCTACCACATCACAAGATGCTTGGAAAAGCCTATAAATACAACCCTTTGCTATAGTATTTTACATCCCACATTTGAGTAGAGTTATTATGCAGGAATAGCCTTGGAGCATTGGAGCATTTGGAGTTTAGAGTTAGCATTGTTTAGCATTTAAAAAAAATTGCATTGTATCATCATGTTAACTTAGAATCATGTTTTGCTTTATAGTTGCATTTTAAATCATTTTTTGCTTTATAGTTTCATTTTAGTTCATCATATCAATGGTTATTTGAGCATATGCAGAATAATTTTAGCTTCTTATCACAACATTTGCATCACATAATCTAACATCATTATCCATTTGTCCATATCTCCATTATCATAGCATCATGGTTTTCATCACATAATTTCATGTAGGAACCTAGATTTCTTGCATTTAGAATAGCACCTCATTTCTCAAGTTGTCATTTTAACAACCATAGTGCATATACAAAATCTGAGAGCCAATATGGTTTAATAAATCCTTGAGAATAGAGAACAATGTAGCATTTTTAGGAATTTAATCTTGTTTCAATTTGATTCAGTTTTATTGATTAAATCTCTAATATAATAAGTCTCATTGGTGTTTGTGTTGATTTACTAACAACTCCTACATTTCACACACACATAAATTGGTGCCCACTGCGGGGCTAGACCCCATTTTTAATAATTTTCTAGAAAAAAAAATTTTAACAGGTTGGACGTGACGTTTTAGTGCGACTGTGACTTCTTTTGGCACATACAACAACTCTTTCAGCTCATCTGGGGTCTTTTTTGGCACATGCGACTTATGTTTCAATGCATACCACAACTCTTTCAGTGCATCCGAGGTCTATTTTGGTGCATACGACTTTTGTTTCGGTGCATACGACAACTCTTTCAACACATCCGAAGTCTGTTTTGGTGCATACGACATTTCTTTTAGTGTATCCAACAATTTTTTTAGCACATTTAGGGAGTCTTTTAGCGCTTTCAGTCAATACTTTAGTGCATTCATTACTTGTTTTAGCTCATTCATTAGTTCTTTTAGTGCATGCATGAGTTATTTTAGCGCATAAAGTAGTTGTTTTAGTGCATTGGAATGATATTTTAGTGCATTGGATCACTGTTTTAGCACATCTATTTAAATCTATAAAATTTTAAAAATCCAAGAACTAATTGGTGTTTTCTACTTGCAGGTACTTTTATATGTTGGTCAAAGACAATATTATCAAACTACTAATGATTTATGGAGGGGTTGGAGTTATTTAATGCTTTCTTTTGATTAAGATAAGCATCTAGCTTAATTAGAAGGTTAAAGAACACTATGTCTTTCGTGCTTGATGAATGGTAGGAATATGCTCTCCCCTTAACTGGGTGACCAAAAGGCCAGACCTATTCACTTTTGTTTTGTTTTATCCATAGAGGGCCTTCCTTGTGGGAAAAATTAATCACCCAAGGGAACGACCCAACTAGTAACACGCTAAATCCAAGCGACTTCCAACCAAGATATAAATGTGGGTACTTGAGGAAAGTTTAATTATCACGAGGATTTTTCTGATAAGAAAGGAAGCAATGGTCTCTTACCATATGGATGATCCCCCACAAATGAAATGCGTATATTAAAACCTCTTGTTTAGAAGGCCAAAATCCTTATTCTATTTATTGGTGCAAGAATGGTCGTTTTGAAGCCGTCCCACATTTTTGTAGCTTTTAGTAGAGATGAGAAGTATGCCATGGGAGATTCATGGGTATTGATGCTTGGCTTCCCTGAGAAGTGAGTGTCATGGAGGGGAGCCAATGGGGTCAAGCATCTAATCATCCGCTAAAATTAGGCGCAGCTAGAGTAAAATCCAAGTGGGAATCCAGTGAATATTGTCCTACATAGCCTTAGGTTGTACATGTTTGATGTGTTTCAAACAAATTTCAAACAAAACATCACACAATGGAAGTGAAAACCTTGATTCAAAAATCATCCATTTAAATGCTTGATTCTTGCAACTTACAAGCTAGAAACCAAGAAAAATCCATTGTTCAACAAATTACACCTTGGTAACATTCAGATTCATGGATTAAAAACAAGAAAGACTGCCAAAAACATTGAAATTTTTTGGAATGGCATATTTTTCCTCTGCTCCAAGGCATCTAGTCAGTTTTATAGCACGTTTGTGCAGTCTTTTAGCACATATACCCTCTATTTTAGTGCATGCAGTCAATCTTATAGCACATCCATTCATTCTTGCAACACATTCATATGTTGTTATAGCGCATATGTGCAATCTTACAACACATCCATCTTCTGTTATAGCACATACAAGCATTTTTATAGCACATTTGTGCAATCTTCTAGTGCATTCACTCTCTATTATAGTGCATTCACTACATATTTTAGCGCATCGACCCTCTATTCCAGCGCGTTTAGGAAATCTTATAGCACATTTTTGTAATTTTTTGGCACATCCATCCTCTATTTTAGCACATCCAGGCTCTGTTTTAGTGCATCCATTAAATGCAAAACCTAAGAGTTAAATTTATCCCCTGTTTCACAGTTTGAGCCAAAATTTAGAATCTTTTTCAATCCAAAATCATTCCTCAAATACCAAAGAGTCTAAACTTGTTAAAACTAACCTCTACAAGTGGAATTCTCCAATCTAAACTTAGATCTAAACATCTCAAAGTGCCTAAATCATCAAACTTATCATATCTTTGATTTTTAAGGCTAGTTTCATCATAAGAATTTATCATCCTTTCATCACGAAGCAAAGATGTGCAATCAAATAAACTTAGTCTCATCAATATAAATTTTCATTCTATTAGACCTAGTTGTAATCCTTGGAACTATTCCAAACAAAGATCAAATTTTAGTCAAAGTATAACACTTGTATGCCCGTCCAAACAAGATTCCAAAAGTAGAAACTCAAGGAAAAAGAATTAGAAACACAAAACATTGGGACTCAAAGCATCTAAACTCCAAACATCAAAACTCAAAACACTGAAACTCAAAACACTAAAACGCAAAGCACCATGGATGAAGCTAAAGAGAATCCTTTCCATGGAATCCACAACAATGAAGGGAAAGAAATAACTAAGGAAGATATCCAAAATGTTGAACAAGATCCAAATTTCCACAAGTTCTTAGAAAAGATTTTTGAAAGAAATGGGGAAAAATACCTCCTTATGCTAGCTAAACAAGGTGTCAAATTGCCTGATGATTTTGATGTGAATCAATTGAAAGCACCTCCCAAAAAGCCTGAAAATGATTCAAAATAAGTGGTTTCCCTAACTCATCAAATGAAGAACCTTCAACAATAAATTCTTGATATGCAAAGGGGAACTTCAAAATGATACTTGATACAAGACATTTGTCCATATTCATTTGATCAAGATATCCACACAATTCCTTTTCCAAAACATTGCAAATTCCCAAAGTATGACAAATACAATGGGAAAATAGATCCAATTGATCATGTGAGAGAATTTAGAACCATGAGTCTTGAATTTGCTCACGAAGAAACTTATTTGATGAGGTTGTTCCCAAGAAGTCTAGGTGGACAATGCCTTGAATGGTTTTCAAAACTCACACCACCAATCAAAACCTTTGAAGAATTGTTAAAAAAATTCATCACTCAATATTCTTATAACATTCAACATGACATAACAATGAAGGACCTTTGCAACTTGAAACAAAAAAAGGATGAATCGTTCCTTTTTTTTTGCAAAAATGGAGAAGGTTATTTGCAAGATATTCTTGTCTTGTACTTGAAAAAGAAAAGATGGAAATCATTATTGATATCCTAAATGATGAGATGAGCTACAAATTGGAATTGCAATTTCCACCCACTTTCAAAAAATTTATTGAAAATGGGATTAAAATTGTAGAAGCTTTGGTCAAAAGTGGAGTCATAAAACTTTACAATGAAAAAAACACATCAAACTCATCTAACAACTACAATAGTGGTGACAAACCAAAGTTTTGGCAATGAAACAAGAACGTGGGTAATAATGATGGCACAGTTGAAAACCAAAATACAAAACCTGTATTCAACTTGACAATATTGTCCACCAAAACTAATTAGAACAACAATCCACCCAACAACCAAAACAACAAACCAAATGTCAACCAAAACAACAATCAAAGTAATGTTGGATCTACAATACCATCATATCGAACATCCTCAAATCGAAGAAGGTTCACACCTTTGGGACAATCATTAGAATCAACATTAAAAGAATTTCTTGAAGCTAAATTCATAACATTACCAGAGGCAACAAATTGGGAGCCACAAGTTAAACCTCGATGGTGGAATGATGCACATTTCTATGTCTTTCATTGAAACAAAGGGCATAAAACTAATGATTTCATGTAATTGAAACACTTGATACAAGACTTGATTGACAACAAGACCATATTTGTAGGACTCCAAACAAATAATGATCATGGAGTGTTCAAAAACCCTCTACCAAACTATGAAAAGGGGGATTCCTCATCATCAAATACCAAGGAAAAAATGTGAACTATGTTTATGGCACCACTATTCTCCATATTGAGGTGGTTGATGATCAGACCCATGACAAACCAGATCTTATTACAACTGATGACCCAATAAATGATAGCATCATTGAACATGAACAAAATGTCATTGCAAATGAAAATCATCACCATGATATCAACACTCCCTCACATCAAATCAATGACCTTGTGCCAATAAATTTGATTAGCAGCATTGTTGCAAATGACAACCAAATCAATGTTATTAAATTCAAAGAAAAACAAGACAATTCACCGATCAATGCAATCATAAGAGGACAAGCCAAGGTAACATTGAAAGGAGCTACACCTTCCATGTCCAAAGCAACTACTGCTATTCATGCAACTCAATATAACATTGTTGACAAGTTGCAGAAAATACCCACTCAAATATCCATATTTGAGCTTCTCAAGATCTCACCAGTGCACAAGGAAATCTTGGAACAAGCTCTGGTTGCCACCACGGTACCAAACAATCTAGAAGTTTTCCAATTTCAGACTATGGTGAGACATTTGACTGAATCACACTACTTATCATTTTTTGAACATGATGATGTATCTATCACCCATCCAAACAATGTTTCTCTTCACATTGAGGCCTTAATCCATAAACACCACATTAAATGCGTTCTAATAGATGGAGGAGTTGGCTTAAATATCTGCACTCTAAAACTTTTTTGTGCACTTGGATATTCTGAAAATGCTATTGATCCTAGGAGGAAAATCACAATAAAAGCATATGATGATGAAGAGAGATCCTCCCAAGGATTGATTGTCTTACCAATTCAAGTATGACCAGTTGTCAAATATATAGTATGTCAAGTGTTGGACAAAGAATTAACCTACAACGTACTCTTGGGAAGTCCATGGATTCATGAGATGAAAGTTGTACCATCAACATATCACCAGTGTTTGAAATATCCTTTTAATGGACAAGAGATCACTATTGTTGTTGATTCCAACAACCCCCAATACTGCAACATACTCAGAACAACCCAAGACACTTTTGTGCCACACAACAGGGAAGCTACAACTCCTAGTTCATCCAATAGTGAAAAACAACTAAATGCTTTGTCAAAGTGGGTGGAGAAAAAGGACCAATCAAAAGATGAGGGTATTAATAAGTCTACTCCATCAAATCTTGAAGGTGAACTTAGTTCCTTATCAAAATAGGTTGAAAAGATCCAATTGAAAGATAAAGGCATGGGGGAATACTCATTTGAGCAATCCTTGTGTTTATCACAACTCTCATCTTCTCCTAAGTAATATGGACAACCATCAACATCAAGAAAACAATCATCACAACCAACCACACTCTTTGATGGAAATTTTGTAAGAGCAGGCACCTTAGTGGATGAATCAGAAGACAAGGAGGTTTTGAATTGGTTGTACAAGGATGAAGAACAATCAAAAGCATCCACTTCAAATGTACTGACAAAGTAATATGGAAAAGGAAAGACAATCTTGGAAAAGATGGGATATGAGGGAAAAGGTCCTATTGGTGAAAGAAAGGAAAGCATCATAGAACTTATACAACCCATGAATTCTAAGGAAAAGATGCGACTAGGGTACAAGGAAGAAGCAAAAGAAGAAACCAAACAACAAGTTTTCAAGATAATCCTTCAATTGAGAGATAGTTTTGAAACATAGTCCAATGAATATGAATGGGATTACCTCTCTAAAGATTCTTGTCATGATAAGGAGAGTGATGCAGTACAAAAGTATACACCAACATGTACAGATTAAAAATCTTGAGTTATCGACCACTTGAATTCGGATCACAGAATATCGATGACTCAAGTGAAGACGTTCATTCTTCAAGCGAGTTAGATACTTCGGAAGAGAGTAACATATTAGACCTCCATATTGCCATTGGACATTTTGACAACATTTCCATCATGATGCTTACCCCTTTTGACCTCAGCCAATCTGACGATTTTGTGCCATTAATACACCCCGAATTAATTGACTAGGACCAATCTAAGTTGTTTGATCTACCCACCTTTCTAAATGATGACACCATCGCTAACTTCCTCTGTTCTAATAACCCTGAAACATGTTCCATCATCGAATATCATAATGGAACTTTAGACAAGGGGAGTACCAAATCTTCCAACTGCAAAATGGATACCAAAAGTAGATATAATGGTGAAAACCATTTAATGGAACTATTAGATCCAGAAAATCTAAAAAGAAAGAGTGCATCTCAAGGTGAAAACCTCTCTGAGGCACTAAGAGATGGAAGATTTGACACTCTCCCTGAGCACTATCAGGAGAGATCATTAGTGTTGATTAAGCCTACACAGTCTATCAATGTTGGAATAAATGAAATAGTGAAGACCCTACATCTAGCGGCATCCATGACAGAGGAGGAAAAACCCTGTTTCACTGAATTCTTTGAAGAGAGGCAGATCAACTTTGCTTGGTCTTATGCTAACATGCCAGACATAGATCCAAAACTGATCATGCATCATTTATCACTACCATCTAGCATAAAATGAATAAAGCAAAAGTTGAGAAAAATGCACCCTCATATCGCCCTCTTGGTAAAATCTAAATTAAAGAAGCTATTAGATGTGGGATTTATCAGACCTATTGACAATGTCGAGTGGATATCACATATTGTGCCAGTCTCAAAACCAAACAAAAGCATCAGGATATGTAGAGACTTCAAGGATCTTAACAAAGCTTTTCCAATAGATTATTTTCCTCTATCTAAAATCGACATCGTCGTAGACTTGACTGTTGGACATGAAATGTTATCACTTATGGATGGATTTTTAGGGCATAATCAGATAAAGATAACACCTGAAGATCAAGAAAAAACAACCTTCACATGTCCTTGGGGCACTTTCTATTAGAATGTAATTCCTTTTGGGTTGAAAAATGTTGGAGCCACATATTAGAGAGCAATGACTACCATCTTCCATGACACGATGCACACTTTTATGGAAGACTATGTAGATGACTTATTGGATAAATCATTCACTAGAGAGGACATCTAGAAATTTTAGACAAGATGTTCACTAGACTATGGAAATTCAATGTGAGGTTGAACCCCAAGAAATGTGTATTCAACATAACATCAGCTAAGATTTGGGGGTATATTGTAACGACTAAAGGTATTGAGGTGGATCCTGCAAAAGTTAAAGCCATCATGGATATGCCTCCTCTCAAAAATATCAACCAACTCAGATCTTTGCAAGGAAGATTTCAATCCATCAGGAGGTTCATCGTGCAACTGGCTGAAAAAACTCACCCTTTCAACCATTTACTACACAAGAATGTCTCTTTCAAGTGGGATGAGAAATGTGAAGCTACCTTCAATCAACTCAAGCAATATCTAATGTCACCACCAATACTAGTACCACCAACTAAAGGAAATCCTTTGATACTCTACATTGCAACAACTGAGATATATTTGGGAGCTTTATTGGCACAGGAAGATTTTGCAGGAAAGGAAAGGGAAATTTATTATATCATAAGGACCTTGAATGGTTATGAGATCAATTACGCCTTCATTGAGAAAGCTTGTTTGGTGGTAGTATTTTCTACCCAACAACTCAGACATTACATGCTGACTCACACCATGAAACTCATCACTAAAATTGACCCATTAAAGTACTTACTCAACAAAGTTTCCCTAATAGGAAGACTAGCCAAGTGGGTCATGATATTGAGTGATTTTGGCATCTAGTATGTGGATAGAAAAGCCATCAAGGGTCAAGACATAGCAGATCAACTAGCTGAAGCACCATTGCAAGACAATCATTTGATGAATATTCAATTTTCGGATGCTGATGTCCTTAGAATATCTACACAACAATGGATGTTGTACTTTGATGGCTCTTATACACAACATGGATTAGGTGCAAGAATATTTTTTATCTCACCACAAGGACATACCATTCCCAAATCCTATAGACTAATGTTTCCTTGCACCAAAAAAAAAGCTGAATACGAAGCATTCATCATTGGAATCAAAGTAGCAGTCGAGTGGAAGATCACATAGTTACATGTCTATGGTGATTCTCAACTAGTCATTAACCTAGTGAATGATGATTACCAGACAAAAGATGAAAAATTAATTCCATATAAAGGAATGGTTGATGACTTCAAAAATTACTTTGTAGATATTACATTTGAGCAGATCCATAGAGGTGACAACAAAGCTGTTGATGCCATGGCTACCATTGCTTCTCTCTTACAAATTCCTGAGAAATGATCCTATTATGAGTTCATGGTGGAACAATTTTTCAACCCATCCTATGACAACCCCGAAGCCCAAGTCATCTACCATCTAACCAAGGCTAACATTTCTACCTACGGGAAAATCTACACCTATCTGAAAGATAATACCCTCCCACTTGATTTATCCCACAACCAAAAGCAAAATTTCATCCGATAAGCAGCTCGACACACCCTAATAGCCAATGTGCTTTATCAATGAGGTCTTGATGATATTCTCCTTTGGTGTCTAGAACGTAACGAAGTTGAAACCACTTTACGTGAGATCCATGATGGTATATGTGGCACACATTCAAGTGGCCTAACTTTAGCTAAGAAACTCCTACGTTTGGGGTATTATTGGCCAAAAATGGAGGAGTCATTCCAATATGTCAAAAGGTGCACAAAATGTCAAATCCATGGAAACTTGATACATGCACTGACATAAGAGTTGCAACCTTTTGCATCAACATGGCCTTTTTGTCAGTGGGGATTAGACCTCGTAGGAAAGATTTATCCATCTTCATCCAACAGACACAAGTTTATTATCCCAACCACAAAATACTTCACAAAGTGGATTGAAGAGGTTCCCCTAACCACCATCATAGGAAATCAAATCTCATCATTCATTCTGAATTATATCATTTGTCAGTATGGCATCCCTCAATCCATCATCACGAACAATGATAGACCATTCAAAAATCAGGATGTCCAAGAACTCTATGATAGGTTCCATATAGAACATCAGTTTTCTACACCATACTATCCCTAAGGAAATGACCAAGTAGAGGCCTCAAACAAGACCATCCTAAAAATCTTGAAGAAAACCGTCAACGAGGCTGGACGTGATTGACATGTTCAATTGAACCCTTATTTATGGGCTTACAAAACTAGTATCCTCACCATGATAGGAGCAACATCTTATGCCCTAGTCTATGGATTAGAGGCCATTCTACCTATTGAGGTTGAACTACCATCACTCTATGTGTCACTAAAGGGGATCATTTTAGATGAGGATTACAGAGTCTAGGTTATAGGAATTGGAACTATTGGATGAGTGTCATCAACATGCAGTGGATCACCTAAAAAGCCTATCAACAGAGGACATCCAAAAGTTACAATCATAGAGTAAATCCTAGAAAATTTTAGGTGGGTGATTTAGTCCTGAAAGAGAACCCCTGTAACCAACAAGGTCGAGAGAAGAAGGGGAAATTTGAACCAAACTGGCTAGGTCCCTTTGTTATTGTGTCAGTCTTCAGATCAGGAGCATATCAGTTGGCCAAACTGGAAGGGGATTTGTTTGATGAACCCCTCAATAGCTTGCTTCTCAAAAGGTTTTATACCTAAATCATCTAGTGCATCAGAAAGAGTCCTGAAAAAATGCTTGCCTTGATGAAAACCTGGAAAACAGGTATCTTCATAACAACAAAAAAAAATTTAAAAAAAGTGAAAAATCAAAAAATCTAAAAATCTAAAAAAATGCAATAAAAACAAGTAGTGAAAACCTAGTAACAGGCGCTATTTGTGATAGGTTAGCTTTTCTATCTATTTGAGCATGTCGACCATTTGCTTTCGCCATTCACTTTCGCCATCTATCTTCCTATCAGTGGAAAGCTTCATGTACATATCCTAGAATTGTGGTCGTGTCTCACCCTAGATTGGGGGAAAAATCCTGAACTCACTGGGGGAAATAAAATTTGAGTTTGAACCAATAGAAAAACAACAGTAGTACAACACAACCCAAAACAATGATCATAGTGCAACTCAAAATTGAACATCAATACACAAACATGAACACATCATCCATCCATATCAAACAGCCAAATCAATCAAACCAAAAGCACACTTCAAATAGATGGTTGTTCTTATGAATCATGGATTTATCATTGTGGCATGAATGTTCAACCATTTAACTTTGATTTTTTGTTATCATATCTCTGGAGCAACTCGATGATGTATTGAACTAGAGAATCCAAAAAGGAGTAAGATTTTCTTTGTCTGTTGTCTATGAGTTTATCATTATTACTATGCAAATTATCATAGGAGGTTCTTTACAAAGTATCACTAATGACATTTTGAATTTGCATAGGAAAAATGGTTAAATCTTGTCTGTTTATGCAAGCAATACTCAAGTCATCTTGGTTTAATTATACTTAGATGCTTGTGTTAACTTGTAATATCAAAAATCATGGAAGTATTACTTAGGTCATCATGGTCTAAATATACCATCAATTTTTGTACTCACTTTCAACATTTTAAAGGCTCAATGATGATAAAAAAACACGAAAAATTGGTTGTTACAAATGACAACATCTGCATATTAGATCTACATGGTTAAGTTAGATTGCATCCATGTTAGCTTGCTTCTATATCTATAGGGTTTCCAAAGCTCCAACAATTTCACAATGGTGTTATCTCTCTTATCAATGGATTGAGTACATTTGACATTACCAAAAGCACATCATTTTCATATAGTTGTACTTTAGTTGCATCATCATTTGCATACATTAGAAAACATTATCACATCATTCATCC
Organism: Sequoia sempervirens; assembly: GCA_007258455.2. Classification (NCBI taxonomy): domain Eukaryota; kingdom Viridiplantae; phylum Streptophyta; class Pinopsida; order Cupressales; family Cupressaceae; genus Sequoia; species Sequoia sempervirens. Next base: position 304,261,641 of record VDFB02000008.1, on the reverse strand, counting down.
ATCCAGGCATCACATCATAATAGTTACATCAGAAAACACAAAAAGACATGCATTGCATCTCATCTACATAATCAAAATCATTTCATATAAGTTGCATTAAGAAAGTGCTCCACTAAGCTTAAATGAGTGAGTCTCTTCAGATTTCCAAGAGAGTTGGGAAATATGCCAAGTTTTTTGAAGCTTAACTTAACAAATAATCAATTGAAAAAAAAATTCCCACAGCTCTTGGAAGTTGGATAGATTCACTCATTTAAGCTTAAGACCCTAGAGGTTTTGAAGTCTTGCAAACTCAGTTAAGCATAATCATTTGCATCACATAATCATAATTCATCTTAAAAAACATCATCAATATGTCATCCCATCATCATTACATCCATACATAATCAATATAAACATCACATATCATCACACATCATTTACATAATTGAAATCCATCTCACATAGCATAAACCATATATAATCATGCATTATCTTAATCATCATTGCATACATCATCATAATTATCATGATCATATAAACATTATAAACACATGAAATTATACATCATCATGTGATAATTTCATACAACATTCATTCATTCATTGCATCATTTATTTGCATTAGAAAAGTACAAAAACATAAAATGCATCACATTTCATTAGCATAATAGGATCCATCACATACATCATATCGACATCATTTATAAAGCATCATAGAACCATAACACATTAGTTGCATCATCATTTGCATCCATAACATCATCATGATCATCATCACATAGAACATCACATAACATATATAATAGAAATTAAATGTATCCATCATAATCATCATGATCATCATCATATAGACACAAAAATCATAATCATCGCCGCATATCATATAACCTCAAAATCATAATGTCAAAGTGTAAAAAGATATCCAAGGGTATAAAGAGAAACATCATTATCTAAAAATGTAGCGTATTCTAATGTCTAAAATCAGGAGGTACATCATCAATATCTCAAAAACATCAACGTATATACATGTCCAAAGTACATCAGAAAATCATAAATCAGAGCTATGTCGTGCTCCCCTAGACGATGTCGGCATCACATGACAAGGGCCTCCCCCACCAAATGGACCAGTACCTCCTCCACCTGACAGACCTACACTGGGATCTCTCCTATCTCCAGGAAGTGGCTACGTAACACCCATGCTCATGGTTTGAGACCAAGACCTCTCTGACCGAGACTGTGAAAAACTCTCTCGTCACTCAAGAGGGACTGCATCATGATATCTGACTTTGTAAAACTCTATCTCCTGAGTAGTATGACATACCTCTCTAAAATAATCTGATGAACCGGTAGCCACTGTAGCCTATTGTAATCTCTTGGAGACACCCTCAACCTGCTCCACCCGCCGTCTCAAGGCATCCCTCTCAGCAATAAGTGTCGCAATCTTCCCCTACATCTGTACTTTCCCTTGACCCTGAGCTTAGACCTGGGCAAGCTGAACTTGTACTCGTTGAACTTGTTGTCTAGCAATATTCCTCTCAGTCGTCAATATTTGAACCTGCCCCCAGACCTGCGCTAACAAAGCCTGGGCCTGCTCCAGCTGACCCTGAAGAGTCTCAACATATACCTGTAGTGCAACAATCTATGTTTGCTATTGTGGTGAGGGTAACTGAACATCCACATGTTGCCTCTTGCAAGGCACTCTCAACTCTCCAACATCTAGCTCTAGTCCTCTGCCACCCTCATCTCCTCCCCCATCACTCTCATCATCATCACTATCATCACTGCTATCCTCCTCCTCCTCTCTTTGTTGTCTGTGACCATGACCCAACACCCTCCCCTCCTCCTCTAACAATGGTGTTGGCTCATTCGGGATGGTAATCCATGTGAATGGATGTAGGAATATGTACTGAGCATACTCCTTTTATATTGAAGCAACAATGATATCTGGACGAACATCCCAAGGGATGGCCTATAAACCTTGGAAATGTTTCATCATAACACAAAACTAGTCCCCACTCTGTAGCATCCTATCGTCACTGCGCATAATGGGCCACACCCTGGGGCATCCCCTGCACTCTGCCATACTATCTCAGTACTCTCAACAGTAAGAATCTCTCAATAATAAATCGAGTCCTCCCAATCAGGTATATCGATTGGCACAAAAATGGCATCTTAGTGTCGTCATCTGGCCACTACTCACAATCAAGGTACGACTGCCATACCATAGAATTGAGATCATCCAATGTCCTCTAATAATCTAGTTTTTCCAACATAAGCTAAGCAATTCAACCAACATAAATGTGAACATATGGCCTCATGGCAGGTCATTGTCTATCTCCAACTAACCGGTTGATTGCTATATGCTCACAGTCCTAGACCTGAAGCAATGTGACCCTCACTGATAAACTGGCCCTCCAAGGTAGACCAACTAGTGCAAATCATGATACAAATGCGCGAGCATACAATAACCCAATCATACTCTCTGGAATCCACCCCCATCCAACTGACCATCCCTTTGACCTGTGATCAGGACAAAGGAACCCTCCAATGAAACCAACTAACACGTAAGGAAATGTGGAATACACATCAACCATATCCCTTTAGGGAATCTCATAGCTGCATATAGTATCATCCTCAAAAACTCTGCACAGTGCATCAGTCCCACCCTGCTCCTATGAATCATACAAGACTAGCTCTCCAACCATAGATATTTGTAGAATCCGATAGATGTCCTCTGGAGTAATTGTGATCTCACCAATGGGAAAATGGAAGGTGTTATGCTCACTTTTCCACCTCTCTGCTAAGGCTATCAACAAACCCCTATTGATCCTAATCTAGGGAATATCAATAAGAGACAACAAACCGTATCATGCAATGATGGCTACCTCAGGTGGTGTTAGGTGTCAGATCAACTCCCATGTCCTTGGGAAACACTCTCTAATTTGTAGACTCGTCAGTGGCTCCTATCATCACAAAATTGAAAATCAGTCAATCAATCAATCGACATCAATCAGTCAATCAATCAATCAAAATCAATCAGCTTATGCATCTAATCAACTCTGGTGAGACTTTGATCAAATGTTGTGAGCATCAATCAATCAATTTAACCTCGCCTATCATGAGGTTCATCAATAAATCAATTTTAACCTCGCCTATCATGAGGTTCATCAATCAATTCAAACTCACCTATCATGAGGTTCATCAATCAATTTAACCTCTCCTATCATGAGGTTCATCAATCAATTTAACCTCGCCTATCATGAGGTTTATCAATCAATCAATGCACCTCACCTATCATAAGGTCATTTAATCAATCAACCTATAATTGATCCTCACCTATCATGAGGTCAATTATCATCATCCTATCATTGAATCTCACCTATCATGAGATCAAGGGACATCTAACCTATCAACATCATCAATCATCATCAACACAAAGGATGACACAATCAAACATCATCAATATCAAGGAGTCTAATCAAACAAATCGTCAATCTGGTATAAAACTTCACAAATGTGCTAGAATATTCTTTCTATGTGCTAGAAAACCCTATGTGCCAAAAAAAATCATCAATGCGCTAGAATAGAGGTTCTATGCGCTGAACTATCAAATGCACCATTTCATTTGATCTATGCACTGGAACAAGGTCTCGATGCACTGATTCACCCTATGCACTAATCATCTCATCAATGTGCTACCTCATTCCCCCTAAGCACTAAAGGATCCTATGCGCCACAAAAATTATCGAATGCACTACTTCGGCAAACCTATGCACTAAATCATTTCTCCTATGTGTTGATATTCTAATCATATGTGCTACTTTATTTTATGCACTAGAACAGTTGTTCTATGCGCTATTGTAGTCTTTCAATGTGCTAAACTAATAAAAATGAATTCAAAAATGAAAAAGAAAGCAAGAAAATCAAATGCACAAATTACGAGAGAAGTTTTCAGGTACATATACCAGAGGACCATACGTCGTCGGGCGGTTGTGATGCTTGACCCGCTCAAATCAATGTGTGTGGTAAGGGATCACCATTCTACTCCAAATTGCCAAATCACTCAATCACTCTCAAAGTTTTCAAAATCACAAATGCTCAAATGAACTTCTAATCACACTTTTTAACCTTTTAAGGTTAATTAAGTGGCATTTTTATGGGGTTATTTTATTTTTATTTTTAAAAGGGGTTTTAATTCATCAAATCATCACCAGGTGGATTATACATCATTTTTTGGGAGATAAATCAATTTTTAATCTCAAAATTTTGAGATCATCATCAAATCATTTAAAAATCTTCAAAATTTTCAAAAAATCCTAAAAATTCAAAAATTCACCGATTTATCTCTCGAGGGGGCATATATCCATCATCACCTGAAAATCAACGTTAGGAGCATCAATTTTTTTTTCTCGGCATCAATATCAAATTTTTCTTTGAAGCAATGTGTAAACACATTACTTCAAAAAGGGGAAAAATGTATACAATTAAAATCAATCAAGACATTTAATTAATTAAATACTAGTTATTTAATTAATATTTCAACTACTTATAAATAAATTCTCAATTTATTTATATAGTTCATATCTTCTAATTCTTCAAATCTAAAATCACATTCCTCTAATTTAATTAAATAAACAAATTTATATAGTTTGTTTTATTTAATTAATTTTCACTAATCCCATTTTTGGAATTCAAGCACATGTCTACAAATTTTCATGCCACCTCACCAAGGTCACATGAAATTAAATAATTCTAATTTTTAAATTAGAATTATCTTCAACAAACTTTCAAACATATGGCTTATTCCTCACACACTTCTTCAACAAACATTGAACACATGGTCTTTTTCTCCCACACTTGATTCTCCCATCTATTTGGCATGTTGTCTTTGGTCAAGGGAACATCTTTCTTGATTCTCTCCATCTCCACCGTTCATCCCTCTTGTTTGAATATGGACCATTGATTGCTTCCACATCACAAGATGCTTGGAAAAGCCTATAAATACAACCCTTTGCTATAGTATTTTACATCCCACATTTGAGTAGAGTTATTATGCAGAAATAGTTTTGGAGCATTGGAGCATTTGGAGTTTAGAGTTAGCATTGTTTAGCATTTTAACAAAATTTGAATTGTAGCATCATGTTAACTTAGAATCATGTTTTGCTTTATAGTTGCATTTTAGTTCATCATATCAATGGTTATTTGAGCATATGCAAAATCATTTTATCTTCTTATCACATCATTTTCATCACATAATCTAACATCATTATCCATTTGTCCATATCTCCATTATCATAGCATCATGGTTTTCATCACATAATTTCATGTAGGAACTTAGATTTCTTGCATTTAGAATAACATCTCGTTTCTCAAGTTGTCATTTTAATAACCGTAGTGCATATACAAAATCTGAGAGCCAATATGGTTTAATAAATCCTTGAGAACATAGAACAATGAAACGTTTTTAGGAATTTAATTTTGTTTCAATTTGATTCAGTTTTATTGATTAAATCTCTAATATAATATGTCTCATTGGTGTTTGTGTTGATTTACTAACAACTCCCACATCTAACACACACACTAACCATAGAGCTTCAAATTTCCCATGCTTCCCTTTGTTTTGAATCCTAGCATTCCACATGAGAACCATGTCATTTACTTTAAATTTTTTGTTTTTATCCCTTTTGTCATATAGGTATTTCATTTGTAATTGCTTTTTCTTATTGTGTTGCTAAGCTTGGTTCCTAACCTCATCAAATTCTATTAACTCTTCCATCATCTCCTCCATTGGTTTAGGAATGTCTAAATCTTCTTGCAAGATGAACTTACATACTGGTAATAAATTATGCAAAGGGATCCTAGCTTGAGTCCCATACACAAGTTCAAAAGGTGATTTTCTGATGGCCTTCTTTATAGTGATTCTATCTACCCATAAGGCTAGTCTCAACTTGGAATCCCAAGCCTTTTTTATATTATCCAACATTCATTTTATGATCTTTAGGATGCTCTTGTTGTTGGATTCAACCTACCTATTTTCCTATGGATGATATGGTGAAGAATATGAGATTACTATACCATAGGATTGGAAAAATCCTTTGAATTCATCTGACCTAAAGCACATCCCATTATCAATTATAATTCTTGCTGGCACTCTAAATCTAGTGATGATATTTTCCAATAAAAATTTTGTTACAACCTTACTAGTTGCTTGTTTGGTAGGTGTAGCTTCTACGCATTTCGTGAAGTAGTATGTGGCTACTAATATCCATCTGTGTCCTCCACTAGATTTTTTTGTAATCTCTCCTATGAAATCAATCCCCCATTGGTGAAATGGAGCCTCAACTTGAAAAGGTCTTAAAGGAAATGCCCCTTGATACTTCAATTTCCCAAAAAACTTCTGACATGCTTCACATTTCCTAGTATAATCATAGGCATCATTGAAAACTATAGGCCAATATTAACCTGCCCTTAACACCTTATGTGCAGTAGTCTTCGCTAAGAAATGTCCTCCACATAGTCCTTCATGAATTTCCTTCAAAACATGCCTTGCTTGATTTTCATCTAGGCACAACAACAGAACACCATCCCTATTTTTCCAATAGAGGTCCCTTTTCATGAATGCATACTTTGAAGCCTATAGTTTAAGCGTCCTTTTCTTGTTATCATTAGATCCTTCAAGACATTTCATATGTTTAAGATACTACACGGTATTAGTGTACCATGGTGTGTTCTCAATACTAGTAATCATGTTATCTTCACTATTCAAATTGCACACTTGGGTAGCTTCAATATTTGTTTCATCCATTAATTTGGCTAATCCTTGTCCTCTTACAAGCTTGAAGATTTGAAACTCAATGTCAAATTCTTGGATTTTGTTTATCCA